>OU015496.1:65698020-66048020 GCA_907164885.2 Dolomedes plantarius | reverse complement strand
GTACGAGAAAACGTGCTCGAATAACTACGTGCCATACAACAATTATCAAAATCGACAATGGAAACGCAAGATATACAAATTTTTACATCAGTGATACATATGCAAAATCCAGTGCTGATGAGTAGTAATGCCATTTTTTGCGTGTGTGGAATGCTTTGTATGCTTGAGAATCCTTGGGAATAATATCCTGCAGTGAATGTAAATCTATTATAATCAAACGTATACCTGAAAGAAAAAAAAAAGCTTAAAAGAAATTTTTTTTATATCAACGATTTGATTAAAATTCTCTCGTGTTCCCTAAGAGATGATACTTTGCCTGCTATTCCGTTTCCTTTGTCATGATAATATTTAGCAACGCCAGTGAAACTTCTCTAGCCGGCCACCCCTCTAAACGGCCATGTTTTGTTCAGACCCGATTAAAGACTCCATAGAGCGAATGTTACGAAAGAAACCCTGTTTCGAAGGACACTTCTCAAAACGGCCACTTTTTACAAGAACCATTACTGGCCGCGATTGAGAAGTTTCACTGTATATAATATAAAAAATGGAGGTATAATAATATTTCGATGCAAGGTTGTTGGAAAATAAAATAGTTTCAATGAAATAATTCATGATCAGGGTCAGATAATCATATAAATATTTTAGAAAACGTGCAGCATCAAACGTAAACCACGGCAAACTTAGAAAATTAAAACTAAAATTTCGAATGAACGCGAGCACAATGGATGAAACTTATTTTCATCTTTGTGTTCGCGTGAAAGAAGGAAGAAAAACCCTTTTAAAAAGACAGTTTCCTACTCTCTGCTCTTTGAACCGTAAACGAAATAACAATTACACAAACTAAACGTAACACCGACTTCTAAGTTGAGTATTCACAAAGAATATTTATGTTAATTTGGACGTATTAATCCGTCAGTTAAAATACCCTGACCGCCACCGATTGGACATTTCAAGGCCATATAGTCTTCAGCGACACAGCTCAACACCTCGCACATTTTAGCAAACGTTCGAGTAACAAATAACAGGCTTGGATGGCCTTCAAAAACTATCTTTTTCGTATCGCCTGGGGAGGTCAAACGTGATGTGCCTCCATCGCCTTCCTTTTTTTTTCTCTTGCGAAATTTCCTTTTCACCTGTGGTGTAATTAATTGCACCATGGTTATACATCATGGCCAGTCATGGTCACTTTCTACGGTCTTCCTTCGATTTGAGATCAATGATTTGACCTCAATGAAAATACATGCAGATTAAAAAAAAAGGCAGTAATAAGAAATGACAATGTGTGGATGGAAGGTATGAATGATAACAGTTTAAAAGGCTTCCGTGCTGAAAGAAGGGAAAATATATTAATATAATAATTATAAATGTGTAATAAAGTTACTGTGGCTGAATGGTCGGAATAAATGTTTGACTGACTGAAAGCTTCAGGTTCGGAAAGAAACAAATTTTAGGGGAAAAATATGACGATAGAAATCGGAAATAAGCATAAATATCGTCTATAGCTAAACCATTCGACAGCAGAGGTGGCGATGGCCGAATGCCTATTCTGTCCGCTGGCATTCTGTCCACAGCCTATGGGTTCCAATCTCACTATGGCGGGGGCATTTGTAGCCATCGGCAATCGGTTTTAAACTGTCGATTTTGGTCTAATTACCCCTTCTGTAGAAAAAGATGACCGCAGTGTTCTAAACTAGTGATTCCTGAGCTTTTTATACTGGAGTACCACCTGAGAATTTTGTAGGGTCGTGGCGTACCCCTCGTTATGTTATAACCTTTTGAGGGAAGTCAAATAAATTCTATACACATATGAATACTTTTACAGAATGTATTTAAGTATTGATAAAACAAAATACAGAAAACAAATCCATAAAACTAGAAAAAGCCCTTTATACGTAACTAGCGGCCCGTCCCGACTTTGTCCGGGTTGAACAAAATATTATACCAATAAATTTCCAGTTGATAGCCAATAAATTGTAAATCTTTTTTAACCTTAATAATAACCTAAATAATACCTTAAATTAATATTACGTTACTTAATAATTAAAGTTAATTTTTAAAAGAAAAATGCGTGCCGGAGAACGGATAGGTTCGAACCGCTACCGTCAGAACAGAAGCCCACCGCGATAGCCCCAGGCTAAGGATCGTTGAAGATTTCGGCACAAAAAGCGGTAGAGGACAGTAGCGGTAACAATGGAGATTGTTAGGATTAAGCCCCTAACTTTATTTCTACTGATCAGATACACATAATATATAGCCTATGTCCATCTGGAATAATGTACCTTTCAAACAGTGAAAGAATTTTTCAAATAGGTGCAGTGGTTCTGGAGAGATTACCCTCCACGTACAAAATCTCTCTCTCTTTATATATAAGTATAGATTGTTATGAACAAGTGGTAAATACAATTTCCCAACACTGAAATGTCTTTATCAAGAGGCTTAATGAGAAACTTGCTGTTGCTTATGCTTATTTCTTTTAAGAGCTTCCTATGTCAGGTTCAATAGTGCATATCTTTAATCTTAAGTCGTTTTCCACGCCCAGTCTATTCCTGTACTTGCTTTTCGCATACAGGCAAGAAAACCTGTCCATTGTACTTATTATTATTGAACTCTTCTGCTTACCACCTCAAATGCTCTCGCGTACCACCAGTTGGGAACCAAAACCAATCAACCAACCACTGACTGCAGAAGATAGCTAGTGTTGCTTCATTCTTCTATGAGATGAAAAAAAAAATTGAGTTTTGTCGAATGCATTTTAGTTTAATAATTTTACTCTGTCACTTTTAAAACGTTCCTGAAATTCTTATAAAGATTATGATTCTTTTAAATTATATTACTGTATCTGAGGATTTACCGGATGTACCTTGCTGAGAAACTCAAAATAAGAGCGTAGTTATCATGGCTCAAACTACGCTTTTCTTCATGATTTTCTGCTGTTTAATGCACAACCTGCTAACAAATAAGAAAATGATAAACATCAAAATAAATGGAAAAATATATTTTCCATTGTTTGGTATGGAAAGATTTCTCCATTTTTGCATTACTTCAAGTTGTCGGAGGATGGCCGAATGGCTAAGCCGCTGACGCTGTAAAGCAGACTCTGAAGATTTGAGTTCCGCTGTTGGAATGGGTGTCGGTAGACGTTCGGATTCAACTGAATAACTTTAGGCCCTGGTCAAAGAAGTGTTTGTGTAGCAAAATGTGACTGTAGCGCTCTCGACTAACCAACCATCTTTAAATTATAATAATTTGTTTAAATTTATGCTTCACGCCGTTTTTAGATATCTATTCCTTGATTCCATATTGTGTTTTATAGTATGTGTTGCTTATCTGGACTTTATAGATTCATAAGGATTTTGGATCATCCATATTTTGTAACAACTATTATTTACATAAAATAATTGAAAATTTATTTCAATTTGCGATTTGTCACCAGCACGAGTCTACTGCCGTTGTTTTCTGTCAGACAAAAGGGTCAGTTTATAAAAATTCCATAGAATTTGTAGTTTTACAGTAACAGATCGCCGAATTTGACGACATTTCAGCCGACAACCCTAGTGGTTTTGGGACTATACCCACCATTTTGAATTATTTTACCGCTGACGCGAAGGTTATATAAATATGTATATGTGTATATTCTAACAAAGTAATAAAAAGAAAATCAAAATGAAGCTATGTTTACTACTATGATGTTTTAGAGTGTAAAACAGAACCTTTAGATTAATTTTTCTCTTCTTAATATTTTCTTTTGGTAACGTTATCCTTTTTTCCATGTTTTTATTAATTCGCTTTCTTGTTTGTTTGTGTGTTTGTGTGTTTGTCCAGTACAAATCTTGCAATCGATTTTAAACTAACTTCCTGACTAGATAGACATTTGAAACTTTTAGAATAGCTCAGAACACGATGACAATGCATTCTTTTGATACTTTTAGCCATCTTTAAGCAGATTTGAATTCATTTTCAGTTAATTTTGTTTTGTAGACTGGTACAGCCATCTAACGGCCTGGACGGGAATGAAAAGTTAAACGCAAGTTAACTTCCAATTAACTTCCTTTTATTTCAAGTTGATGGGATAATTCATCAAAAAAAATTTAAAAAAGTATTTATTAATACATAGAGTTGTCAAGTTTATATGATTCAACAGAAAATTTAAAAACATGGAATATAAAAAGTTCTCTTCATCTTGTAATTTATCTATTATTATGGAATAGATATACACCCTATAACAAAAATATCGACTCGCTAAGAAGGAGTTGTCCGATTGCGACAAAAATTGGTGGACGTGAAGAGCATGAACAGAAAAAAAAGATTAAAATTTCAGAACAATTGAAGGATTTATTCCAGAGTTAGACCGATACAAAGTGAAGAAGTCAATACGACGTTGGTCTACCTCTGACCAACTGTCACTCGGCGCGGCACAGACTGATCAAGTTCCCGAATGGTGGCCTTTCGGATTTCTTGCCAAATTGTGTCCAACTGTCGAGCTAAATCGGCAACATTCCGGTATAGTTGCAATTGTCTCCCCATAACGGCCCAAATGTGGTGCATGGGGGAGAGACAAGTGACCTAGGTGGCCAAGGAAGTGTACGGCAAGTCTGAAGACAATTCATAGCCACATGGGTATGCTGTAGTGATGCGACATCGATAACAAAACATCGATGTTTTGAAACATCGATATTCAATATTAAAACATCGATGCTAATAAAACATCGCCCCAAAACCATCGATGTTTTTAAACATCGATGTTTTAGAACATCCATTTTTTAAAACTGGTTTAGTAACCTCTAACATTAATGTTACTTCCGTTAGTCGTGGGGGGAGGGGGTGATTTAATTTTACTCTCTGATTGTGCAGACACAAATGATAAAAAATTGGTTGCTTTCGGCTACTTTGATGACTCAAAATTCTCGTTGTAAATACCGCCATGTTTTTCCTTCAAATGTCTAGATAAATTCGTGGTATTGCCAGAAATTTTGAGGGACTTAAAGCAAATATTGCATTTCGCCAATTTGTCAGAGGTTTTGTAAAAATATTTCCAAACGGTACTTTTGGGAGGCATCTTACTAATAATATTAACGTCAACTTATATAAAACCAGAACAAAACAAAAACTTAAATGGATGCACTCGTGTATATACTATCTATATATATAAAACGCGTAGGTATGCGGCACAAAAATCGGCGATATTTCTACACTCCGAATGGCAACGGCTGCAACTACCAGATGTAAACATTAGCGGCCGACCGCGTGTGTGTAGTGGTTTGACGATAGCACGTAATTTGGTACAATTTAATTGCTGGATTTTACACGTGAAGAATTTTAATTTATTCACGAGATAATTTATTCTTTTGTTCCATCAGTTTTTCTAAATGTATGCAACAGGACAAACTTTTGACAAAATATGTTTAGACCTATGAAATCCAGTGTTTAGTCATGGACAGTAGTTGTAAGTAGGTTTATCTAGAGCCCGTTCTTTTAATTCTGTCACTGTAGTATCTCCTATTTCTGAAATACTCAACTGTGTATATCAAGAAGTTTGAGGAATATCATATTACAATATTAATAATTGCATTATAATATCTTAATAGTAAGTAAGAGTTAATTGTCTACACTTTTTTTAGTAGTACTTGCTGAATTTTTACTCCATTTTATAAGTGAAGAAATTTTCCCAACATTTATTTATTTGGTATGATTAAGTGTAGATATTTGAATTGTGAACAATAGTACATATATAGAGTGATGTAATCCACACTATATTTTAGTACTTGCTGAATTTTTACTTCTTTTATAATGAAAAAATTTGTCTCTAACAATTTCTCATTTGATGTAATGATAAAGTGTAGATATCTTAATTTTGAAAAATATTACATACAGAAAGGAAAGTAATTTTTTAAATCTTTTTTGTTGGGTTTCTCAGTCTTATCTTTAACTCTGTTTTTAAGTAATGGAAATTCATATTTTTTTCAATCCCGATGTTTTAGAATCAGCCTTATAGAGAATTTTGCAATTATAAATTTTTTGGCAGAGATCGCACTACCACTTAAAAACGTATATTTATGATTACAGGTAATAAACATACGTTCCTTTCAATTAAGTTGTTTTGCAAAAGAAAATTTTAACTGCCGCTGCGCGACCATGCTGGTCGCGCAACGGCTAGTTTGTAAAATAAAACCCCATGGAAGGTTCTGGAGTGTCAGGAACATTCCAAGCGCCCTGATTGGTTCATTGGTTGTTAATTGCCATTTGTCTGTTTGCTAAGGAATCATTCCCCCTTTTGTATTCGTCCTTTTCAGAATTCAGACATACATTTACTGAGTGTGAAAATTATGCTACGTGGTAATTTTTTTTTATTACGGTACTTTTTCATTAAAAAAAGACATCGAGACAACATAAAACATCGAGCATAAAACGTCGATGTTAAAAAAACATCGGCTTCAATAAATCGATGTTTAAAACATCGATGTTTTTATCAAAACATCGATGTTTTGAAAACATCGACATCGATGTCGCATCCCTAGTATGCTGCCGGGCATTATCTTGTTGAAAAGTAAGTGAAGGGGTGGCGCAAGAGGAACGGTATCAAAACAGGTCGCAGAATGACGTCTGCGTACCGCTGTTCTGTAAGTGTGTCACTAATGACTACCAAAAGAGGTCCGGATATCAAAGGAGATGGCACCCCAGGTCATAACGCCCTGTTGTTTGCATGTGTGGCGTGTGATAGTAAGGGCAGAATCCCCACGCTCCCCTGGACGTTCCCAGACACGTCTTCGGTGGCCGTCAGGACACAGTTGGAAACGGGACACGTCACTAAAGACTATACATCCCCAGTCAGCGCCGTTTCAAGTTGATTGAGTTAAGCACCAGTGTTCAGTGTTGCCAACTTGGGGGTTCCCCCTAAATTTGGGGGTAAGTTAGACGAAAAGGGGTGTGTTTAGGGACCACATTTTTTTAGGGGCATTTTGTGGGAACATTTTTTAATATTTTGTACAATCGAGATGCGTTTTTTTATTAGATTATAAGTTCCATACATATGTCAAATGTAAATAAATCTCCATTTCATCATGCAAGTGTGTATTTCCTATTTATTTCAATTTATCTCTCAAACAGGATGCCTATTTGGAACCAGAATTTCTTTTAGGAAGGCCTAGGGCAGTGGTCGGCAAACTCATTAGTCAACAGAGCCAAATATCAACAGTACAACAATTGAAAGTTTCGTTGAGAGCCAAATTTTTAAAACTTAAACTATATAGGTTGGTACATTGTTATTACCTTAATTAGGATACTCCTATGTCGGCCTTTGCTAAAAACGTCCTCAACCTGATTGAGATACGTTCGCTGAGGTCGACCCCTTCCAACTCTCCCATCCTCACTCGTCTTGTATACTTATTTGGTCTATCTCCTTTCGTTTATCCTCTCTGTATGTCCAAACCAGCTCAATATACCTTTCTTAATCCTCAACACTACATCTTCTTCCACTCCACAACGCTCCCTAAAATTAATTTAATAAACTTTACTTAAAGTTTTAAGTCTTAGTTAAACTATAGGCGCGTTGAATAAAACTTGATATCAAACTTAATAACTATATTATTTATTGATAAAATTAAATTGTAAGGTATCCATAAAATTAAATCATGACAATGACTGACAAACACTAATGTGAACAATCGCCTTGCATCTCCTTGGAAAGTTTGGGTAAGTCAGGTTTGTATGTTGTTTCTAATTTTAGGCATGATTCCAGGTTCTCATCAATAAGACGATTTATCAATTTAATCTTGATAAGGTCCATGCTTGAAAATGATTGTTCGCATGAATATGTAGACCCGAATAAGGAAAGAACACCAAACGCTAGTTTTTTCAGAGGATTATATGATTCAGGAATACTATTCCAGGTGTTAAAAATCAACATATCTTCTTTCTCCGGGTCTTTCAAAGCAGACCACTTGTGCTGTGAACTATGTTCACATTTGTTTTTCTCCAATATTTTGAGATTAGCACAAAGACGTTCAAATTTCGAACTCCACAATTCTTTGTTTTTTTAAATCCAGCAGCTGCATTTCAAAGTTGCCAATGTCAATAAAGGGAGAAAAATTTAATTCTGTTACAGTAGTATCAAGAGGTTTTTTAAGGCCGGCCGCACACCGAACGTAACAAAACAATGTGCAACATTCCTGCTGCTAGGCGTTGCGCCACCAAAATGTTTTATCGTGGAAATTGGTGATACATTTTTAACTTGCAACGCTAGGTCGATTTGATATTTCATCAGTAGTAAGTAAGAACACGGGAGTTGAAGAGGTCTGCCGTATTTTGTTCTTTGTTGAGGGAAATGTTCAGTTTTTGGAAAGTAGTTTGGTCATAATTGTGGGTGATATGGCCTGTGAGGAAGTAGAAGTAGCTATTATCTTGTGGCAATTTATACAATTTTTGGATGAAAATCCAAAAAGGAGTAGTTCGATTCATCCAATCAATAAAAAAAGAGAAATTTGCAGCTTTATTAAAGAACTTAGAAATGACCCAGATAAGTTTTACAATTATTGTAGATTAAGCATAACTACGTTTGATTATCTCTTGGGACTTGTTGAAGACAAGATTCGGAAAAAGAAGACCAACTACAGGAAGAGTATACCTCCAGAAGCTTTTTGTTTTGTAAACGTATTAATATAAAAACAGTAACAAAAGAAAGACAGATATATAGTTATGTATCTACTTTTAAATCTAAGAAAAACATAACTTAAAAAAATATTTTAAAAAATCAATAAAAAAAAAACAACGTAAGTGCAATTTTTTTTCTCCTACCAATTTTGCCTCTCCTCAAATTTTTCGCTCTGGGCAGATGTCCTGCTCCCCTAGATCTGGCCTTGAGTGACGCAACCCTATTTTTCTTTCTTATCAATGTCTTGAAAAATCGGGGTATCTGGATTACTTGAGGGCACGGTTTATTCGATTAAATGTGATAAATTGGTGTGGTACATATCTGGAATATTTAATTCCTCAGCTATATCTTGCCAAATTTTATTTAATACATCTTGGTTGTGGTGGTCCTTTGCTCTAAAATCATAAATTTCTGTCCTTGCATGGACAAGAACTATCAACTTGTCAGCATTAACCTCCATCTCTTTTTATTATAATAATGCAAAAATCCTCAACACGGAACATTAATGAAAATAAAATACTACTGTTCCCGCACATGCGCAGATGAAATGTTTCTCCAGTTTGTGTCGAGAAACATCGGTCAGAGAAGTATACACTTTTGTTGTAGCAACGTTCCCGAAATGACATGGGGTGTTTCAAAACAATGATGCATCCGGTGTGCAGCAATCTCCTTTGATTACATTGCAAACGATGCGTCGGATACAGAAAGCTAGAAACAGAAACGTTGCTCACTGTTTTGTTGCATTCGGTGTTACGCCGGGTTTACAAAGGCTAACGTCGCTTTGCTGTTTCTGACTTCCTGAAACCTGTTGAGAAAAGCTTCCCTCACATTTAAAAGTGTTGTTTTAAAATAGCAAATGTCAATATCAGAATTATTTTCTTGGCGATGTTTCAATAGGCTCGGAAAGTGAATCAATGTTTCTCTTTCAAAATATTGAGCAAAAAGAGATAATTTGTTTTTTAATGAAATAAACTTATTCTAACATCGAAAAAATTGTGTTTCCTTTCCCCTGTAGTTTACGATTTAGCTGATTTAGATGAGACGTAACGTCTACCATGGAATAAAATTTTATAACTGCTTAACTAAGACCATCCACGGTCTTTAACTGAGAGATCTAACCCTCCTTCGGATTTGCTCAGAATTTCACCCTGACAGTTTTCCCGTACCGGAATCGAACATAAAAATCTAACAGTAATGTCGGATTTACACATTCACGATAGCGCCACCCGCAAGACATTAGTCACGTTCCTGCATCGATGCGAGAGACCGTTCTCACATTGCCGCCTCTTGCTGTGAACAAGACTTCTCCTCGCAACTTCCCGTCCCCATTCTCCCCTTTGACCCTCCAGCGCCATTCGACACTTTGATTCGTGCCAGAAAACCGCTCCCGAAGCCAGCGCCACGATTGGCGAGGAGAAACGGCGAGAAGACCATTTACACATTCCCCACTTCCCCGCTATTCGGCTCGCCGCTATCGCGACTGTGGAAATGCGGGGTAAAAATCAACCGTTGAGATTGCTTTCTCGACAGACTGTCTTCGGTCATGAGCTCTCTCTCCATTCAGGGTCATCTTCCTTTGTCCTCCCACACACCCATTCTGCGGGGCTAAAATTTTCGCAAGCCAAAGCCCCCTCGTTTTCTATCTCGTTCTCCATGGTTGGACACTCTTTGGTGCAGGTGGCCAAGTAGAAGGGGTCGAAAGGAAGCCCCTTTTCTCGAAGAGAGGGTGGTAATTTGTTCCCACACATCTAAAGTCTTATGTACACACACGCGAATCAGCTTACCCCCGGCCACTCGCGAGACATTAGTCACGCTCCTGGAGCGTGACTAATGTCTAATCGACCCGACTGACCGTTCCCATATTTCCGCCTTTCTCAACTTCCTCGCTTCTTCCCGCCATTACCCCTTTGACCTTTGACCTCCCTCTCCATCATCCTTCATCCGTTTACAAAAATCGCGATCCGGGGACGATTCCCCCTTTTACCTTCCCCCCCCCCAATGTGAAGGAAAAGTTATTCGTTCTTGATCGTTCGTCAAAAAACCGCTTCCGAAGCGAGCTCCTGAGTGGGGAGTAGAATAGTGGGGTTATCGGCAAGGGGACCCATTAATCACTGTTTCCCCCTACTCTTCTCTGATCTTTTGCGAATGTGCATTTGCGGGGTAAAAACAAACGGGGAGGGGAGATGCTGTCCCACGCTAGTCAGACCGTTGGAACCTGTGCACAATGAGACTGCTGACTGCTGCCTCGCGCAACTTGTGCATGAATCGCGCGCGCCTCTCCGTGACCTTTGGAATCGAATGCTGCAGTCACACACATCCAGACAATTCTGCAGTACGAAGCTCCCCGACACCCGTTGACACACTTGGGGGTCGATTCGTCGCGCTCCTCCCCCCAAGATCCCTCGTATCTCTGTGATGATCTGTGGAAAAACCGACTGAGGGGAGGATCGCTGCAGAGCGGCTCTGCAGGGCGCTCCCCATAAATCACTCGTTTACCCCCTGAATACTGTGCATTGCAGATGTGTGTGGTCGCCTTATTAGATCTTCGGATTTCGAAGACGGCGTCCCCCGCACTGCGTATCCAGCAGCCCAACCGAACGACAGCGAGTGCAGGATAAAGTGCCGCTGGTGGGGGTACCTTGGAGGGGAAACAAAGCGCTTCGGACAGAGGCAGGTGGAATTGCCAACCGCAATCGTAGGGGTGAGGATTTTAACTACAATTATAGTCTTTATTCAGAGCACTTGCCTAAAGATAAGGGTTCATAAACACCAACTAGTATATAAAAACAGAAATAATAAAACCAGTCATCACGAAGTTTCAATCACACGTGGTATTTTGTGGAAGAGCCACAGTGAAGAGGTCAAAGAGCCACGTTTTGCCGACCACTGGCCTAGGGTAATCTCAAGAGGGTGTTAGGGGGAAACAGGGGGATTTCGAAATGGCGCTAGGGGAAGACGCTTCGTAGAGGTTGGCAACACTTCGAGAGTTATCGGACTTCACGTGAGGGGTAAGCTGTGTAACGGTACACGCGAGCGTCGATTCCGCTCTGTCAGACGTCTGTCAATGGTCATGTTGGACATTTGTGTGCGGCCACACGTCGCATGGTTGATAACGACAAATCTGTTGCCGTGACAGCTGATACGACATTTATTTTCTATTTGCAAGAGATTCTAAAGCTAATTTTTTAAACTCACTTTTTAAAATTCCAAAATTAGTTTTAAAAAGACATGATTATAAACTTAAATATATGCTGCTTATACGTTAATTTTTTTCTTAAATTTCGGTTGAATAAAATCAATATAAAATAATACAATAATTTTACCAATTGTCTTTTAATCATTAAGATTTATTCTTTTATCCGGGATTCTAGAAATCTTGGATCAAGAAGAATTTTAGCTTTCCCTTATCTGGTCCCCTTATCCATGCCTTGAGCAAGGTCCATTATTCAACCTCCTATTGAAAAAAGGTCCGGGATCTCAGGAAGAGACTTTAAAACTAAAAGAATGTAGAAATAAGCCTTATACTCTTCCTATGGTAACAGTCAATGAAAAGTGAAGATCCATGAAGTTTGACTCTTAAATTATCAATTCTCTTATTTTGCCCATGTTGATAAAAGCATTTAATACTTAAGAAATTTAAAACCCAGTGAGCTTAGATATGAGAAAAAAGAGAGATTTTTCCCTTCTCTCTCTTAAGTGAGTAATTTTCAATGCGTTGCGTTTACTAAAATTAAGAATAAAAGTGAGAATGGCTAATATGTTTACAGTGAATTTAAATTTCCTAATTCACTGTAACTATTTACCCATTAACAGGTTTCTTACGAGTAATTCGCTGATCTGTGAATGAAATATTTCAATTATGTATCCATATAATTGATTATATATATATATATATATATATATATATATATATATATATATATATATATATATATATATATATATATATATACATATATATATATATATATATATACATATATATATATATACATACATATATATATACATACATATATATATATATATATATATATATATATATATATATATATATATATATATATATATATATATATACATATATATATATATGTGTGTGTGTGTGTGCTCATGTGTGTGTACCAGAGGTAGAAGGCACTAAGTTACAATTATCAAATTTTACATTTAGAGCCCAATGGAATTCATATAGTGCTATTTACCTCGATTGAATGATTGGACATAGTGTCTTCAACTAGCAGGGTCACTTCTCTATAAATATTCGAGTTAGAGTTCTGCACCACTGAAATCAATGCAAAAAATATGAAAAAATAAAATTGAAAAATGGGCTTGGTGCCCTATATATATATATATATATGACTGTCATTTGTCTATAGAGATAAGCGTGTTTAGCGTGTAAGTTAATGAGACTAAACTGAATTTTGTGTACATTTTAAGAAGTGAAATACTGTTTATAATTTATTGCGAATTGTTTAGGTGTAATCTCTTTATAATGGAAAAGATATTGAATATCTCTAATAGGAAACCTGAACAACAACTGAAAGGCTTATACAGCTATGTTTGCTCCTAACATAAACGGGAGCAGAAAAATCTCTCGTAAATTGAGTTCACTCAAGGTTGCGAATGAACAAAAATGAAGAAAATATAATTATCAAAGCCTTTGTGACCTCTGTTCCTTACGTCCATCATAATTATGTTGTTTCTTATCTAAAGACGTTAATGTGAAGCGTCTGATCTTAAGGTAAGAAATCTTGACAAGGCCTTTTTTTTTGCTCCAAAGGCACATTTTAATATGACCCTGAAAATGTTTCATCTCTACCAAGAACAAAAAATTCGTCTAGCAGATTAACACATTCCTAAATAGTTTGCTTCATTCCGCAGTAATAATAATATATAAACGTGACGCGAAGACACGTAATATCAATCATTAATGCAAGGTATCATTTCTTAGGATTTTTAAAAGTTCCGTGCCTCGAATTAAGTATGTGATACAATCAATTTCATCTGGAACTAAAATCGCATTTTACAAGCACCTACAGCAGTCATACTCCACCTTTTTTTTCTGTCGGGCCACATGCATATGTTTGCTACGTTACGCTGGCCACAACATAGTACACTATACCCCATAATATAATAATGTAAAAAATAAAACTCAACCTTTTATCCAAACTCTTTTTTTAAAAATAGGTGTGATTTTTTTTTATGTTGAGACAAACTTTTGACAATTTTAGATAAGTCAGGTATATACTCAGTTTACACTATGCTACTCTCGACATAGTGTCAGCAAGATAAGTATCAGTAAATCGATTTCTATATACGTTCTTCGCATATTTCAAAGATATGTTGGCATATTTCAAAGATATTACACAGATATGTTGGTGCGAACAGCGTGAACAGCAGGTGGCATATTTTTGTCCAGTTTTGAATTTTTAGGCATGAATTTTCAAAATTGTGTTTGCAAAATCCGCAGCCTGATATTGAATGTGCTTCGGGCCGCACATAAAAGCTTGATGAGCCGCAGTTTGAGTACCTCTGACCTACAGGGTGGGGCAGAATGGACTCCCACATTTCAAAGGGTAATAAAAAAAATTTCAGGTAGTCTCTTCTAACGAAACTACCGAGGGTTATTAGCATAGGATTACTTATCGTTGCTTGCCTCTCTTGTATGTATATATGTATGTATGTATGTGTTATGTATGTATATATATATATATATATATATATATATATATATATATATATATATATATATATATTTAAAATTTACATGACTAAAAGGACTATTTAATACCCCTATAACCTGAAATAAGGTAGACATATATAAATAAGCAAAAAACGGAATTGGAGGTGGTATAGTTGATGACTGGGGGGGGGGGTTGTGACCCCCCAACCCCGGTTAAACATGTTTTAAGCCTGGCAACACTCCCGGAGGTCGTCTATAACACCAAGACAGTAATAAACAATTATGAAGAGGAAAAATATTTTAGATGAAATAGATAAGTTAAACCAGATGTCTACTAAAACATAATTACAAGATGAATAGCGTATTTAACTTTTTAATAAAGAAAAAATAAGATTAAAAAAAGAAAAAAGAAAAAAATCTTAATACTAAGATACAGAAATACAATAATACTAATTAACTAAATAATTACTCACTAACATATACACTATACACATCAAGATACAAAATACTTAGCTCCCACCAAGCAATGAGACACGAAACTCATGCACACTCACTTATAAGTGATTCGCACGTTTGGATTGAATAAGTTTACTGCTTAATTATATTTGTTAGATACTGTTTAATTAGATTTAATTAGATTTGTTTGATCCACTGTTTAATTAGAAATAAGTTTTATAATTTACATTTGCCTTTATTATTTATTTTTCCCTTAAAAGCTCAGTTTGTTCCACATCACCTAAGAGACGCACTTTTTTCCACATCACCCAAGAGGTAAAGTGCAAGATGCATTATCCCCTTTATTTATTCAAAGTAAGGCGGGATTCCACATGAAGCCTATTTTCCTTACTTTGGTGATTCTTTTTTTTTTATTGTCGACAGGCCAAAAACCGTATCGGTTTTTAATTTTCCCAAGGCCAAAAACCGTTGAAAAAGCGAATTGTAATTCGGTTTTTAATTTTCCTAAGGCCAAAAACCGTAGAAAAAGCAAATTGTAAATCGGTTCAAGCAATGAGAAAAACTGCAAATATCAAAGGACACAAAGCAGAGCCGGGAAAGTTGTGTTAAAACATACTAATTTGAATTGCATTCTTAAAAAACTCCCATCTCAGTTAGTCTAGTGGTTAAATTTTATCTTTTACCGTATTTTAATATTTTTTTGTCAATTTATTTCGTTGTTATGCACGTAACGCAAAATTAATTTAAAGTATCACAAAAAGAAAAGAAACCACGTGATCAGCGTTTCATAAATTAAATTCTAAAAATTAATCTTTAAAAATTCACCAAAAATCAGAAAAGGGAGGTAAAGATTCAAAAAAGATTTCGTTTTAAAGGAATTTTTATGATCTTTCTCGTGATATAAATTTTATAACCCTCGGATCATCATTTTAAATGCGAACTTAAAAAAAATTAGAAAAACAGCTTAAAAATTTAATTTTAAAAAATCGAAGAAGAATTTTTCAAAAATCTTTCTCAGTTTACCCCTCCACTATAGAAGAATCGCCATGCAAAATTTCAGCTCTTTATGTCCAACGGTTTGGACTGTGCGTTATCTGTCAGTCAGTCAGTCAGTCAGTTAGGCAAGGCCAAAAGGTTATTACCATGAAGCTCTCCCCCCGCGTGGGAGAAGAGGGGTTTGTAATAACCACACGGGGGATAGGTTCGGATTTCATTGATAACATGTTGTGGGGAACAGTCTGTATCCACAGGGGGTACTCGCACCTCTTAGTGGCACAAAAAATCATTAAAAAATTAATTTTAAAAAACTAATTGAGCCCTAAACTTCGTTTTTGCTGATTTAAGTTTCTCGGGTCCTAAACATTAATTGTGCCAAATTTGGTCCCGGGGGGGGGGGGTGAAACAGTCTATAATTCTATAGCGGACAAACAAACAGACAGGCTCTTATATATATATATATATATATATATATATATATATATATATATATATATATATATATATATATATATATATGTGTGTGTGTGTGTGTGTGTCAGTCAGTGGTTAAATTTTGACGCATTTTGGAACTTTTCTGTTTAACTGTTTACTGCTTTCCCAAGCGATACAGACTTGGTTTGGCACGCTGCCAAACTTATAACTCGCGACGACGGACGGTTTTGCATCTGAAATTTTGTTTTCCGGAGGACCATTATGGAGGAACGTAATCCTACGTTAAAACGAACGAAACAATTTACAGAAAAAAACTTTATATTTTCGAAAAATGCCAGCTATCTAGTTTTTTTTACGCTAGGTTTTAAAAATAACATCACTCAGGTGGAACTTGTAATTTGCGATGGACTGCCGAAGCCGTTTTCTAAAGTTTTCCATCACTCTGTTGGTCATCTCTGGGAAAATGGCGACAACTTTCTCGCGAATAGCGGACTTACGGATTCGCTGCACATTATCAGATGTTCTAATGTTCCGAGGAAGTCAACTTGGTTTCCATGATTGTGCAGACCCACTTTCCATCACGTTTGAAACCCAACGCAGGATTGTTTATCGATCAGGAACGGCATCCTTTCCATAAAGCCCGAAGCGCGTTCTAACTGCCCGATGTGTCGCCGTTACAGATACTGTTTTTTTTTTTAAGAACACCCCGATAACGAAACAGCGATGTTCACCGGACCAACTCATGGTGTCTATGACAACTAGAAAATGCGCCCGAACTGTTACTGCCACCTCCCTGCGCTTCCCTACCCCACCACTCCCTTACCAGGGACCTTCATAAATGTGGGAGTCCAATCCGACGCACCCGGTATATCGATTGTTTCATAAAATGTAAAATGTTAAAACTTTTAACCAAATAGCAGTAAGTTCGTGGCGTCAATTTTTTTTTAGGAACGTCAATTTATTTTTTTTATTGCAAGTACAGCAAAATCTGTCAATTACATAAAACCTTTTGAAACTTAGAATAATTTCAAATTTTCTTGCATAAAATACGAATTGCATTATGAAAATCCTCCCCTCTCTTCTATTGTATTCTACTCTTTAAGATCCCATGTTTCTTATTTATCTTCTTCTTTATTTTTTATTATTTATTTTTTCATAGGAACTTAGGAAAACGTATGTTTGTACCTATTCTTTGATGTCTAAGGAAGCATATTTTGTATATACAAGTAAACATCTTTAGATTTATGTCATGGTCCCTATCATATCATTCGTGAATGCTTCAAAACTGACCAGTCAATTTATACACTGGAAGAAATTTTCGGCTTTCTCCTTTGTTCGGAGACGATTTATTTGCGCAAATTGTACAAGTCCTATCTTTCCCAATCATTAAAGTTTTTTTTATATATACTTACTTGTAAACAGTGGCGTATTATGCTTTTGAGGAGCCCGAGGAGTAAATGAATTGGGGGCCCCTTCTGATGTTTTCAAATATTAATTCACTTCGTACATTTACATTTTTATTGTGAAATTAAAATATTATGTAATATAAAGCTATCATAAAGCTCTAATGAGTCAAGTTAGATACACGTATGTAATTATGTTGTACGCGCAAAGTAAATACAAATTTGCTACAAGGTGCAACGCTGTTTAAAAATTCCTTTTAGAAATCCTTGTGGACGTTAGAAACGAGTTTAAAAAAATAAAATATAGCAACGGAATCAAACTTACAAAAAAAAAAAAACAGCAATACTGAGAATGTTGATTTATAATTTCAGCACTCCACAACGCACTCAAAAAACGAATGACTCGAAATAGGTACTGTCTATCGAGATAAAGAATAATATAGAGATGGCAAGGACTCTGGGGTTAGGTCAAGGATGTCGATGTCGGTCCAGGTAATGTTATATCCCTATCTATATATCCGTTAGACATGGATTATCCGTTAGACATGGATTCTACGAATTTCAAAGGGATATTGTATGTTTTTGTCTTCACAGTGTACACAATAGTGACTACCTAAATAAAATTTAATATGGGAGTAGTTGAAATAATTTGGTTGGTTTGAAGACGTCCGGGATTCCGGGGGCACCCAAATCAATTCCCCAGGCGCCGAGGCTTGCGCCTTCACCGCCTGTGCGGAAATTCGCCACTGCTTGTAAACATTCTTATAAGAGTATAAATAAATTTACAGTTACTACGTAAATTCACTGGAGTAAAGGGGTCAAATCTTAGGTGCTCAATTCTACAGCAATATACTGCCGTCCTAAGCATCAGAGGCGTATCTAAAAAAAACTGAAACTTTTGGGTATGAGCGTTTTTGTAAATGTACATACAGCACCTGCTGAATATTATAGGATTTAATTATTTTTTCAGTTTTTCTTCATTATTTCTAAATAAGATATGGCCTTCTTGCTTAGGAATAATGTCAAATAGCTCACAAACATCACTAAGCAAGAAAAACCGTAAAAATGGAAAAAGAAAATTGAGATTCGTCATTTACGCTTAGGAGGGCAGTATAGGAAAAATACTTTACTGGGTATAAATTTACGTTCTTTAAATTTCGAAAACGTTAAAAACCTTCTGAATGCGCGTTTACAAAGCATCCGCAGGATGCAAACTATAATTGTTGTTGTTCTCTGATGCTTTGTAATTCCTGATGAAGAGGAGAATTTTAATGCTTTCAAAATTTTAACTCAACACAGGTAAACTCGCTGAAATGAAGTGATAAATTTTCTTCTTTTTATCAGTCTTTTTTTTCGGTTTTTGTTTAGTTTATTTCTATTTTATAAGAATACTTTATAAAGAATTAAGACCATTTTTTGGCTGTTTGTGCATTGTAATGAATATCAACGAATCAGCAATTTCATAAAACCCATTCTTAGATGATTTATTTCATTCGTAAGTCCTTTTTTTATTAGGTCATCAAGCAAACCAGGTCCCTGTGACTATCCTGTCGCAGTCGCATCTTATCACACTATTCTGTCCGCCAATTCACACTATTCAAGTCTCTAACCAATGATGACGTTCCTCAATTTTCAGGGACGTATTAGCTTATCTCGCCCTGTCAGTTTTTCACTCTAAACGATACGGATTTAGATATATTACTGAACGTAAAGATATAATCTGGAACAGATCTTACTACTTTTTGTTGAGTAGATCATAAATGTTGGTGCAAATCGAGTTACGTAATGGGAAATACATCTTTTTTTTCCCTTGTGTCATGTCACTCCCGTTGCTTAGGTATCACTGGTTGAGGGAAATTTTCAGCTTATGTTATACGCCTTTCATATATCTGAATTCATTTACAGTCTACTAAAAACTTTCTATCTCCTTCTACCGCAATGTATCTTTTTTGTCTGATAAGATCTACCATAAATAACATTTTAAACCCATCACTAAATCAAAAGCAAGTAAAATAAAAATTATGCAGTAAACGCAGGAACACGACATTCCTTTTATATATATCTGAAACTTATCAACTCTTTTAAGCGGGGTGATTCACATTATAAACCACATGCCTATTAAAATTCGGACATAATAAGCGTTTTACGTGCATTTGTTATGATACCGGAAAAGCAGAACGGTACCTATTTTACACCATCTTTGCAAAATTAATTAGAAAATCATTGCTTTTAATTGCTAGATTATGTTTTGTAATCCTTTTATTTCACAAAAAAGGATTTTTTATTGTTCCATTTAAAACTAAATATTCAACTTTATATTGCAAAAAGTGTCTTTTTACGCCCCTCAATATAATATTATTGCCTGAAAAAGTAAAAGTCCAAAAGATAATCCGTCCTTTCCGAAGGTAAACGGATGATTTCGAAAGACGACAAATCTCGCAATGGCAATCAGCTTGAGTAGGACCATACAATACAAAATAAATGCATGCTATAATAAATAAGTATATAAACCCATACAACACCTACACTATTCATATACTATAAAAGCACGCTACAATATATTAACCAATATACATATACGTTAATTATGTCACGATACGATACTTATATACGATACGTTACGATATATTATAACATACTGCACAATACAATATGATACGATCGATGTGATACATTATAATACACGATACGTAACGATACGATTCTATACGATTTGATACGATATGATACGATATAATAAAATGCGATACTACATACACTATACGATACGCACACGATACAAAACGCATATATTAATAAATAAATATTTACAATACGTATACTAAGCACTTGCAGTAGTCCCATACATTACATTACCCCAAATGTGCAAAACTATAACAATGAGATCCTGAAAAAGTTAAAGAAAAATATCTCGATGCATTGTTACATTATTATTCCCGTTCACGGGAGAACTGATGCTTGCTATCTTTCGGTTTAAATAAAGGTTGGGATATATCCCTTATCACAATGATATACGGACATTTTACGTGTTCTGGCGTTAAATGAAGGTCTAATGAAACAGAAATGTTGTTTACCATCAGATTTAGCCTTCAATTGACTTTAGTAACGTACCTTTCGTATCAGGCAACTTAAAATGCCGCTCGTGCACCAAGGTTTATCGTGTTGGAATTATATTAGTTGTACATATAGGGAATGCATATACAATTCGGATTTCCAGAAATCCACAATGGCTATTTAATGACAGTTTTTTTTCTCTCTTTGCTTTCTTAGACGCGTTAAATTATAGCTTATATTCGTAAATAACACGCTGAGATTCCAACTATTTTTTTCTCTCTTAAACTTGTCATTTAGTAGAGGCTTTTCCAGAATTAGCTGAAGCTAATCTGGAGAATATACTACCATCTACGTTAGGTGAATTAAAAAGCAGATGTTTATTTACAGGTATTCTACGAGTACAGTGGATTAAACATATGTGTATAACTGCAAGTCATACAGTTGGCGTGGGGGTGGGGGGGATGATACATAAACGGAAATTCGTGGCGTATATATTCGAGGCTAGCTAAGCTAGCTGCGAAGTTCAAATAATGCAACTATAGGACAAACGAAAGCTAATTATCTGTAATTAGTAAGATAAGCGTATGCTTCTGCTAGGGAAAATAAGATGCCGCATCGGCGAGATAACAGTTCTAACCCCCGCCCCCTATACTTCGGTGAGTAATCCGAAGACGAACCGACATGTCGACATAAGCCGATTAACGTTCCTACGGTGAGGTAGAATGGATTCTGGTGGTTACTGGTAAGGGAATGGTGGGGATGGAACGGTGTGGGAGGTGGCAACAGTTTAAGTTCTCAGTAGACACCATGAGTTGGCCCTGTGAAAATTCCAGTTTCCTTATCGAGGTGATCTTTGAAGACAACGATTCTGTAACCTCGACACAGAAGGCAGTTAGGATGCGCTTCGGGCTCTATGGAAAGGATGCCGTTCCTGATCGATAAATAATCCTACGATGGGTTTCAAGAGGGAGAGTAAGTGGGTCTGCCCAATCAAGAAAACCAAGTGGTCGTCCTCGGAACATTAGAACATCTAAAAATGTGCAACGAGTCCGCAAGTCCGCTATTCGCGAGGAAGTTGCAGCCATTTCCCCAGAGATGACCAACAGAGTGATGGAAAACTTTCGAGAACGGCTTCGGTAGTGCATCGCTAATAACGGGCGCCACTTGTTTGATATCATTTTCAAAACCTAACAAGGGAAAAAAAAACTAGATTGTTAGTACTTTTCGAAATGCAAAGCTTTTTTCTGTAAATTGTTTCGGTCGTTTTTTATTACTCTTTGAAATGTGGGAGTGCATTCTGCCGCTCCCAGTATCTCAGCATAAGTGGGGGAGGGTGAGCTGTGTTTATAGCCTCGTATAGTAAAACCTCGTTTATCCGGACTAACTGGGACCATAGGTAATCCGGATAATCGAAAATCCGGATAATCCGGGTAATATGAGTAATAAGCAAAACAAAATCCTTAACTAATCAGACTTACCGTTTATCACGATAAAAAACTGTTTTGTAACAAAATTGCATAGACATTAAAGACATAACAAAATTACACAGACTTTTTACAAGACAATGAAAAATATAAATATAACTTTTCACGTCATTTCTTAACAAAGAATTAATAAGTCTAGTAAAGATTTCTTGAACTCAACAAAAATCATTTTATTGCCATAATTTATTGTACAATCTATGCAGGAACTGTACATTGAATCAAAGTGCAAAGCGAATATTTGGCGTACTTGTAGTTACATTCTTGCTATCATAGTTAAAAATTATTATCTAATGTGAACATTAAATAAAAATAATGTCTACAAATCTGATCCGGATTATCCGAAGATCCGGATAAACGAGGTTTTACTGTATTAATAATCCTCCCCAAAAAGAGAAAATTGTTTGGACTATTCAGACCAGAGTTTCATTGCTTTTTCATGCTGCATCGATGAATAATGAATAATCGTTGATATTTATAGGTGCTATTTGATATGCGTATTTTAAACGCTAAGTATTATTATCAGGAAACAAATGGGAAAAGACAACATTTACTCGGGGTACATGAAGAAAATTTCCGAACTGCGCAGAGAGGAAGGCCTCAGTCGGCACTATCAGAATTAAAGATTGAAAATAAGGAACAAGTTAAGCATACATAAGGAATATTAATGACTATCAAAATGACTATCAAAAGGCTTATCGCTAACCGGTTATTCTAATAAAACCTTCATCGACTGTAGCAGAGGTTTGGATTAAAACTTGTTTTCTTAGTTAAACTTGTTCCTTTAGTTATGACTTGTCATTAATATTCAGAGAGTTCTTTATAATTATGCACGACATATCTGCACTTAGAAAGCCCCTTCAAGGACAAATTACGATTACCCAATTTGGGTGTTTTGCCAAAGGTGGAACAGAAAGTTTAACTATGCAAAATTACGAGGAAGGAACTTTTGTGAAAGCGTAACACCTATTTTCTCCTAAAAGGAAAAAAAATGGTTCCCACGTACAAATATAAAAAAAAATTCAGGTAGTCTCTTCTAACGAAACTACAGCGGGTTATTAACGTAGGATTACTTTATCATTGATTACCTCTTTTGTATGTATTTATGTATGCATGTGTTATGGCAAAATGTATCTATATATTTGTGCGCATGTATATATATACATATATGTATGTCAAAATTTTGACGCATTTTGGTATTTTCCTGTTTAACTGGGTACTGCTTGTCCAAGCGATGCATACTGGGTTTCGCACGCTGCCAAAATTATAACTCGCGAGGTACGGACGGACGGTTTTAGCGTCTGAAATTTTGCTTTCCGGAGGACCGTTATGGAGAAACGTAATCCTACGTTAAAACAAAGAGTTAAAATTCTAGTTATCGTAGTTAAAATTATCTTTTTAACACTAACGTGTACCTAAAATATACATAAATAGTTAGTTCTATTCATTTACAATTTAAGAATAAACTTCCCAATTTTTACTCTGAGGATGAAGGGGTTGCGAGAGAGCCTAAGTCTCGGACCCACAATAAGCTACTGATTGAGATGTATCTAAAGGGATATGCAAGTAGAATTGTATTTCTTTTGGTGAAATGATTGCTAAATTACTTGTGAAATTTATACCCCCAAATTTTTCTATTTTTAATGAATTTTGAACTCCAACAAAAGATTTGTCTGCAAAAGCATGGTGATATCTCGCTTCTTAAACTCTTAAATCTCTTCTTCTAGCTTGAAGCTTAAAGGTATGTTAAATCTTCAGTCAGTTTCAACATGTATTAGAGTAATTTGTGATTTTAACGTTGTTGCCTCACGTGTGCCACAGGAGAGAGGCGAAAATGTTCACGCATGCGCAATACCCGAGTGGACTGAGCCTAACTTTAGTTGTTAATATTTATCTTCATATCCACAATTTCTTCAACTCATTAATGTTAAGCTCTCTTTGTATGGTACATAATATGTGTGATGTCTTTTTAAATTAAACGCAGAAAAGAAAGCTGTGGTCCGTCGAACTTTATTTTATGTGTTCTTGAAAGAGTGAATGCAACAAAGGTTAAGGCTGTTGTGTCTAGCCTCCCAATATTGGCTACAGAGATCCCGTGCCAACAGTGCCTCACAGGTCTGAGGGTTGTAAATTTCCGTATATTGTGGTTTATAACAAATAGGGCAGAAATGACTCTGCAGAATTTTCAAGCGGCTCAGATATTTTGCTAAACAATCGTGACCAATTAAAACCGGATCGTTGATAGTGAATCCTGTCATGGAAAATCTGGAATAAACAACCCATAATTTATTAGAATAGATGGAAGAAGGTTGATTGTTTTGCATGATACAGTAGATTGCATGGGGTTGTGAACGGATATGAAGGGCCCAATGTAGCTTAATGGTAGCGCGTCGGCTTTTGGTACTGGAGAAGCTCGGATCATATCCGGACAAGCACCATTAAATACCTTCGTGTCTAGGCCCGATATGGGAACGTTAAATCCATAGACCGAAAAATCTATGAGGTCACTGGGTGAGGAAGGTACGATCCCCCCCAGATATTGCCTCTGCGGATGCTCGATCAAAATTTGGGTGGCATCTAGCTAAGTCGAACTCTGACCCTTGTGATACTACTATAAACCGGAGCCGTACTACTAAGCTCGCAAAGCCTGTATGGACCTGGTCTGGAACTTCCTTCCAGAGAGCATTAGGAACAACAACATGGATATGAAACTGTGGAGAGCGTCTAGAGCAAGAACAATTTTTTGGCACGGCTACGAACGATTGTTTAGTAAGTGATGAAAAATTTCTAATGAGTGTTGCTAATCTTTAAAAGGATTTAAAAGAAAGTGCTAATTACTAAAACAATGCTAAAGGAATCTGTAGAAGCGCTCAATGCTATAATTCACCGGGGTGTGTGGTCGAAAGACGGCCAAGAACTAAACTCTTATAAAAACTTCAGAGGCAAAATAAATAAATAAATAAAGGCTTGTTTACTAAGAGGACGTAAAAGAAAAGCTGTCTGTGTAGCCATTGATAGCGATCAAAAGACTATAGATATTACAAGCTAGATGGACGACATTTTATGGCCCACAATAAAACTTTCAGCAGATAATGGTCAAAGTTGTATTTCAAATGAAAATTATGGCGGGGAGGTACTTCGTAGACTATGAACAGGAGCAGTGTAATAAGGGTCCAATTGGGGCAGGAAGGGCTGAGAGAAAAACAACCCACTGCCCAATGACAGAAAAAGGGGCTGGCCAAAATGGCCCCGGTAAACGGACAACAACCCCTTCAAGAAATAAAAAAACGAGAGGAGGTACAGAGATTGCGCTGGCTGTTTTCCTAGAGCTCGGACGATACAGAGTCCCGATTGACCTGCCTCGGAGTCTAGCTGTAGTGCCGGGAACCCGACATGATGATCCTGAATATGACTTGTTTTGGCCCCTGTCATCGAAGCCATTTCATCGCTGTATTCTTCAACAGTAATAAGTGCCTCCCCATAGATCTAAAAATGCTTGCTTTGACTTAATAGTTTGCCTCTGCTTCTGATTTCTCAGGTCTTATATCATAATATGAAGGGGAATCTTATTATGTTATTAATTACACTTTAAAAGAATTTAGCTTTGTGTATAATAAATGTATGATAAAGGCCAATCCTCTGTGTTTCTTTGCTTGCCCCAACACTTGCAAGCTTCCATTGTTTTAAGGTTATTTAATAACCAATAGAATCAATTAATCACGAATACTATTGTCGAAACACGCCACTCACTAGCGAAGAAAGGAAACTAAAATAATTCAATTTCACTAAAAAGGTAGGGTGTTTTTTTTTTCAATACGTGTGATAATCAAAATGAATAAAAATTAAACATATTTTGTCCAAATGATAAAATAACGATGCAGAGAAATGCCAACGAAACTGAAATATCTATCTTTTATATTTCTCGGTAAAGCAGGGATGTAGAATTTTTTCATGTATGGACGCAGAATGGACTCCCACATTTCAAAAAGTAATAAAAAAACGAATGAAACAATTAACAGAAAAAAAAAGCTTTAGAATTCCGAAAAGTACGCATAATCTAGTTTTTTCCCAGTTAGTTTTGAAAATAACGTTACTCACAGGGCCGAATTAACCCACTTTGGGGCCCTAGACATTTTCTTCTTACCGGGCCCCCCTCCCTCTCCCACAAGAAATAGAGCACACAAAAATATAAAACAATAAAAAAACAAAACTAAATAATGTGAAACACTAAAACAAATCTTAAATTTTTATTAATAAAAAATATATATCATACGACACTAAATTTTAGTTTTTCTAGAAAAGTTTGAAAAGTTGTTTAATTTATATACAGTTTGTTTATAAATTAAAAAAAATTGAAATTTATTTTATTGAATGTCTATCAAAAGTAAGTATATAAATATGAATAAACTTTATTTAAAAATTCTGTTTTCTAGTCTTTAATTCAGCAAAATTCTCAATTATTTTATCATAATTAATTTTATCTAAAGCATTTTGTTCGATGTATAAAACAGCTAAAGAATTTAATTTTGATTGACTCAGTGAGTTTTGTAAATAATTTTTTATACGTTTTAGTTCTGAGAATGACCTTTCACCATATACATTTGATATAGGCAAAGATTCAATTGAATGCCCGTCCAACCGTTAAGGTATACGGATAATTGATAACCAATCGTCCCGACCACAAGCCTGCTCAACTGGAACACAGTGGCTCAAGGACACCGGGACCTCCAGCCCCTGCCCCCAAGCCGAACAACGTCTAATAATTCATTAGCAAAATTGTTTTTCAAAATTTAGCAGTTTAGTGGCAATCACCTTTCCTGTGTTCACTTTTCCCCAATTTTTCCTCTTTCTTTTTCTTCTTATTATTTTCTTTTTCTTATTGTAACAGATTGCATTATAATGCTTACAATATCGTTACACAATTATTACTATTTCACATTATATTTTTTGTTCATAATAACATCAAATTTATATAGATACATATCAACATGACAATACAATTTAACCTAACAATTTCGTAAATACACCCACATAAATACAATTTACTCTAATACATTTAAATAATACAATAATACAAATTTCTGATATAGACAAAGTTAAATATATTCGCAATAATATTTCTATAATTGGAAATGCTGATACTATTTTTGTGCTCTTTATAAATTGCAGCATATCAGATGGCAACGTTAAGTTTTGGTTTTTGCAAATTAATTTAAATTGCAACAAATCCTCATGCAATTCTTTAGAATCAATGTCACAAATGTGCCATTTTTTAGCAATGCGGTATTCATTGAAACGTCCTCGTCGTCGCTGTCAGCTATGTTTATATTAAGAATTTTAAAAGTTTCATCAATATTTATTATATACATATGTTATGTTTATTATATACAGTTGTCCAACAGAAAAGCAAACTATCTTATTTACAAATCTTTTCAAGATAGACAGTTTGACAGGGTCCTAGACATTTGTCCCATTTGTCTATGCGATGATCCGGCCCTGGTTACTCAGGTGTCGCTCGTTATTTACGATGCACTGCCGAAGGCGTACTCCAAAATTTTGCATCTCTCTGGGGTCATCTCTGGGGGAATGGCGGCAGCTTCCCCGCGAATAGCGTCCTAACGGACTCCTTGCACAATTTCAGGTTTTCTAATGTTCCGAGGATGACCACTTAGTTCCCTTGCTAATGTAAATCAACTTACTGTCATGCTTGAAACCCATCACATGATTGTTTTCCGATCAGTTGCATAGACCCCGAAGCGCGCCCTAAATTCCCCCTGTGTCGCTGTTACAGAATCGTTGTTTTTAAAGAATGCCTTGATAACGAAACCTCGACGTGTCACCGGACTAACTCATGGTGTCTACTGAAAACTAGAAAATCCTCCCGAATTGTTGCCGCCCTACCCTTACCATTCCCTTACCAGTGACCTTCAAATATATGTCGGAGTCCACTCTCTGTAGTCGGAGTCCGCTCCCTGTAGATTTAAATTTGTTAATCGGGATAAAGTTATAGATCCTTTTAATTATCAAAATTGTAATGCAACCATGATTAACCGATCTCTGACCTGAAGATCATTATGGCAAATCTTAGGGGTTTGCAATTGATAAGATCAAACCTTCAAAACAGAAAAGACAACTTGCATGGGCAACTTTTTTGCACGGCTGTCCAATCATGTGTTCGAAAGTTGCACTTTCTAAAGTCCTGTAGACATCGTCTCTTAGCTCAAATATGGTAACATGATTTTCCTGTGTGAGGAGGTGAACTAATTTTGCTACAAAATAAGAATTTAAGAATAAAATCTAGAACTATGAAACATACTATATATTATTCAATATCTGAAATACACACACACACACACACACACACACACATATATATATATATATATATATATATATATATATATATATAACTGAGCGGCCACTTTATTATGACCACCTGACAGTTTTATGGAAATGAGCTATTGCGTCACAGTGTTGTCTCTAGAGGGCGTGATAGCTATAAAAAGGGAAGGCAGGACAAGTGGACCATCAATTGCATTGTGTTGCTTGCGAAGATACGGGTAAAAAACGTGATTTAACTGAATTTGAACGAGGGATGATTGTAGGCGCTCGAAGTGTCGGAACCAGTATCAGCACAACGTTGCAATTGTGGAGTGTTCGAGAGAAGCAGTTATTAATGTTTACAGAGAGTGGACTACCAAGCAGAAAACCGGATCTCAACGTCAGGTTTGTGGTCGTCACAGGCTAATGAATGCTCGATCTGAATGGAGACTTGCCAGTGTTGTCCAGTCCAACAGAAGAGCAAAAGTAGGTCAAGTAGAATCTTAATCAAGGAGCAACTGCGAACGTATCTGAACAAACTGTTTTCGCACATTACATCGTATAGACTATGGAAGCCGACGACCTGTTCGAAAACCTCTACTGCCTGCCTTAAACAAGAGCAGACGTCTCCAGTTCACAAAGGAGCTCAAGGATTGGACAGTAGATGACTGGAAAAGGGTCATGGGGTCCGATGAATCGCGTTTTCAATTACACCATGCAGATGGCAGGGTGCGAATATGGAGAAACTAGCATGAAAGCTTGGACCCCAACTGTATTGCCACAAAACTCAAGCTGGTGGAGGCAATATTATGGTTTGGGGGATGCTTTCTTGGTATTGTATGGGTCCTTTGATTCCTGTGAAACAACGTCTGAATGCCCAAGGGTATTTAAGTGTTATCGCAGGTCAAGTACACCCTATTCTGTTAATGGTGCACCCTGCCGGGCATGGATACTCCCAGCAGGATAATGCCCCTTGTCATAAAGCTGTCACAGTCTTTAGATGGTTGGAAGAGCATGACGGAGAATTTACCTTGCTTCGTTGGTCTGCATAATCACCAGATCTCAATACAATTGAGGATTTGTGGGATGAGATCGACTGGGGCATGAGGCAGCTGGATCCACTACCATCAAATCTTAAGGAATTGGAAAGTGCAGTTTATTGGATATGGTCTCAAATTCCTCATACCACCTACCAACATCTCATAGAATCCATGCCAAGAATGATTCATGCATTAATAATAATTTTGCCACTCATTGTATATATATATATATATATATATATATATTTGCTGTGCAAAGGGTGTTAAGTCCAAAATGGGCTAAAATGAGTAAAATTATCAAACCAGGCATATTTGGAAAAATCAAGGCCTACTGCACAGAAAGCTGGTACAGAAAGCTAAGTCCAATTCCACTCCTAAATATTTTTATTCATCAGTGAAAATTTTGGATATGTGAAACAAAACAGAAACATGTTAGTGTTAAAGGGGTTATGTCCCAATCAAGGACTTAACACTCTTTATTCAACAAAAATAAAATTAGAAAAATTTACTTTAAAAACATTAATAAAACTGACTTTACAAAAGCGGGTTTTTCTTCAATCCCGTCTCCCTCAAAACTACGATTTTGGACTTGACACTCTTTACACAGCAAACAAATATATATATATATATATATATATATATATATATATATATATATATATATATATATATATGTGTGTGTGTGTGTGTGTGTGTGTGTGTGTGTGTGTGTATAACTACTTCTGTTCGGGCCCGAAATTAACTGGTTAAAACGATTTGAACTTAATAGACCCTGCCTGCAAGCTATATAAGTGGTTATGAATGGCGTATTGTTACTTTTCGCGTTATCTCGAGCTAAAAAAATTGTTTGTTTTTCTCTGCAAAGTGATTTGCATGTGCGTTATGATAACAATGATAAGCTGCAAAGCTGAAGAAACATCTTTCCAGTTTTGAAACTTTATGCATACATAATTACTTGAATGTTTACGAAGAAGTACTTACAAATCGTAGGGAAAAATATTGTTTTCATCTGAAATATCGCCCTGATATATTCTCTAACTGTACGCCTTTAAAGAGTATCTCGAATGTTCTTTAATGTAGGTCACACTCCATCCATGCACGCCAGTTATGACATATGTCTAAGCGGATGCTATAGGAACCAGTCTTGAAACTTCTCGGTGGGCTTAACCTTGAAATCATGAACTTTTTCAAGGTTATAGTTTAAGTTTCAGCGCCCAGGAGACCTCTGGAGAGAAAAAGACGACTAAAAAGACCAATCAAACATGAACTGAATACATAATACTAAGGGCATAATAAAAAACTAGCGGTCAAGCAAGAACTCACAAACAGGATTTTTAGAAAGTTTTTGCCTACCTTGTCTACATTATATAACAGAATGGATGATGGTCGTGAAAATTTTCGATGCTTACAAGGTAAATATTTTTTGTTCTCTTCCCTGAACACTTTAGTACTTCGGATGCACGTAGCTAACAAAATTATCAATTTGTTTCCAAGGCCATGCATTAGAACTTTACTCACGTGTGAAAGTGAAAGAGAAAAAAAAATCCCTCATCCTTCATTAGCTTTCAATTAAAAAGCATTTTCGGAAATATTATTTGATCGTAGCTTAAAAACTTTTCTCGGTAAAGTCGCGAATGGAAAGTTAGCTTATTTTAATTTACACATGCGCTTAATTACGGTATCACTTTACGGGATGAATATCGTTAATGCTGCTGTGTACTAATACTATTGGATTTGCTCTCCTCAGTGTTAACCTATGGAGAAAATGTGTCCAAGGATTGCCGACATGAAGTTAAAGATTTCTTTTTAAATTTAAATCCGTAACAGAGAAAGAAATTTTGCATCCTGTGGCAATTTTCGTTTTTTTTAAATGCAAACAGTATTTTAAAATTTAAATCATTCGGTGAAAAAAATCTGGAATGGTGTGTTTTAAACCCACATAAATTCCCTTGGGGGACAAAATTTCTAAAATGAATCCTGTTGCAAGGTACAGAAAAGTTCAGGTTAACCGAAAATGCCCTTTTTATTGGATTATCAGCATTTATGTAGCTGTAAATAGTAGACAAAATTTCTCCATAGATCAACATCGAGATGAGCGAATCCAATAGGGTTAGTGCATAACAGCCTTATAAAGATGCTTTCCATGATGTAACTTTCAAAAAGAAATATATCACATTTTTGTCACTGCAAAAACTGACCACAGGTTATCTATCACAACGCTATGTTGCAAATAGAGGCAGGCCCTGTAAGTTTGCACCTAGGGGCCCCCCCAAAATTTTTATTTTAAAAGAAAAAAAAATCCCAGTTAATTTTTTTTAATTTTACCCTTTTTAATAGCATTTTTTATATATCCTTTCAAATTTTATTTATTAGTTCATCATATGTATAGTTACATGCATAGTTCATCATATGTATGTTATAGTATATATAATGGACTAGATGAAAACCCGCACTTCGCTACGGAGTACATTCAAATTAAATACGACGGTCAATGTATGCAATTAATGCCCCCCCCAAAAAAAAATAAATAAATAAATTTATATATATATATATATATATATATATATTTATATATTTATAATACATACGACGATCAATGTATACAATTGATGCAAAAAAAAATATATTTATAAAAAAATCGTAAGGGATATTTTTATAGACAAAATAATGTAGAAGAAAATATTCAAATTAAATCTAATAGGACATACTAAAGAATATACAGAGGCTGTTCGCTCATTTTTTAGACGATTTTGGTAAGCGGTAATAAAAAATCGCGTGCTGCAAAAGAAATAATTGCAATTGTACTATGTTTTTAAAAGACAAAATTATCATCTGCGGCTTGAAAGTTTTGTTTTTATTCAAAATGGTGTTTTTAACAAAGCAGTGGTTCGAAGGCTACATTTATGCTCTTTCCGAAGAGAAATATGCATACTCCGTTATCGAAAAACGATGTGAGAGTCATGGTTTTGTGATATCTAAAGCGTCGATAGGTAATATCGTCAGCAAGAAAGGAAAAAAACGTCAAATTGGAGCCTCAAGTGGGACAAAAATTCCAAACAAGTATCCAAGGAAAAAACGGACATCTTCGACTATTGCAAAGGTACGTTGTTTAATGTTAAAAGAACATCCCCCTAGTCAAAGGACAGTTGCAAAATCATTAAAATGCTCGATGTCCACTGTAAACAAAATGATAAACGTTGATTTAAATCTTAAGAAAGCGAAAAAACGCAATGTGCATCGTCTTCTTCCAAATCATATCGCTGAACGCAGGATACGCTGCAGAATTCTATATGAGAAACACTTATCCAAAGAAAAATTAAAAACAATTGTCACAATAGATGAATCATGGGTGTATTTAAATGATTGCAACAAAAAAAGAGCCATTTATTATCATAAAAGGGGAGAAAAAATTTAAGTACATGGTTCAAAGAATCGAAAGAAAGTTTTTCTAAGGGATTCATGATGGTTGCTGGTTTTTCTTATAATGGCAAGTTAAAAATAAAGAGAGTGGGAAAAAATGTCAAGATTAACTCCAAATACTATCAGGAACATATTTTATCACCAATTTTTCTGAATGAAATACCATCGCTTTACCCACAGTGCCATCAATCTGTGAGACTCCATCAGGACAAAGCTAGCAGTCACACATCAAAATCCACTGTAAATTTACTAAAAGAAATGGAACAAAAAACTGGTATCAAGGCCATACCCTTCACTGATATCTCTACTAAATCTCCCGATGTATCACCTATGGATTTTTGTGCTTTCGGACTTTTAAAATCTGCATTATCCAAACGTCGTCCCAAAACCCTTACAGGAAAGCTGTTCAGGAGGAATGGGATAGAATACCTCTTCTGACACTTCAAAAGGCATTATTATCCTGGAAATTACGGTGTCGAAAGATAGTTCAGAATAAGGGATGTCAAATAGAACATTTAAAACACAAGAATTTTATGTAATTTAGTTTTGTGAATACAATATACATCGTCTAAAAAATGTGTGAACAGCCTCTGTAGTACAGTTTGAGGAACATAATATCTTTTATTGTATTTTAATATTTTTTTGGATAATGTCCAATCGTCTGCCGCATTAGCAAGAAAATTTTTTTTTTGTCTATTTAGTTGTTATGCACGTGAAGATAAATTTATTTAAAGTACCAGAAAAAGAAATCACGTGATCAGCATTTAATGAATTAAATTCTAAAAATTAATCTTTAAAAATTCACCAAAAATCAGAAAAGGGAAGTAAAGATTCGAAAAAGATCTCATTTTAAAGGAATTTTCATGATCTTTCTCGTGATATAAATTTTATAACCCTCAAATTATTATTTTAAAGGCAAACTTTAAAGAACGTTACTAAAACAGCTTAAAAATTGAATTTAAAAAAATCTAAGAAGAATTTTTGAAAAATCTTTCTTAGTGCCCCCCTACACCATAAGAAGAATCGCCATGCAAAATTGCAGGCCTTTAGGTCCAGCGGTTTGGTCTGTGCGTTGTATGTCAGTCAGTGAGTCAGTCAGTTACGGAACTGTTTGATATATATAGATTAACTAGCTGAAAACCGGAGCTTCGCTACGGAGTACATTCAAATTAAATACAACGGTCAACGTATGCAATTTATGCCAAAAAATAAATATATATATTTATAATAAATGCGATGATCAATGTATACAATTGATGTAAAATATATATCTATCTATATATATATATTTATAAAAAAATCGTAAGGGATATGCATTTTTTTTGGATAATATCCAATCGTCTGCTGCATTAGAAAGAGAAAAAAATATTTTTTTTGTCTATTTAGTTGTTACGCACGTGACGATAAATTTATTGAAAGTACCAGAAAAAGAAATCACGTGATCAGCATTTAATAAATTAAATTCTAAAAATTAATCTTTAAAAATTCACCAAAAATCAGGAAATGGAGGTAAAAATTCGAAAAAAATTTCATTTCGAAGGAATTTTTATGATCTTTCTCGTGATATAAATTTTATAACCCTCAATGTATTATTTTAAATGCAAACGTAAAAAAAGTTTAAAAAGCAGCTTAAAAATTTAATTTAAAAAAATGTAAGAAGAATTTTTGAAAAATCTTTCTTAGTGCACCCCTACACTATTAGAAGAATCGCCATGCAAAATTTCAGCCCTTTACGTCCAGCGGTTTGGTCTGTGCGTTGTATGTCAGTCAGTCAGTGAATGAATGAATGAATGAGTCAGTTACGGAACTGTTTTATATATATAGATAAGTTTTTCTAGTTGCATTGTATTGGTGTTTTAATGATAAAGTTAATATGTTGTATTGCTTTTTGTTATGTTATTTGATAATGTTCTAGGCTTCTACACTTCGAATAGCCAATTCTTGGTAAAATGATACTTTCACAATGATTCATGAATATTATTTTTGGGCGTCTATTTTGGAAATTTTACGCCCACAGTGTTAGGGGGCCCCCATCCCGAGTTGTGCCTACAGTCAAGAATTTTCTAAATCGGGGCCTAAACGGAGGAACCGAACTAAAGACCTTCAGATATTAGTACTTTTATTTGTCACCCGAAATTAATTTGTTGACACCTTTTTTAATCCAACAGGAACTGCATTCACGCTATATTTACAGTTAAGAATAAAGTATATTGCTTATCATGCTATCCACTACTCGTTAATATTCAGTTTCTTCAATGAATGAATAAATAACAAACTCATCGAATCATAGGCGAAGCGTGCTTCTAACTTTTATTTTACTTTTTTTTCTTTTTTTTTGGGGGGGGGGGTACGAATTGAAATCAGTTAGGGCTCTTCTCCACGCATTGACTGACGGACGATCCTTAAAATATGAAATACAGTAACCACCGCTTATAGTGATCAGTGGTTATAAGAATCAACCGTTTATAAGAATCAATATCGCAAAAACAAAAACAAATGTATTATTTCCACGTTAAAATTTCCGCTTTCAATAATCAATCCACCGGTTTTAAGAATCAGTTTACACTCTTCGCTTTCCTTTCATTTTTTCAAAAATGCCACTTAAACCCTCAAAAGGCACGAAGTTCTTTCTTTCTTTATTTTTTTTAAAGAAAGAGTGATAAGATGGGATGGAATACAGTCGTAAAATGCATCCCTTTCTTTGTTAGACATAACATAATAGTTTCCTCTTAAACGCTTTAGCTAAACACTGTCATATTAGCTTGACCCCGGGGCATCCTACCCGTCTGAATCGGATTTAACTTATCTCCACTGACAAAGACAGGGACTCTTTTTTCCCACCTCCCACATCCTGGTTGCGGCTTCCTGGACCCTGAAACACATAAATCTTCGGCGAAGAGTTCACTATCACTTAGGCAAATGTGGCATTATTAGATTCAGCACGTTATCAAACCGTGAAACATAAGCTAGAAGGTGAATCTTGGTCTGAGACTATTGATATTGAAAGAGGTATAAACAGCCTCTAGAAAACTTCATTACGTCAAACTACCATAGAACTTTTTCTTGCACCCTTCCTGTAACTGAAATGTTAAACTGTTAAGCAGGTATGTTGTAACAAATATTGGATTTTTTTCTTCTCTTCTTATAATCATGTGTATCAACTTATAGATCTAGAAATTAAGTTGTATTTTTAAAATTATAAAAAATAATTTTAATAAAAGATAATTAACGTAAATTAAAGAGTATTTTAAGGTAAATTTTCTAATATATGTATATAGGTGTGTGTGTGTGTGTACCTGTCCAAAAACCTAAATTTCGGCTATAAGAATCAACCGCTTATAAGAATCAAAAACAGTAATAACAAACGTGATTCTTATAAGCGGAAATCACTGTATTATGATTTTTTAAAAATTGAATAACGATAGAATTGATGTTTGAGTTGTATTCAAAAGTTATACAATGAGAAAAATAAATATGTGGCCATTCGCCGGAACAGTCACATAACAACCGAGAGCTGTTGACTTCAGGGGGAAAGTAAACATGATCCCGACAGTAAAAAAAAATGAAACCCTAGGTGACATTTTAACTAAGTTAATGAAAACATAACAATTACTTACAGAATCACGCAATTTTAACAATTATACAGGTACATACGAAAATATGCTGCTACCAGGTAGGAAAACATTGGATCGACTGACAAACATCCTTTCTCAACAAGCAGAGTTCAGAGGGTGTCGGCACGTCGACACGAACGCTAGTAGTTGTTTCCGTCCACGCAGTCAGAAAGAGTTTTATGGATTACTTCTTACGATTCCGGTGGCTGTTTGCAAGGCCGCTTTACGCTGTTAGGGCATCATGAGAGTTTTTGGGAATCAGTTAGTGATGGTACACAGTTTGTGGGGCTACACATATGAGAGTTTTTACGTAATGATGCCCTGTTTAAACTAGTTGGTTACAAATATAATATAAATAAAATGAGAAAAAAATATACCATTGAATTTTTGTTATGGATCATATATCATTGTTGAAAACTATGTTAAGGCTCAAAGATATAATCGGAATCTTCAGTTTCACAATTTAAAAAGGTGGGAAAACAACAACTTTCTTAAAAGTTTTCTACAATTTTCGATTTTAACTGAACTTCTATTAACGTTTTAATTTATTTCAAGTTAAGATGGGGGGGGGGGGGGCATGCCCGTCCCCCGTGCCCATCCGACTCTACGCATCGAACTTTTAACTAGCCCTGTCTATAGTAAAATTGAACAATTCAGAGGTTTTCAGTTAACTACATTTAGTAATTTAAATAGGGTTTGGTTAAAATAATAGCTATAGAGTTCAATGGTATCAGAGAGTATTGTAGAGAATGTAGATGATTCTTCGTTATTTATAGTAGTGATGATGAAGGAGTGGTTCTACTACTTGTAAGTACAATTCTAGAAGGCCGCTAACTAACCAATAAACTTGGAATTCATTTTCTTACAAATGATTTCAATGTCGAACGAGCTGCACAATTACAACGTGATTTAAACATGATTATGTCATGTTTTGAAGAATCATATAAATAACTAACAAAAATAAAATGACAGCGTCTTATAACCGAATTCGTATTCAAACCAGTGAAACAAAAGAAACGCAAGATGTTAAATTTATACAAGTTATACTTGTAGATATATCGCCATTAAATATTTCCAGTGACGAAAGTGACTTTTCGCCACCGAAAAACAACAGAAGACGGGCATGTTTACTGTCTCGTAGTGACACTGAATGACTGAATGATTATGTTGTATGTATGTATTAATAAAAGATAAATCCAATTTATTTTTAACCCTTTGCGACTGCCGCACTTTTTCCGTTTTAAAAAGAACCCGTATAATCACAATTAAAATAAGATTTGTGGATTTGCTCTTACGTTATTTATTCAATTTCTGTTGATCCTATCCAAATTTCATATGAAAATTAACATTTTCTTATTAAGTATATTTGGATGGAACCTAACTCCAATTTTTATATGTTTCCCCCCCTTTTTTTTGGAGGGGGGGTTGTTGTTGTTTCTTTTTCCTTTTTGCACGGATGTCTCTGGAAAGTATTCCCCTTGCAAAAAGAGAATCGGGTGTATATCTTAGTTTACTAGCCATTCTTTTTCACAATGCGTGTTAAACCAGTGGTGCACCCAGGATTTTTTCTTGGGGGGGGCAGATAAATGGATAAAAATATTTATAATGCATTGGGGGGGCGATATGAACAGATAAAAATATTTATAATGCAAAATCAATATTCATAATGCAATTTCTATTTCTTTGGGAGGGGGGTAGGGCCCCTTTAGCCCCCCCCCTGGGTGCGTCACTGTGTTTAACCATTCTAATTCTTATGATTTAAATTCCTAAACAAACAGTCCTATTTTTAATTTCATCGATAACGATTTTTAATCCACCTGTCATTAAACTTCAACTCGGAGATGCACGAGGGAAAAAGATCTGGCAGAAATTTCTTCACACAAATATAAAGATTTACATAGAACAAATAGGGTAACACATTAGGACATCTTCATTCACCCAAGTAGCAAATACCATTGGAAAATTGTTGGGCAACTGCATTTAGCATAGATGGCCAACAGTTGGATTTGGCCGTCGGGGTTATGTAAAAACAAGGGTTGGCATGGCAGCTCACCCAACGGTTGGTTGTTAGTTGGCCCAACTGTAAGGGAGAACAGTTTTCAACTGTCATTTGCAGTTGGGACACTAACATTTTATAACCGTTGGCCCCGCATAAATATTTTGCAGTTGGCCTATATTTGTTTCTGGAAGTTCTGCCAACGATGTGTGTTAAATCTAGTAGATAAGCCACAATTAATATTTTGTTACTTTAGTTTTACTGAAGTGGCAACATTAAAAAAATTTTCTTCATGATTCTTTAGACTATTTATAATTTTAGGAACTAGCTATTATTCAGACGTAGTATGTCTGTAAAGTTGTACAAAATAAATTCCTACTTCAGTATTTGAACCGAAATGCCTCTAGATATTATTTCAACCACTTATTATTTACCGTCTTAATCCTTTTGACTGTTGGTAGCATATGTTGTGTACATCTATTAGTGCACTTGAATCCGGCAATGTGTGATACTTGGGAAAAAGAATAATAAGCCATATTCTGAAGGGGAAAAAAGGGAGACTAGGTTTTTATAGTCGAAAATTTCTCAATAAAGATGCATAGATCATGGCTATTCAGAATTGGCCCTTTCTTATCTTTGAAATACCTGACATTTGATTCTGCCAAGCGGATGGATTTCTGCCAAGGTCGCCTATTACGGTGTATTAGATGGAAATAATGTGTGTAGTATTAAATCACTCACTCTTTCAAGACTTCACATCAGAAATATTTGAAGTAAGTAATGTGTATCATAAACCGGCGTTTTTAACATGAAAATTCAGGGATCATTTCTCCTTAGTTTGGAAGGTCCAGCCATTTATTCTTATCGTCGCTGTGTTTGTAACTGTGTTATCAGATAAATGAGGTGGTGAAAGGCAAAGTGGTGTAAGTCCAAAGCATTTTACTGCAAAAACTACAAAAAATTCCACTATAAATTGAACAAATTATAATTCATAATAATTATTATAATATTGAAAATAATAATTATTTGCAATTCTAATATAAATTGAACATGGAGATTACATTTTTGCCCTCAAATAAAAAAAAAAAGTTGAAAATGTGACTTACACCACTTTGCCTTTCACCGCCTCAAATGTGTAATGAATATAATTTAGATATTTGATTTGTTTCATTTTAATGTTGTTAATTTCAGATATTGAATACATCGTACATTTAATAGCTATGTATTTTAATACGTTGTGACTACACATTAGCCCCGCCCCCAAAGAAAAAATTAAATAAAATAATTTAATAAATAAAACAGGTTTTATTATTATCTAAGCTTTAGTGTCTTCATCGTTTCTACTTAGTGTCTCTGCGTCTGCAACTAAGTTATTAAATAAAACTAAATGCACATAATCAATATATTTATTCAATTAACACCTAATATTAGATATGTTTCAAATATTTACGACATCATAGGGCCCGAGGTAGCCTATCGGTAGCGCGTCAGCTTTCGGTACTGATGTTGCTGGTCCCGACAAGCACCGTTAAATACTTTCGTGTCCAGGCCGAATATGGGCATGTTAAAAACGTAGACCGGAAAGTCCATATATGAGGTCAGTGGGTGGTTGATGGTACGATTCCCTTAGATGTCACCCTTGGGGATGCTCGGTCAAAATTGTGGTGGCACCTAGCCAAGTCGGACTCCGACCCTTGTGGTTCTATTATAAACCGGAGCCGCACTTCTCGGCCCGAAGCCTACGGACCTGGTCTGGAACTTACAGCCAGGGAGCATTAAAAACAACAACAACACTGCATACTATGTTTCAAAAATGAGCATTTGAAATGCACAGAGAATTTAAAACATATTTTAATTTAGAAGTTTAATGTGTCCTTAAGAGAGATAGTTAAGATACTTGTGTTGAGTTTGGAGCTATTTTTTTAATGTTTGTCACTGAATAATTAGGTAAAATTGCAATGCATATAAGTGAAATATTTTCTCTTATAATCCCAGTATTAAAAATTTTTGCAGTACCGGCTGTACCGTTCAAAGAAAATGTTATTATTCACAGACGGGTTTTCTCACCACAAAGAATTTTACAACCACTTCCTACTTTGGCTGGAATTATCTAGAATAAGCTATAAAAACAAACAAAAGGGACAGAGAGACATTTATAAAAGGATCTATTATCTCTGTAAAGATGACAAGGTAGATAAAAATGTAATTAATGGCTTTTGCTTCATGAAAAGACAGCAAATTCTTCTCTATATTTAAAAATCAAATCTGAAGTCTGGATGAAATGAAACAAAGTCGGAATTCAAACTATGATCTTCAGACTCTATAACGTATAATTAACTACACTATTTGCCTCAATTTTTAAACTTTTCATGATGATGCACAATATCACACATCATTATATTAATAAGCTAATATGATTAATTTTAATTTCACCATCAATGTAATTTATATGGCTCGATTTAAATTACTATTATGGATTGTATTTTTTATATTCATGACGCCTATGAATTGGTAAACTTAGTTATCTAAATTTGAGAATTCTTGTTTTCTCCCTCAAAAAATTGTCTTAAAAAACTGTGTGAAGACTTAAGAAATTTTTCTAAAATTTGAATTTTTTTCAACTAATATGGAAACGGGCAAAAGGAAATGTAACTAATAAATGAACAAATAAGAAGGTAATATCAAGTGAAAAAAATTAAATAAAGGATTTTGATACCTTAAAATAGACTGATTATTTTATCCACATTAAACTCATCTTGCTGTTGTAGCTAATGCCCCCTGGTCCATTGGCGGCTCCAAGGGGGGGGGGGAGCAATAGGGGCAATTGCCTAGCCTAGCCTAAAATTATATAACCGTATCCATAGCCTAAAATTATATAATCGTAGACCTAATACTAAATGAGTTTAAATTTAAAATGAGACGATGTTTATTATATAAATAAATATATATATATTGGGTACTAATTAAACTCAATAACAGTTTATATGGGGTTATGGAACTCAAGCTGAAAAATTGTCCCGTATATCCAAATTATGTGTTCTTCCTTTTCACTCATTTTTTTAAAAAACTAATACTTTAAATGTGTTTGCATTTAGCTAAATTCAGATAAAGTGGTGCACTAGTAAATAAACATTCCAGAGCCGGATACTGGCTGTATTGGCCATAATACGGCCTCCTTCTGTAAAGAAACAAAATAGTATTAATCAAAATTCCATTGAAATCCTAACCAAGGTTTTCCAAATTCTACGTGTTGTTAAAACTTTTTTTCTAATAAGTTACGACTAGTTGATTTTTTTTATAGATTTGTTCTAATTTTAGGTGAGGGTTGTCTGAAAATGTCTTTAATTGAGCCTCATTAAAACAATAAAATTTAAATGTTGTTAGGTTTGGCAGTTAATAACCTTCAAAAAGTGTTAATATAAATGGTAACTATTCGCATTTAACGCTATAATTTAAAGTTATAATTTAGTGATTATAAAGTCTAAGCAAATGATTTTTTTTCAAATTTTCATGTAGTCAATTGTCGGCTATTAGAATAATTTTAACTATGGAAAACTATTCCTGTATTCTTAAAAACTGTGCTATCTTCGTTATATGGCGCTAAGTTGAGGAAACAGAAGGGGAAATATTGGAGTATTTTTGAAAGTTATAAATGTCATTTCAACCCGAAACGTCCCGCAAAACATTCTTTGTTGGCAGTATTCGACAAATTCTCAAATTATTGATTAATCATGGATTCCCATTCCTAAATTATCTGAAGTGAGGACATACCGAGTTGTCCTCATTGCAGATAATTTAGGATTCTTGTATTCTGGAAAACTTTATCTTGGTTATATGGTGCTAAGCTGAGGAAACAGAAGGGGAAATATTGGAGTATTCTTGAAAGATATACATGTCATTTCAACCCGAAACGTCTCGCAAAACATTCTTTGTTGGCAGCATTCGACAAATTATTGATTAATCATGGATTCCCATGCCTAAATTTTCTGAAATGAGGACATACTGAGATGTTTAATGAAATTATCGCAAAATTAATCTTTGATCTACCCACGTAATATAGTCGTTAGTGTTCTGAACTGTCACGCAAGGGGTCTTTTCCGTGTCGTCATCCTCATAGGGAGTCATCCCATAATAAAGTAGTCATAAAAGCTACGCGGGTCTTCATGGAACAAGTACCTACCGTGAGAGATAAGAGCCTGACGGAGTGGGGAAAAAAAACATATAACCTTTTTTTCGCTGCAATATTGAAATGAGGTTAAATTATTTTACCTGATAAATTATGAGTATTTCAACGGGTGACGGATGGCCCAGTAAAATTAATAATTTTAGTAAAACTTTTCTTCATAAAATTTGACCCATTATTTAAATGAGTCTTACATCCTAAATATTTTTATGCATATAGGATTGGTTTGGAGCGCTACGGTCAACTTTTTGCTACACGAGGGCTCATTAGACCGGGACCTACAGTTTAAGCCTATTCCGAACGGCTACAAACATCCATACTAACTGTGGGACTCGAACCCATAGGATCTGAACCGAATGCCAATTTTTAAGTATATAAGTCTACACATTTTAGGAAAGTTTCCAGCAGATCAAAAAGAAAAGTATTCAGTTTTGATATAAACATACAAAATATCTCACTGTCCGTCTCATAACAATTTATGGGGAAAATAAAGATGGTCACCTCTCTGTTAAAATAATGCTTTTAACAAACTATTCCAACCTTTTAACGTAGGATTACGTTCCTCCATAATCGTCCTGCAGATAGGAAAATTTCAGACGCTAAAACTGACCGTCCATCCGTCCTCGCGAGTTATAATTTTGGCAGCGCGCCAAACCTAGTCTATTGCTTGGACAAGTTAAACAGAAGAGTATTAAGATGCGTCAAATTTTGACTTACATATAGTATGTATATATGTATGTCCTCTTTTGTATGTATATATGTATCTATATATATATACATACGTACATACTCTTTTGTATGTATATATGTATATATAGATACATATATACTTACAAAAGAGGTAAGCAACGATAAGCAATCCTACGTTAATAACCCGCGGTAGTTTCGTTAGAAGAGACTACCTGAAATTTTTTCTTTTTCTTTTTAACTGAAATGCAAGTGCAATTTCGTATAAATAGTTAGTTTCACCAGAAAAATAATTTTTTCCGAGCCGGGCTAATTATTGTGGCAAGTTTTAAAGACAGCGCCTTTTCAAATTTTTGGAGAAGTAATGAATGTATCACGGTTAGAAAAAGTCTACTTTTTAGAATAAAGGACATTTCGTTTTTTAAATATGTACTTGTTTTTTTTTAAAAACGTAAAAATTTAAAAAATTACAAAAGTAAAAATAAGTAGAAAAAAATTAATATAATTTGCTCTGTAGTAAAAATAATTTCTATAGCATTCTTCGAGACTTCATTGCAGCAAATTGTTTGATTGCATGTCCATAATTTATTGTTGTTTATGCCGTGTTTTCTGTAGAAATGATTGCATTCATTCAATCGTGTTTGATTTTCTGTTGTTCATAGATAATTCTTTAAAATTTTTAATTTAGAAAAACTGCGCTCGGTTGCTACAGTGCTACAGGTTGTGCTAGTAGTATTCTTCGAGCTACAACAACGTTTGGAAGTATGCTTTGAAAATTTATTTCTTATAATGTCAAATTCAACAGTTTATATATATAAAAAATAGTCTAAATAGTCATTTATACTTGCATATATTTTACAAATTTCGTCATATGTTAGATTAAACTATTAATATTTATACTATGTTTCATTTTGGCTTCTATCTCAATTCGGCGCCTGAGGCGATGGCCTTGCCGCCTCTCACCTATAAGACTAAATTTTCAATTTAGAAAAACTGCGCTTAGTTGCTACAGTGCTACATTTAGTGTTAGTAGTATTATTCGAGCTACAACAACGTTTGGAAGTATGCTTTCAAAATTTATTTCTCATAATGTCAAATTCAACAGTTTATTTATAAAAAAATAGTCTAAATAGTCATTTACATTTGCATATATTTTACGAATTTCGTCATACTAGGGGGTGAAAGGTAAAGTGGTGTAAGTCATATTTTCAACTTTTTTTATTTGAGTGCAAAAATGTAACCCCCAATTTCAATTTATAGTGGAATTGCAAATAATTATTATTTTTAATATTACAATAATCATTATGAATTATAATTTGGTCAATTAATAGTGGAATTTTGTGTAGTTTTTGCAGTAAAACGCTTTGGACTTACACCACTTGACTTACTGACTTACACCACTTTGCCTTTCACCGCCTCAATGTTAGATTAAACTATTAATATTTATACTATGTTTCATTTTGTCGCCTATCTCAATTTGGTGCCTGAGGCGATGGCCTTGACGCCTCTCACCTATGGGACTGGCCATGAATTTTCGCAGTGAGATAATAAAAATTACTTAAGATAAAAGCCTATAGAGGTTTTCTTGAAGACTGATTAAGTTGTTTCGCAAACAATAACTATTTTAAAAGAGGTTATCACGACGGAGTAGAAATACACGAATGGCCTTGACCGCAATTTTGCATCCAGAGGAATGAACCTGGTACACATAATCTGGAGGCCACAATATGGCAGCATGCAAAACATACGGTTGTTAGGTGGCCTATTTTTCTCTCTCTTCTCTTTTTAAAGAATCTTAGATATTTTTTAAAATGATAAACGGATCATTTTATTTTCCTTTTCTTATCGATAAAAACAGCAAATAAATATTTTATACCAGGACTTATAGATGTCACAATATAGAGATCATTGGCTCCAATTTTTACTTCTTAGGACGATAACTTTTTTTTTTATCAATACTACATGTTTATGATCCCTTGAGTGGATCGATAAAATGAGGACCAAGCATGCTTGGGAACTAACTTTGGGGTCCCGCGGCTGGCTGACCACCTGCCAGAGACATATGGCACCCCAAGCCCACGGTCAAGAAAGAGGAGATGGCCACCACAGGCCTTGGTCCACAATGGACTGTTGCGCCATTGGTTAGTTAGTTACATGTTTATCACCACTTCAACACGTTAAAATATCATGAGGGTGTATAACGCGAGATATTTTGGGTGCTTATGCTGCTGAATTGAGCACAGGTAGTTCTGAGAGGAATTTTTTACAGAGGAGTTTTAATTTTATTTTTAAAATGGCTTATTCATTTCATACATTTTGAACAGAGAATCTGACAATACCATAGCTTTGCTTTTCAAGCTTTTTGGTCATGAGGTGTTGTCTAAAGTGAGAACAACAACAAAATAAAATGAAGCCCAGCTATTTTACCTTATCTGTAATTTTTTAGAAATTGTTTTTGAGAATATTGGGTCACAGACAGATGTCTCTGTTTCTGAAAGAAAGGAATGAAATATGACAGCATATAAATATTTGTGACTTCATTACAATTAGCTATATCTGTGGTAGTATTTCGACATAAGCAAATTTTGTTACTGTGATGTACTTTCAAAAATAAAGTTAATGTTGGTGTTAAAAGTATGAAGTGGTTTAAAGAAGAAATTTTTTTGTGATTCATTGTCTGGTCATGTTTTTCAGCTACAAAACCATTTTCATGCGCATTTCATTTTCCTAATTCTGGGGGTGTGCACGTAATGTTTACACGACCGCTGAATGTATTTCGATGCTGTAGAAATCTAGCTGCGGTTGCGCAGTAATCACTAAAACAATGAATAAATTATCGACTAAGTAGCTTGATACGATCTACGACCCGAGCTCGATCTAGCTGACTCCGTAGAACCTAACTCCAGCAACCAGCATACCAGCGAAGTACGAGCATACGTCCTATTTCCAAAGGATTATTATCGAGTACCTCATTTTCCTCAATTTAAATTGCCTCTAGTAATCGTACTGAGGAAAAATTAAACGAGATCACACAGATGAAAATTTAACAGACGATAATAAACTGTAGTTCTGTGTTATATAAATTAATTACGGGAAAAAGCTGCATGATAAAATAATATGTTTCGATGTCGTTCAAACGGTGACACGAAATCAGTATTCTAAGTGAATTTAGAGAAAAAATAGTAGCAACAAAGTTAGGAAATGTGCCAGGAATACCACTCTCAAACAGAGGAAACATGTTTAACCCTCAAAGCGTCTCAGACAGATTTTTCCATTAAATACGTTCGATTTGAACAGCGTTTTTTCGAATTATTCTACCGTCCAGCTCGGTATTCCAAGTCTCCAGTGGAGAAAATGGAATATTAGGCTCATTTGATCACTAAACTAGAGGATTGAATTATCCTTATCACACGCTTATTAAGGTGGAAAAAAGGGATGGAAAAATTTTGGCTGAGTAGGTAATTCGCAGCTACATAAATGCTGATAATCCAATAATTACAAGATAAAAAAAAACTTTTTATATACCATGTTTTTAAATTTTCTGTTGAATCATATAAACTTGACAATTCTATGTATTAATAAATACCTTTTAAAATTTTTTTTGATGAATTATCCCATCAACTTGAAAGAAAATGAAGTTAATAGTAAGTTAACTTGAGTTTAACTTTTCGTTTCTGTCCCGGCCGATAGATGGCCCAGTCTACAAAACAAAATTAACTGAAAATTAATTCAATCCGCTTAAAGATAGCTAAAAGTATTAAAAAAGGATATTGTTATCGTGTTCTGAGCTATTCTAAAAGTTTCAAATGTCTAGCTAGTCGGGAAGTTAGTTTAAAAATCGATTGCAAGATTTGTAAGGGACAAACACACACACAAACAAACAAGAAAGCAAGTTAATAAAAACAGGGTAATAAAAATGGTACTTTCAGATAGCCTGAACTTTTCTGCGACTTAAACAGGATTTATTTTATAAATTTCGACCACCAAAGGAATTTATGAATAGTATTTAAAAACATTAGACCACATTTTCCCCCCGAATAATTTAAATTTCAAAATATTATTTGCCTTTTAAAAAAAACGAAAACTGTCCCAAGGGGTAAAATTTGTTTTTCTATTACGGAGTAAATTAAAAAAAAAAAATCTTTAAATCCAAGTCGGCGATTCTGATACGCATTTTCTTCATAGGTTAAAATTGAGGTGAGCGAATCCAACAGGTTTAGTACACAGCAGCATTAAAAAGAGAAATATGACTAAAACAGGATGTATTCGGCTTAGTATTATGCCAGTGTTTCATGTAACCGAGTAATTTTGGCTGAAATATTTCCTTTTAGAAAACCTTCTATATCTCAAAAAATAGTAGTAGTTTTGCAAAATTTTGATGCAAGGGAAATTTCCTTAAAAATGAAGATATGACTGCGATATCCTGGATATAATTTATTCTCTAGGTTTCTATAACACTTACCGTTATGTTTGTCCCACCACGCTGTCCCTCGGCTTGCAATTTGGCAGTGGCGTAGCGAGAGGGGGGCAAGGGGGTCTATCATGCCCCGGGCGCCACTCGCAGAGGGGCGCCAAATGGTCCTTTTAACTAATTCTATATATTATATTACTATATGTTTTTCGGAGGGACGCCAAAAAGGTATCGTGCCCCGGGCGCCAGTTATGCTCGCTACGTCACTGCAATTTGGTAATGAGCTCTCTTGTTTGCACTTTCACGGTTCTTTGATCTAGGGGGAAAAATCAAGCATAAATAAAATTTATTTCAAGAAATATTTTTTTTAAATTCAACACATTTCGAATTTCTTGTTTCTGACATCTATGACATTTTTTCCAGGAACTTTTTAAATTTATCAAAGACGTGTAAATAGTTCGCATTTAATATGGTAATTTAATATGGTTTATTCGTGACAGCACAAGCAAGTAGGTGACGAAAATTGGAATGAAAAACAGCGAAAAAATTCTCAATTAAAGGATTAGAAGAACATACAATTCGTTTACCTATCTGTTTTAGTAAGATAAATGATAGTGGTATTTATTAAACCTTTGATTAATGATATCGCTATTCTGGTGAATTTCTTCGCCAAACTAGTTTTTTATCCTTTGTATCAATATGGTTTCAAGGCTATCAATGAAAAAATTATGGAAAATGTATTGCAAGATAAATTGAATAAAAATGAAGATTTATGCTTACCCTTAAGACTGCAGTATACTAAGCCAATTGGATTCGCTTACCTCGATGTTAACCAATGGAGAAAATTTGTCTACCATTTACAGCTACATAAATGCTGATAATCCAAAAGAAATGGTATTTTCAGATAGCCTGAACTTTTCTGCACCTTGCAACAGAATTCATTTTATAAATTTCGTCCACCAAAGGAATTGATGAGCGTTTAAAACGAACTAGACCAGATTTTTTTCCCCAAATAATTTAAATTTTAAAATATTATTTGAATTTTTTTTTTAAAAAAAAGAAAAATGTCCAAAGGTGTAAAATTTTTTTCTCTATTAGGGATTACAACTTTAAAAAAAAACTTTAAATCCAAGTCGGCAATCCTTGGACACATTTTCTCTGTAGGTTAACATTGAGGTGAGCGAATCCATTAAGGTTAGTACACGGCAGCCTTAACTCTGGTATAGCAAGCTATCGAACTACTACTGAATGGACATATTATAATTAACCATTGTTTTATATAACCACGTAATTTTATCACTAACATCGAATGACCGCAAAAGTTTCAAAAGTTCAGCGTATTTTTAAAAGCTGAATAACTTGTAGATAATACGAAAAAATTATCAAAACTTAAAACTATGTGATATTTTTAAGAATATTACATAAAGTAGATGCTTTTTTACGAGAAAATAATTTTATGAGAAAATAATATTTTCTCATAAATATTATTTTCTTATAATCTTCTATGGCGAGTTCTATGAACAATTACTGCTTTTTACTAAATATAGCAGTAAATGCGGAATCATAGACATATTTGTTTCTCCTATGTAAATACGCAAAATTCAAACGTAAATAAATTTATAATTTGAGGAAGCTTCAGTGTTTTTAATAAAAAGCTAGGTTACTGGTATTGAATTATATGAGCATACTAGCTGAAAACCCGGGCTTCGCTACGGAGTACATTAAAATTAAATACAACTGTCAATGTATGCAATTAATGCCAAAAAAAAAATAAATATATATATTTATAATAAATGCGACGATCAATGTATACAATTGATGTAAAAAATATATATATATTTATAAAAAAATCGTAAGGGATATTTATTTTTTTTGGATAATATCCAATCGTCCGCTGCATTAGAAAGAAAAAAAAATAATTTTTTTTGTCTATTTAGTTGTTATGCACGTGACGATAAATTTATTTAAAGTACCAGAAAAAGAAATCCCGTGATCAGCATTTAATAAATTAAATTCTAAAAATTAATCTTTAAAAATTCACCAAAAATCAGAAAATCGAGATAAAGATTGGAAAAAGATTTTATTTTAAAGGAAATTTTATGATCTTTCTCGTGATATAAATTTTATAACCCTCAAATTATTATTTTAAATGCAAACTTAAAAAAGGTTACAAAAACAGCTTAAAAATTTAATTTAAAAATATCTAAAAAGAATTTTTGAAAAATCTTTCTTAGTGCACCCATACATCATAAGAAGAATCGCCATGCAAAATTTCAGCCCTTTAGGTCCAGCGGTTTGGTCTGTGCGTTGTATGTCAGTCAGTCACTGAATGAGTCTGTTACGGAACTGTTTTATATACTACTAGCTGAAAACCCGCGCTTCGCTACGGAGTACATTCAAATTAAATACAACGGTCAACGTATGCAATTTATGCCAAAAAATAAATATATATATTTATAATAAATGCGATGATCAATGTATACAATTGATGTAAAATATCTATCTATCTATATATATATATTTATAAAAAAATCATAAGGGATATGCATTTTTTTTGGATAATATCCAATCGTCTGCTGCATTAGAAAGAGAAAAAACATTTTTTTTTGTCTATTTAGTTGTTACGGACGTGACGATAAATTTATTGAAAGTACCAGAAAAAGAAATCACGTGATCAGCATTTAATAAATTAAATTCTAAAAATTAATCTTTAAAAATTCACCAAAAATCAGGAAATGGAGGTACAAATTCGAGAAAAATTTCATTTTTAAGGAATTTTTATGATCTTTCTCGTGATATAAATTTTATAACCCTCAATGTATTATTTTAAATGCAAACGTAAAAAAAGTTCAAAAAACAGCTTAAAAATTTAATTTTAAAAAATCTAAGAAGAATTTTTGAAAAATCTTTCTTAGTGCACCCCTACACTATTAGAAGAATCGCCATGCAAAATTTCAGCCCTTTAGGTCCAGCGGTTTGGTCTGTGCGTTGTATGTCAGTCAGTGAATGAATGAGTCAGTTACGGAACTGTTTTATATATATAGACTAGCGGCCCGTCCCGACTTTGTCCGGGTTGAACAAAATATTATACCAATAAATTTCCAGTTGATAGCCAATAAATTGTAAATCTTTTTTTTACCTTAGTAATAACCTAAATAATACCTTAAATTAATTTTATGTTAGTTAACAATTAAAATAAATTTTTTAAAAGAAAAAGGCGTGCCGGAGATTGGCTAGGTTCGAACCTCTAGCGTCAGAACAGAAGCCCACCGCGATAGCACCACGATAAGGATCGTTGAAGACTCCGGCACAAAAGCGGTAGAGGACAGTAGCGGTAACAATGGAGATTGTTAGGATTAAGCCCCTAAGTTTATTTCTACTGATCAGATATACATAATATATAGCCTATGCCCATCTGCAATAATTTATCTTTCAAACAGTGAAAGAATTTTTCAAATAGGTACAGTGGTTCTGAAGATTACCCTCCACGTACAAAATCGCTCTCTCTTTATATATAAACTAGCGGCCCGTCCCGACTTTGTCAGGGTTGAAGAAAAAAAAATACCAATAAATTTCCAGTTGCTAGCCAATAAATTGTAAATCTTTTTTTACCTTAATAATAACCTAAATAATACCTTAAATTAATTTTATGTTAGATAATAATTAAAATAAATTTTTTAAAAGAAAGAAGCGTGCCGGAGAACGGCTAGGTTCGAACCGCTAGCGTCAGAACAGAAGCCCACTGCGATAGCACCACGATAAGGACAGTTGAAATCTTCGGAACAAAAAGCGGTAGAAGACAGTAGCGGAAACAATTGAGATTGTTAGGATTAAGCCCCTAACTTTATTTCTACTGATCAGATATACATAATATATAGCCTATGTCCATCTGGAATAATGTACCTTTCAAACAGTGAAAGAATTTTTAAAATAGGTACAGTGGTTCTGAAGATTACCCTCCACATACAAAATTGCTCTCTCTTTATATATAAACTAGCAGCCCGTCCCGACTTTGTCCGGGTTGAACAAAATATTATACCAATAAATTTCCAGTTGATAGCCCATAAATTGTAAATATTTTTTTACCTTTATAATAACCTAAATAATACCATAAATTAATTTTATGTTAGATAATAATTAAAATAAATTTTTTAAAAGAAAGAAGCGTGCCGGAGAACGGCTAGGTTCGAACCGCTAGCGTCAGAACAGAAGCCCACTGCGATAGCACCACGATAAGGACAGTTGAAATCTTCGGAACAAAAAGCGGTAGAAGACAGTAGCGGAAACAATTGAGATTGTTAGGATTAAGCCCCTAACTTTATTTCTACTGATCAGATATACATAATATATAGCCTATGTCCATCTGGAATAATGTACCTTTCAAACAGTGAAAGAATTTTTAAAATAGGTACAGTGGTTCTGAAGATTACCCTCCACATACAAAATTGCTCTCTCTTTATATATAAACTAGCAGCCCGTCCCGACTTTGTCCGGGTTGAACAAAATATTATACCAATAAATTTCCAGTTGATAGCCCATAAATTGTAAATATTTTTTTACCTTTATAATAACCTAAATAATACCATAAATTAATTTTATGTTAGTTAATAATTCAAATAAATTTTTTAAAAGAAAAAGGCGTGCCGGAGAACGGCTAGGTTCGAACCGCTAGCGTCAGAACAGAAGCCCACCGCGATAGCACCACGATAAGGATCGTTGAAATCTTCGGAACAAAAAGCGGTAGAAGACAGTAGCGGAAACAATGGAGATTGTTAGGATTAAGCCCCTAATTTTATTTCTACTGATCAGATATACATAATATATAGCCTATGTCCATCTGGACTAATGTACCTTACAAACAGTGAAAGAATTTTTCAAATAGGTACAGTGGTTCTGAAGATTACCCTCCACGTACAAAATCGCTTTCTCTTTATATATGAGTATAGATAGCACCACGCTAAGGATAGTTGAAGATTTCGGCACAAAAAGCGGTAGAGGACAGTAGCGGTAACAATGGAGATTGTTAGGATTAAGCCCCTAACTTTATTTCTACTGATTAGATATACATAATATATAGCCTATGTCCATCTGGAATAATGTACCTTTCAAACAGTGAAAGAATTTTTCAAATACGTACAGTGGTTCTGAAGATTACCCTCCAAGTACAAAATCGCTCTCTCTTTATATATAAGTATAGATAGATGATCAGATATACATAATATATAGCCTATGTCCATCTGGAATAATGTACCTTTCAAACAGTGAAAGAATTTTTCAAGTAGGTGCAGTGGTTCTGGAGATTACCCTCCACGTACAAAATCGCTCTCTCTCTTTATATATAAGTATGGATATGGATTTTTTAAAAGAAAAAGGAGTGCCGGAGAACGGCTAGGTTCGAACCACTATCGTCAGAACAGAAGCCTACCGCGATAGCACCACGATAAGGATCGTTGAAGACTTTGGCACAAAAAGCGGTAGAGGACAGTAGCGGTAACAATGGAGATTGTTAGGATTAAGCCCCTAACTTTATTTCTACTGATTAGATATACATAATATATAGCCTATGTCCATCTGGAATAATGTACCTTTCAAACAGTGAAAGAATTTTTCAAATAGGTGCAGTGGTTCTGAAGATTACCCTCCAAGTACAAAATCGCTCTCTCTTTATATATAAGTATAGATACATAATAGAAAGAGGTTAAGAGTTGAAATAAGAATACAAAAATAAAAAAAGGATTTTAAGTGAAGAATGTTTTTTTTTAAAATAATATTAAAATTTTTTTCAAATAATATTCCTAAAATAATATTCAAATTAATATTACGTTAGTAAATAATTAAAGTTAATTTTTAAAAAGAAAAAGGCGTGCCGGAGAACGGCTAGGTTCGAACCACTATCATCAGAACAGAAGCCCACCGCGATAGCACCACGCTAAGGATCGTTGAAGACTTCGGCACAAAAAGCGGTAGAGGACAGTAGCGGTAACAATGGAGATTGTTAGGATTAAGCCCCTAACTTTATTTCTACTGATCAGATATACATAATATATAGCCTATGCCCATCTGGAATAATGTAGATGGTGGATGGTGATGGATTTCAAACAGTGAAAGAATTTTTCAAATAGGTGCAGTGGTTCCGGAGATTACCCTCCACGTACAAAATCGCTTTCTCTCTTTATATATAAGTATAGATTATAGAAGTATAGATACACATTGGTATCTCAAAATTAGAGTAAGAGATGAAATAAAAATACAAAAATAAAAAAAGGATTTTAAGTAAAGAATGTTTTTTTAATTATTTTAAGCACCTAAAATAATATTCAAATTAATATTACGTTACTTAATAATTGTGTGCACGGCCGCAATCTTGGATTTTTTGCGCCAACTTGGCGATTTTACCGTGTTTTGAGGAGTGGAAAATTTTTCGCCAATGTGTTTTAAGCGGTGTTTTCAAAACGCTGGACTTTGAAATTTTTTAGCTTTTTTAATAAAAACCACCTGTTTAAATTATGAAACTTAGAAAAATTTTTGAAAAATCATTTAAACGTTAGACTTAGATTTATTTTTGGGTTTTTGATAAAAACCACTTTTTTGAAAAAATCATTCTCAAATATTGGAAATTTTGGGTTTTTCTTTTAGCTTTTTTAATAAAAACGACCTTTTTAAATTGTGAAACTTAGAAATATTTTTGAAAAATCATTTAATCGTTGGACTGAGATTTTTTTTTGTCATTTTTAATTAAAAACTACCTTTTCAAATTATGATCCATATGAAAAATTTGGTCAAATGAATTTTACTTACAGATAAAATTTCAATGCCATCTATTCAGTTTGCCCTAACTCTTTGACTAATAGCAATGAATCACCAAAATATTATGCCAATATATTGTTAATTAGAAAAAAATACAGCATTTTCGTACCACCTAAATAACTTGCAATTTAAAAATTATCTAAAATTCAGCTTTCAAAAATGTAAAATAATTATGAACTCATAAATTTATGGTGAGTAACCAGATCCTTTTTTTTTGGGGGGGGGGGTAGGGCATTGTGGTAATGAAATTTTACTTCAGATTTGACCTTAACCAAATATTTGGTGCATACAATAAAATCGAGACAAGGATTATTTGACCATTTATCCTGCTGTGTTGGAAATAAGAAAAAAAAAAACCTTTTCCTAAACCAATAACTTAACCTTAACTAACTTTTTAACTTAGGTTCCTGGGGAGAGAGAAGTTGAACTTCAGTTATTTAAATTTATTTGTAATCCACTACAACTTGGAATTATAAAATATTTTAAAATATATTGTATTTAAAATGTATACTGTATTTTACATTTTACGAAAAAATGATGGCAGATAATTTTTACTTCAAATAAATGAAATGGTGTATCGTTATAGTATACTAATTGACAATCGATAAACAAAATTAAAAGCAACTTGAATTTAATAAGTTATCGAAAAACTGATAATGGATTCAAAAATTTTCAACAAAAATACTCTTAGTTTTAAAAATAATTTACTCTTTTGAGTATAGTCAATTTGACTCAGATTTCCAGGTCAAGGCCAAGATCTGACCTAAAATTATTATACTGTAATTAAAAGATCACAACAGAAATAATTGTTTGATCTTAAAATTAGAGAATTTGACATTGGGTTATTTTTACCAGAACGCAATAATTATCGCCATGCGAAATGCGCCAAACCCTGGCGGAAAAATCCAAGATGGCGGCCGTGCACACAAATCTAGAGTATCCCCCCTAACTTTATTTCTACTGATCGGATATACATAATATATAGCCTATGTCCATCTGGAAAAATGTACCTTTCAAACAGTGAAAGAATTTTTCAAATAGGTGCAGTGGTTCCGGAGATTACCCTCCACGTACAAAATCGCTCTCTCTCTTTATATATAAGTATAGAAGATATAGATAGCACCACGCTAAGGATCGTTGAAGACTTCGGCACAAAAAGCGGTAGAGGACAGTAGCGGTAACAATGGAGATTGTTAGGATTAAGCCCCCAACTTTATTTCTACTGATCGGATTTACATAATATATAGCCTATGTCCATCTGGAATACTGTACCTTTCAAACAGCGAAAGAATTTTTAAAATAGGTACAGTGGTTCTGAAGATTACCCTCCACGTACAAAATCGCTCTCTCTTTATATATAAGTATAGATAGATTATAGAAGTATAGATACACATTGGTATCTCAAAATTAGAGTAAGAGATGAAATAAAAATACAAAAATAAAAAAAGAATTTTAAGTAAAGAATGTTTTTTTAATTATTTTAAGCACCTAAAATAATATTCAAATTAATATTACGTTACTTAATAATTGTGTGCACGGCCGCCATCTAGGATTTTTTTGCGCCAACTTGGCGATTTTATCGTGTTTTGAGGAGTGGAATATTTCTCGCCAATGTGTTTTAAGCGGTGTTTTCAAAACGTTGGACTTTGAATTTTTTTAGCTTTTTGAATAAAAACCACCTGTTTAAATTATGAAACTTATAAAAATTTTTTAAAAATCATTTAAACGTTGGACTTAGATTTATTTTTGGGTTTTTGATAAAAACCACTTTTTTGAAAAAATCATTCTCAAATATTGGAAATTTTGGGTTTTTCTTTTAGCTTTTTTAATAAAAACGACCTTTTTAAATTGTGAAACATAGAAATATTTTTGAAAAATCATTTAATCGTTAGACTGAGATATTTTTTGTCATTTTTAATTAAAAACTACCTTTTCAAATTATGATCCATATGAAAAATTTGGTCAAATGAATTTTACTTACAGATAAAATTTCAATGCCATATATTCAGTTTGCCCTAACTCTTTGACTAATAGCAATAAATCACCAAAATATTATGCGAATATATTGTTAATTAGAAAAAAAATACAGCATTTTCGTACCACCTAAATAACTTACAATTTAAAAATTATCTAAAATTCAGTTTTGAAAAATGTAAAATAATTATGAACCCATAATTTATCCTGCTGTGTTGGAAATAAGAAAGAAAAACCTTTTCCTAAACCAATAACTTAACCTTAACTAACTTTTTAACTTAGGTTCCTGGAGAGAGAGAAGTTGAACTTCAGTTATTTAAATTTATTTGTAATCCACTACAACTTGGAATTATAAAATATTTTAAAATATATTGCATTTAAAATGTATACTGTATTTTACATTTTACGAAAAAATGATGGCAGATAATTTTTACTTCAAATAAATGAAATGGTGTATCATTATAGTATACTAATTGACAATCGATAAACAAAATTAAAAGCAACTTAATTTTAATAAGTTAACAACAAACTGATAATGGATTCAAAAATTTTCAACAAAAAGACTCTTAGTTTTAAAAATAATTTGCTCTTTTGAGTATAGTCAATTTGACTCAGATATCCAGGTCAAGGCCAAGATCTGACCTAAAATTATTATACTGTAATTAAAAGATCACATCAGAAATAACTGTTTGATCTTAAAATTAGAGAATTTGACATTGGGTTATTTTTACCAGAACGCAATAATTATCGCCATGCGAAATGCGCCAAACCCTGGCGGAAAAATCCAAGATGGCGGCCGTGCACACAAATCTAGAGTATCCCCCCTAACTTTATTTCTACTGATCAGATATACATAATATATAGCCTATGTCCATCTGGAATAATGTACCTTTCAAACAGTGAAAGAATTTTTCAAATAGGTGCAGTGGTTCCGGAGATTACCCTCCACGTACAAAATCGCTCTCTCTCTTTATATATAAGTATAGAAGTATAGATATAGAGTATAGATATAGATAAATATGACAACCCCATAGACTGATGGTCTTTAAATCCTGTCTTTTATGCTTACAGCCGATGGTTGTCGAAGTACATAAAATTCAACCCACAAGAAAGTTTGAGACTATCTTTCTAGGCCGTTAAGTAAAATAATTTGCCATAAATTGCCTAACAAAAATTTTCCATAAATTGCCTAACAAAAATTTTCCAAAAATCGTCAGGTTGGCTTTCAGCTTTACTGTGAAAGTACAAGAAATATCTGTTCAAAATTAAGAAAATATCAGTGTCTTAGAATCTAATTAAAATGTAATGTGCAGTATTGTGTAAACAACTGTACTGAGTTCCATAATATGTATAATTATAAAACTTTAAACAGTGTGTATATATAATATACAATGTGCAGTGTATACATAAAATATAATGTGTAAGGATGAAGTACAGTGTACAATGTATTTATAAAATATAATGTAAGCGTTTATTAAAATGTAAATATAGCACTATGCTGTACTGAAAAGCTGTACTGAAGTCTATAAGATGAATAATAATATATGGATAAATAATGTAAGATTGACTGTAAACATGTGATACACCGTGACTGTGTAAACAAAAATAACGGGTGACACAGTAAACGAAGGTTTGCTTAGTTGACCCATATGTAAAAATGCTATAAACTATTTATGAACACAAGAAAGTATGGTTGATACAATAGGTTACGTATTGTAAACAAATGAAACGCACGGTAGTGAAAGTAATGATTTGATAATAAATGAAATAATGAAGGTATATGTAACACATTGTACTGAATTGTAGGTAAACGTTGTAAGATGTTGTATAAGTAATGTTGTATAAGGTACAAGAAAGCGTAGGTTGCATTATGAAATGAATCTGTTGTAAGTATAAAGACACAGAGGCATAAGCTGTATATAAAGTTATTGTACGTATTGTATATAATAATGTTAATTGCATATTGCGTGTGCCGCTGTAGGTGGTAGATAGTTTTTGTGATATAGAGTATGGTATTGTATAAGTTGTATATCTAGAAATAGTATATGTTGCATTTTAGCGTAAGTTGCAATTTGTAAAAAACCTTTGCCTCCTTTGCTTTCTGGTGTTGCCAGAGATATTGGAAAATTTGCATTGATTTGAACTGAAATAATTGCTTTCCGGCTTGGAGGTGGGGGCGTAAAGCCCTCGCCCTGGAGCCTGCGGGATCCGACTGGGCTGGATTGCCGTCAGGATCATTAGATTTCTTTATTGAAAGGCCGTATAACCTTCGGGTGTGGACGGCGGTGATATTTCTTATCAGTGTCTAACAATGTATATTTCTGAAATGAATCTCAAAAATTTTATTTTATTAACTAGGGGCTAAATCGAAAATTTAAGATAGAGACTTGAAATGAGGTTTATATGAATAAGAAAGCTTTCAGCTTCCAGATGATGTAAATATTTTCTTTGTAAGATAAAAACTCGAGGAGCATCGATATTACATCCACATAGGGGACGATATTTCTTGAAAACCTGGGTTTAATTTTTTGATAAAAATATTAGTCTGTTTTAAATCATTTTTAAACAAATGAGGTCTAGTTTGAAAGAGAAATATCTGTAGTCTTAGATTGTAAAAAGATCAAAATTCTACGATCATTTTTTGGCGAGTTATCGTAATCTGAAGATGAAAAAGTCAATATTTTCCCACAAAACATAAAATAAAATAAAAAAACTTAAAGTCCGACGAAGATGAGACATGTCTTACTTTGGTCCCCCTATTTTTCTGCATCCAATGGTATCGCTCTCGATCCCATACCCCCAGCGGTTTCGGAGGAGATAGCGTGACCAGCTTTTGACAGCGGCAGCGGGAGTTACTTTTTTTTTAGAATAGAGAGATGAGTACTTTCATTTAATTGTTTTTAGCTTAGCATAATTCTCCAATTCAAGATTGTTGGCGGAAAGCATCCTTTCCATGTCATTAAGTCAAACATTTGCCAAACAGTTATTTTTCGTCAATCGCTAAATTGGCTTTCAATTTGACTGCATAAAACTACAAGAAACATCAACGCAAAATTAACAAATATTAGGGAATAAGAATGTAAATTTCTTATTTCCAGTAATTTTTAACGTAGGATTACGTTCCTCCATATCGGTCCTCTAGAAAGCAGCAAACAGTTAAACAGAAAAGTGCCAAAATCCGTCAAAATTTTGACATATATATATATATATATATATATATATATATATATATATATATATACAAGGGTACCTCCCTTAACGGACACTCCCGAATAGCAGACACCCCTAATTAACGGATATTTTTACGAGTCCCAGTCCTTTTATATAGGACAATCCATGTTATTCCCTCTGGATAGCGGACACTCCGAATAGCGGACAGGTATTTTTGAAAATCTTTCACTTATTTTGGCAAACATTTCAAAATTATTCATACAAGCAAGCTAAAACTATATGCTTTTGCGTCTTTTTAACGAACAACACCTTATGTTTTAAGGGTGAAAAAGAATGTCTAGTGGCGGGAAAATTTCAAAAGAACGACTCACTCTTTTGCTGTGTTGCAACATGCTGGGAGACTTCGAAACTCCAGTTGTTATTGGACAAGCTAAGAATCCTAGATGTCAAGAACACTGATGTACGAAAATTTAGAGTTTCGTGGAAGTCAAATAAGAAAGCGTGGATGACCACTGAGATAATGAGCGATTGGTTGGTGGAGTTAGACAACAAAATGAAAAAACAAAAGAAAAATCATTCTGTTCATGGTAGACAACAAAATGAAAAAACAAAAGAGAAAAGTCATTCTGTTCCTGGACAATGCTACTTCCCATCCTGATGATTTAAAGCTCAAAACTGTTAATTTAGTTTTCTTGCCTCTTAACACCACTTCGATGCTACAGCCACTTGATCAGAGAATTATCCACAGCTTTAAAGTACGATACAGAAAGCTGCTTCTGAGACGTGCTTTCACAGATTATCTCCTGCAAATCCAGAGGAGAGTAGGCAAAATCGGTATCTGTTTTGGATGCAATTTCCTGAACTACGTCAGCCCCTAAAAAGGTGGAACCTGGGTGCGTTCTAAAATGTTTTATAAAGGTGGTATTTTTGAGTACAAGCGAAGTGGCAACTGACAGTGCTACTGAAAAAAGCGAAAAAGAACTTGCGTATCTAGAAGGCAATTTGGATTCAAATATGAGCGTTGAACAGTATGCCAAGATCGACGACGATTTATCCATTGAGGAAGAAAACCTGCATGTTTCCAATTCATTCCTCGGGATACCACTGAAACACTGGCCCTTTCTGAGTATGATGATGAGGAATCGCCAATGGAAGACTGCAAAATCAAAGATTATTCGGAAGCACTGATATATAGCGAACAATTGAAACAGTTCTTTCTGAACAATGAAGATTCGGAGGGACTAGCAAAGCTAAATCCTATGAATATTCCCCACGAAAAACAGGTTTGCTGTGTAAAAAAGATAAATCAAACTTTGTTAACAGATGTTTTCAGTAGTAATTAAAATAATTTAGCACCTATACATCGTATTTTGGGATTATTTAATGCAAGATAAAAGGATAAGCACACAATTAAAAGGTAAAGTAGTAAATAGTTATTCTTTTCTTTCCTAATTAATCTTTCCTTTTTAATTAATATTACAGCCGTAATTTTCCATCAAATGTCAAACAGAAGTGCAAAAACTTTTTTTATTAAAAGGTTGTACTCCCCAATAGCGGACACCTCCTAATAACGGACAAAACTTTTGGACCCGTGACTGTCCGCTTTCGGAGGTACCACTGTATATATATATATATATATATATATATATATATATATATATATATATATATATATATTATATATATAATAGCCGTTGTTTCTGTATAACACTTCCGGCCTGTACTCATCTTTCAATTGAAGCCCTCAGTAAACAAACGGCCGGTTAGGCCTAATTTCACTTTCAGATGTGGATCAGAATTTTTTTCTTACCTAAAAACTAATATCTTCTCCATCAAATCATGTTTGTTCGGCCTATTTTTCTATAAAACATTCAGAACTAAAAAAAATTGGATGCTTTTAGCTGTATATTTAACAGTTTTTAAAAAGCTGTTTACTTTTGCGATGAATTCTGAAAGTAAACAAACTTGAATGTGAATGAATCAAGTAGCTCAAGTATTCATATCGCGTAGTGAGGTGTAAAAAACTGGAAGGCAGTCTACTACTCCAATCGCATGAAAAACTAATAAAAAATAATGAAAGGGTTTGCTTTTACAAGATGTGGATTAAATGCAATATTGTTAGATAATTCGGGATATTTTTTTAACTTTCAAATACTTTTTCCATTATGACCTCATTATTAGTATTATGACGTCAAAATGACGGGTTGGATGGGAGTCTACTACTCCAATCGCATGAAAAACTAAATAAATAAAAAATAATGAAAGGGTTTGCTTTGTCAAGGTGTGGATTAAATGCAATATTGTTAGATAATTCGGGATATTTTTTAACTTTCATATAGTTTTTCCATTATGACGTCATTATTAGTATTATGACGTCAAAATGACGTCATAATACTAATAATGACGTCACCACTATGATGAATAATGATGTACCACTTTGTATACATACAAAAGTGGTAAGCAACGATAAGTAATCCTACGTTAATAACCCGCAGTAGTTTCGTTAGAAGAGACTACCTGAAATATTTAACAAAGGAATACGTTCCTCATTAACGGTCTTCCGGAGAGAAAAAATTGTCTTACGTCGCTTGTTATAATTTTGGCAGCGCGCCAAACCCAGTAGCAGTAAGCAGTTAAACAGAAAAGTACCCAAATGGGTCAAAAAAAGAGGTAAGAAAACGATAAGTAATCCTATGTTAGTAACCCGCGGTAGTTTCGTTAGAGGAGACTACCTGAAATATATGTACATATATTTTTTCTCCAACGCTGCAGGTAATTTGTCCCAAGAGCATTGTGCCATCCACACCGCGAATTTGTTAGCTACTTTATTATGAGAGCACCACATAGGAGAACCAACACTGCGTCCTATGAGGGGGCAGCACAGAGACCTCCATACCTCATACGGGATTCGAACCCGAGCCCATTCTGTGGAAGCTCGAGACTCCAAAAGCACACACCAGGCCCGACCTGGCAATAGTTCAACTGGGTAAATCCTGATGGTACCGATAGACCCGCAGCAGGCAGCCACCCCATGCACGGTACAGACAAGCATCCCCCACACCGCATGGCCACACGACAAGCCCCCCCCCCCCCCCCCCATCGCAAGAGACACAAAGCGGCTTGGAGCAGAACAGATGGATTAAATAATGATAATAAAATTTTCAGAACAACGATGAAAAATGCTCTGACGGAGGTAACTTGCAACAGCCAACATAACGCATAAAGAGTGAAAAGAGGACAGAAGGCAAAACTAGTAAGGCCCAAAGGGAACGACAGCACATAATTAGTGGGGGCGAGCGAAATCGCGAGCAAAACAAAATTAAGAAGAGAAAGGAGCCACAATTAGGTGTCACAAACTTTGACTGGAAAATAAACTTAGAAAGACGGCATCATCACAAATCCCAGACATAGAGTCGACAAGGTCTCAAATGGGGATGGTCGATTTTGAGAGGGAACAGTCGCAACCCTGGAACCAGCAACTGGATAAAGATCCTCATCGTTACTGAGCAACCCACCCTGCGGAATCTTCCTGAGAAAGCATGTCCTGTGTTCGCCAAAGGGCACCACCCCAATGACGAAGACCGTGACCTCTAGGGTTGGACCAACTCAAGGGAGGCCCAGCTAACCTAACAAGGCTGCAGTCGAGGACAAGACCAAATCTCCTGACTTACCTAGGTCCCGTGCCATTTCGCTCATCATAGCAGGGAAGCTCGAGACCCGAACTCTCTCACGGTCTTGGCTGCCTAGTTATAATGCCACTTTAATTTATCATTGGATAGTGTCATTTAATCGATTGTAACTAACATGAGTCCATAATCCAGATGTGGGGAGATCATGTGTGCATTCCTACAGTCTTCTTGAATGAATAGATCTCTGTGGTATCAAGTTATCTGCATATTTTTATCATCTTCTAGACTATAGATCCTCATTGACAATGAGTTATTAATGATCAATATTACATGCCAACGCAATTTTTTTTAATTCGCGAGTGTACTCCCGTTGAATATTAATTTCAGGCTCTTGAATATTAATTTCAGGCAAATATAAATTCTCGAAACAGTTCCATACACAATATCGAATTTTCAAGGCACTAAATTAAACATAAAATTATACATCATTTGGCGCCATAGGAAATTTACTTTTAAAATATATCTTCAGGGATTTCCTTGGTCCATGAGCAACTTTAGACTTATAAATGTATTCAAAATACTGTGCTGTCAAATTTATTTCCATAATCTGTATTAATTGATGTCAGGATTGAATGATTCATGAATAAATAAATTATTAAAATATCGTAATTATGTAAAAGTTAGATAACACAATACATGAGAAATGAAGATGTTTTGGAGAAGAAAAAAACTAGGTTTGAATAAATATTGTCACGCTTTTTATCAGAAAAAGTTTTTTGTTACTTCTTAAATTACATTTTTATTCGTATTTAGTTTTTGACAACTTTACTAGTGTGAAGGTTAGGTGCTATTCTACTGATAAACATCATGATTTACGAGCTATTTTTTTAACGTAGGATTACTTTCCTCCATAACGGTCCTTCGGAAAGGAAAATTTCAGACTGTAAGACATTTTGGCAGCGTCTATCAGCGTCTTTGCAGCGTCTGGCAGCGTCTTTGGCAACGTCAAACCCAGTCTATCGCTTGGACAGCTTAAACAGAAAAGTACCAAGATGCTTCAAAATTTTGACATGCATATATGTATATACTATATATCAGGGGTGGCCAACTTTTGTGTACATAAGATCTACTTTTTATCTTAAAAATGTGTTGCGATCGACTTGTTGTCATAGGCGTAGTCAAATTGGAGATGGGGAGGTGTGAAATGCATACTATGTTTATACACTGTGTTTCATTACGAGAGTGTTTCATTGCGAGCTATAGGTATATAAGCAAAATTTATGTTCAAACATACGTATCTATCTACGTGAAAAACAACATACATAACAGGACAAAAAAGTCACTTCCCGGGGGAATTAAAACAACATGAGTAATTATTGACAATATTAGTTCAAATTAGCTACAGATTTAGAAGACAGATTTAGAATTTATTACGTTAAAATTAATGGGAAGACTGAGTTTGCATGTCCCTAACCAAGGAATCATAATTAGGCGTATATCAATGGCAATTTTCTTATGCTTGTAAAGCACGTATGCCATGGTATACGTTCAGTCTCAGACTGAATTACAGTCCCGGTCTAGTGCAATGTAAATAGAACCCCTACTGCCGCCCTGACTAGGGTCCTAAATTAGTGCTCTATTTATCACGTAGTCTAATCGGTTTCTAAGTGTAGACATCGCGAGCGATCGACCAAAATTGGCTTCGCAATTGACCGGTCGATCGCGATCGACTTGTTGGCCCCCCCTGCTATATATACATACGTACATATATATATAGATACATATATACATACAAAAGAGGTAAGCAATGATAAGTAATCCTACATAATAACCCGAGGTAGTTTCGTTAGAAGAGACTACCTGAAATTTTTTTTCCTACTAACGGCTCAGCACAATATTTCGCGCCATCACTACATGTGGAAAATTTTTATTTTCGGTACCATTTTACTATTTGATGCGTAGTTCCACAACTGATTTTAGAACTTAGAAGGGATTTTTGGAATGGTCGACTATGTAAGTATTAGTGGGACAATTGGTTAAAAAGAAACACCAACAGCTGAGGCGCGAAAAAAAATCTTACTTGGCAATTTTTGAGAAAGTGGTGATTGTATCAGAATTCGTGATCTGATCTTGACCCCTGAGATATTAGCCTGCCTTATTCAGTTATTGATGTCCTTGAGAGTAATTGTTCGGACATCACTTTCTAGATCGTTAAAGCGAGAGAAACTCTGAAATTCCTCTTGCAAGCTGCGGTCGGCTTGCTACTGGTTGTCGGTACTACCTTTTCAAGTCTGCTGTCAACAAGATGAAACTTTATTCAACTTAAATTACAACAGCAATACAAAAATAACACTAATATTTTCAGGAGTCGCCCACGTGTTATTGTGGTTAGCGTAGTGCGAATCCACGCAGTGGGCATGGGTTCAAATCCCGAACAAAGCTTGGTCTTTACCGTGCTTGGTCTGTCCCCTTATAGGGAGCAACGCTGGCTCACATAAAAGGTGCTCCCACAATAAAGTAGCCAGCAGGAATTCGCGGTGAATAACAAAAGGCGAATGTCTTCCGACAAGTGCCTCTGCATTAGAAAAAATAAAAATATTTGCAGGAAATTTCCATTATAAACTTTATTGATTAAAAAAAACAGTTTGGGTTATCGTGCGCCTTTGGTGCTTCTGTTGAAATTTCGTCAAGCGGGAGATCTCCAATCATTTGGGAAAGGTGACCTACGGGTTTGAAAACTGGAGCTTAACTATCATTTCGACTGTCGAAAACGTGATGAATTTCGTTACGTTAGTTTCGGCAACGTTAAAGTTGTTTATACAGTATTGCCCTTGATTGAGCTTCTAAAATTCCAAGATGGCTCAAGAGCCGCCATCTTTTTTACTAATCTCGCCAAAACATAGGCCCCACCATAATTTTGTTTTTCTTTTATCGTCAATTTACAAAAACATCGGTGCTAAAATTTACTTTTTCATCTTCTCCTTGAATGCGTTTAACTCTGTCTATATGCTAATACGTTACAGGTATACATACTAATGTAAAATTCAAAGTAATAGCCCTTTATAGCGAATTATTCATGTGTAGAAGCATACAGTTTTATATTTACCTCTTCAAAGAGCTTTAAAAGCTCAATGAAATATTTCTACAAAAACTGGTCATTTCGAAAAGACTCAAAGAGAAGAATTCACCGGTACTTCCTTATTAAAGTGGCCCCCGCGAAATTTTGCCAAGAGAGCTTATAAACCATTGCAAATAGCATGACATTACTTATTGAGTGCCGGGACACGTAAAATGGGTCGTTGCTACAATGTCCTCCAAGTTCTCAAATTTGCCTCTGGAGTTGTGGGGTCAAGTGTTCCGGTCTTGTCACTTGACTTGGTTCAAAATTACGGGACCGATGTTCTTCGAGGTCAAGTCAGACTTCAAACCTAGTGGTACCTCGCCTTAAAGGGAAGCTGCTTACTACCCTTCCCCACGGACCTAGGATTTGAGGACCTAGGTACTTTGGACTTGGTGCAGGCTTTCCTACACCATGGGGATTGGAAACAACAACAACTTATTGAGTACAGTCTCTGGCTACATTTCTGCATTTGCTTTTAATATGGCATCAAAAGCATTTTCTCGTCTAATGTACTTCCGCCACATGAATTCTGAAAGGTGTGACTCAAAGTGATGGCGAGCTGTGCCTCGCTGCTTTTAATTCCTCCACTCAGCAGAGACCCAGATTCTCTCAATAATTTATGTGTGAACTAACCGTTTTGGGATTCACAAACGGTATTTATAGTTCATTGTGAAATGACTGTTACCTGCATTTTCGAGTTTCTTTGTTTTGCACGCTCGTTAACAGTCTGAATAAATCGTCGATCCCTCATCTATGTGGTTCACGATCTTATCCATGAGTGTACTTGCCTCTCTATTAGGCACTTGAACGAGGAAGCATTCGCCAGTTTCTCGGCAAATATCACCTAAAATCCACTGTTGTGGAAGAACCCTGCGAACGTTTTTCTTTTCGCTGGAAGAACAAGGTTTCATCTATTTTCACAATTTTATCATAGCCATATAGTCTTCTAGGTTCTTGGATTAGAGGCAGCGAACAAACCGCTCTCATACAACTATTTCAATCAATGGTTGTATTTTGGTTGTATGTTGAGTTGTTTCCCGCGCCACTTAACGGACATCAGTTCCTCTTCCCAACAGTAAATAAATCTCAGCGCTGTTAGGAATGGTAATCTTGAACCACAGAACTAGATCCCAACATGCGTTTATTTTGTTTACAACTTTTTACGTTGCATCTCAAATGCTTTCATCGTTAACATAAAGCTTCATTTCATGGCCCATTTTCGCGTATTCGATTGCGAGGTAAAATGCCTCTATTTTGAAAGAACGAAATGGCATTTTCCTCACTTCTCGGTAAATTAAAGATTGTTAACATTTTTCAGAACGAAATACGACTATAATCAACACGAAATGAAATAGGGTTAGTTAGGACTGCAAGCTGTTTGGCTATAGTTTGAGAGCTCCCTTGGTGAAATTTCGAAGGGGAAGCTTTAATAATGAATTTCTAAAACATCTACAAGGATCAGTTGAAATTGGCGACTATAAGCAAAAAACTGCCCGTTGCGCTTCTGGAAACGATGCGGGTGTATTAGGAGAAATAATATGTATGAAGTCAACAGGATTGGTCTAGTAGCCGAAAAGGAAAACATCTGTTTCATGTAATTGAATGTAAAAAAAGGCTTTTTGTGAATGTTTCCGCGCATTATTCTTTGGACGCTTAGATATTGTTAATCAAAAGCTAATTTCAAAATGTTTTGCAATAAAGACTTGAAAGTCTTTATTTCGAGTAGATATTCAAACCGTTCAGTATTTTCTGCTGTTCAGACAAAATTCTGTATTTTTAGAAGTATTTGATAACAGCATGTTCTCATTGGAGAAACAAAAACGTTTGCGCTGTCTACCGTTGAATTCTGAGATGCACCTTATAATGAAACGTTTATTTCGAAACATATAAAAATTTATATAAAGATCATTTAGTTCTAGTTAACACCAATGCTTTAGTCGATGGAATAATTCGAAAATATGGTATGTTTATTTAAATCTCAAAAAGAAAAACTCCCATATACGAAAGGAAAGCAATGTTTTCAAAAAATGTATATATAAGATCAAAGTATAAAATATGCAACCAAAAAATTTAACTAAACAAATTTAACAAATTTAAATAATTTGACTGAAAATTTACATTACTTTAAGCTTGCAGATTTTGGCACCTATTTCTTTTCATAGACTCGCTTAAATCTCTCAAATGAATGGCTAAAAATTATGTCTTTCGGAATAAGCAAGACTTATAATTTTTTTTTACGGATCTGATGTGAATTTGATGAAGTAACTTCAAGTACTGCTTTCTGATTGGCTCAGCTAGTTGATGGACGATTCCATGGTGTGAATCTAAATTTTTGATTCTTTCTCTCTGATTTTTTGCTTCTTTCAAAATTTTTTATGTGTTTTCACTTCGTAATTCTCGATTCAATTCCATACCCTCTTTTGGTAGGAGGTAAAGAGACAAAATTTAGTATTAGGTACTCCAATAAGCCAATATTGTCTTCCCTATCTTTGCTTTGTCAAGTCATAAGCAATTAATTATCTTGTAACGAAATCTAACTATTATAAACAAAGCAAGCAACACCGTTGCTGCTGATTTATTCTAAGTTTAACACTATAAGGCAAAGAAAACTGTTTTTCAAGTGAACATTATTTAACCGTTATCTCTCTCACTCCCCTCCCCCTCTCTTTCTCTCTCTCTCTCTACATATATATATATATATATATATATATGTGTGTGTGTGTGTGTGTGTGTGTGTGTTTGTTTGTTTGTTTTAATTATTTGACTTTGAGAGAGAAGAGGGATAAGATTTTCAATATTTCTCTCCAAAGAAGTTTAAAATTCTTAAGAAATACATGAGTATTGTATTCAGATTAATGTTGTACGAAAGCGGCCATTTAAGAAGAATTTTTTATGGCATGGAACGCCTCTATGAGCATCAGATCAAAATGAAGGCTTTATATTTTGCCCATGAATAAAAGAATATTTTACCTTGTGATTTTCTTATCTTAAATGTTTGTAAATGAAAAGGTTTGACTTTGTTTTAAAATAAAATTAGTGAAAATTGTTATAATAAATAATGATAGTAGTATTTATAAAGAATTTTAATTTCAAGATGAAAGGGTGAAGGTCGGGCCAATATAGTATAACCTTACTAGCTGAATACCCGTGCTTCACTACGGAGTACTTTCAAATAAAATACAACAGCCAATGTATGCAATTAATACAGAAAAATAATACATATATAAATATTTATATATATATATATATATATATATATATATATATATATATATATATATATATATATATATATATATATATATATATATATATATATATATATATATATATATATATATATATACTTATATATAAAGAGAGAGCGATTTTGTACGTGGAGGGTAATCTTCAGAACCACTGTACCTATTTGAAAAAATCTTTCACTGTTTGAAAGGTACATTATTCCAGATGGACATAGGCTATATATTTTGTATATCTGATCAGTAGAAATAAAGTTAGGAGATTAATCCTAACAATCTCCATTGTTTCCGCTACTGTCTTCTACCGCTTTTTGTTCCGAAGATTTCAACGATCCTTATCGTGGTGCTATCGCGGTGGGCTTCTGTTCTGACGCTAGCGGTTCGAACCTAGCCGTTCTCCGGCACGCCTTTTTCTTTTAAAAAATTTATTTTAATTATTAAATAACATAAAATAAATTTAAGGTATTATTTAGGTTATTATTAAGGTAAAAAAAGATTTACAATTTATTGGCTATCAACTGGAAAATTATTGGTATAATATTTTGTTCAACCCGGACAAAGTCGGGGCGGGCCGCTAGTATATATATATATATGTTTATTTATTTATTTATTTATTTATTTATAAAAAAAATTGTAACGGATATTTTTATAGACAAAATAATGTAGAAGAAAATATTCGAATTAAATACAACGGTCAATGTATGCAATTAATTTGTATGTTTAATATCCATAAAACATACTATTCTGAATTAAATTTTTAAAAAACTTCCATCTCAATTAGTATAGTGGTTAAATTTAAGCTTTTACCGTGTTTCAATATCTTTTTTCGTTAATTTATTTCGTTTTGCATGTAACGCAAAATTAATATAAAGTATCACAAAAAGAAAAGAAACTACGTGATCAGCATTTAATAAATTAAATTATAAAAATTAATATTTAAAAATTCCCTCAAAATAAAAATATGGAGGTAAAGCGTCGAAAAAATCTCCTTTTTATAGGAATTTTTATGATCTCTCTCGTGATATAAATTTTATAACCCTAAGATTATTATTTTAAATATAAACTTAAAAATGTTAGAAAAAGAACTTAAAAATTTAATTTTTTAAAAATCTAAGAAGAATTTTTCAAAAACCTTTCTTAGTGCACCCCTAAACTATAAGATTGGTTGTTTGGTTGTTTAGGGTTCTTTGGCGCAAGATCCAGAGAGGACATGCTGCGCCAAACACATGGTATAACCCCAAAAACAAAGGTCAGCAATTTAAAACCACAGTCCAGTGTAAACATGCTAAAAGTACGATTTATAAAAAAGAAATGATGGTTAAAGATGATACAGATGATGAAAGGGGATTGATATATAATGGTGATAAAACCCATGGCATAATAAAGGGATGAAAATATAGACACGCAACAGTGGTAAAAGGAGAGCTAAGAGCAAAAGGTTAAAAACAGTGAAATGTAGACGGTGATAAAAACATTCAAAATTAGCAAATGTTAAAGAGTTGTATGTAGCAGGTGATAAAATGCTGACATATAAAGCAGGTAATAAAAACCGTCTTATGATACTAGAAATAGAAACAGTAATATAAAATAGTCAAAATAAAAAAGTGTAATCATGCTAACAGCAAATAAATACAAAAATGATTAAAGTACAAAAAAGTAAAAAAAAAAAAAGAAAGAAAGAGGAGTTAGGAATCCTCAAAAACAATATCATTTTCCTCGTCCTCGGTAACATACAATTTTAAATCAGCATTGTCCGCAAGCCTGCGGACCTATTGATTATTTTTTTAAATGTAGCTTGTATCTTTCGCTTTCCTAGAAAGGCCAATGCACTTTCTAGGAACAGCTACCTTTTTCCTATTTTGGTTTCTAGGGATTGGAGAGTTCATATCTATGTGATAAGAATATGACGGATTGGATGTGATAACATTTTGATCGGAGGGAGTTTGGACAGTTTTGGGTTTATTGTTTTTAGAAGAAGTAGCCTGCTGGGGTCTGCTTTTGTTGTGTCGTTTGCTTTGGTTTTCTGGATTTAGTATGTTCATCAGCTGGAGGTGGCGGAGATTGTTTTAGATTTTTGGTGTGTGCAGAAAGAAAATTGAAAGCTGAAGAATTGGGTGAATTATGATTCTGGTTTGCCGATCTAATTGGCGAAAAAACAACTGGTTCGGTCTAAGTGCTGGCAGTTTTCATAATTTTTTTAGTAGCCGCAGCATACGATACACCGACTCTTGGTATTATTGATTCCACTAATTTCCTGGCCTCCGGAAAAGAGATCTTAGTAACTTTAATGTTTTGAATTTCTTTTTCCACTAACCATTTCGGACAAGAACGAGAATAAGCAACATAGTCACCTCCACAATTTATACATCTCGGAGATGCTACGCACGATTCGCTCCCGTGGCCAACTTCTGCGCAACGGGCGCGGGTAATGGATCGACGACAAGAATCCTTCGAGTGACCGAAGCGTTGGCATTTGAAGCACCTTAGTGGATTGGGGATATACGGTCGAACAGCGGTACGCAGCCAAGCCATTTTCACATAACTCGGGAGATCCGGAGTGTCGAAAGTCAAGATGAGGTGCTTCGTTGGAAGCATCTTTTCATCCCAACGTTTGATGATGCGTCTCACTGCTGATACACGCTGCTCGCGGAGTTTCTCCAGGATTTCGTCTTAGGGAGTGTCTAGGAAAATATTTTCAGAGACGACGCCACGTGATGTGTTCAAAGAAGTATGGGCAGAAACAAGAAAGGGAATTTGACCCAGAGTTTGACAGGAGGAAATTAGAGATGCCTGTTGTGGGGATGAGACCTCAACTAACAAGTCTCCAGATCTACTTTTTTTATAGACTTTACTTCACCTAGTAAGGATTGTAAAAATTTATGTTTAAGAAAAGGAGAAACATTATTAAATGAACCATCTTTACGCTTGATTATGAAAAATTTCAAAAACTTTAATTATTCTGTACATGCGACGCTGGTGACTTATCCCTCACCGTGGGATTTTGTGAAAAAGAATCCATATAAAGGAGATTAAAATTCAGTTCCCGGTCGCACCACCCACAATGGAGCCCAACAAGGGGATGCACATACGTGCACCAGTGCTAACCGAGAACTATACGCTCACGAAACGACCCTGAAACAACCTCCACCCTTAACGAGATGTACAGAAATCGGAACGCTTGCTTAGTTCCTAGCCGAAGAGAAAAGTCAACGACCAGCCGATTGATACTATAGGAAACCACTAAGTACCTCCCGTTTACCGAAGAGGGGGCCAAAGCAGTGTGCTGGGCAACCAAAACTGACCCTCAACTACCAGGATTCCCTTTTCCGGGGACACGGGTCTCCACGCATTGCAAACGCGTGGGTGATTAAAAACCCCAATAGAAGCAAGAAGCAACAGAGTGGCAACAGCTTCTAAAGAGGTTCCCTCGCCTCCGAAGAGGAACCACACCGAGGGAGTAAAGAAAGAAAAAGTAAAGGAAGAGAGGAGAGCAAAAGGAAAGGAGAGATAGTTCGCTGGGGTACCTCGGGATTGCGACACCCATGTTTACCTAAAGAAGGTAAACCCCCTGAGGGGCCTACACTATAAGAAGAATCGCTTAGCAAAATTTCAGCCCTTTAGGTCTTGCGGTTTGGTATGTGCGTTATCTGTCAGTCAGTCAGTCATGGAACTGTTTTATATATATAGATTATTAACCAACGTATAAATTTATACTTTTCTTATTGCCTTCTAATGAATCGGAAGGGGGGGGCAAAGAAGTTTGGCCTAGGGCCGTAAAACTTTTTAATCCGCCACTGTATATATAACAAATATATCGTGAGGACGCCATTGACAACGATAAAGAATGCTAGCGTGACAACTGTGAATGGAAACTCAAAAATCTTGATATGGAAAACGGACTCGTTGTGCTTGTTTTCTTTTCTTTCTTTTTTAATTCCAGACGTGACGTCCTTGTTACATAATGGTTCCTGATTGTGGTCAATTTTTCAGCTTAAATAGGGGTACCTGAGATAACCCAGAAATCCCGGAGGCGTTAGGATTTTTTTTCCGCATAGCAGCCAAGTGACATTGTCAGTTTTATCGGATGCTTATACAGGAGTTGTTTTCTCTTTGTTTTCTTAAATTTTATTATCTAATATTTTCTCAAATCATTAATTTTCGAAAAAAACATGAAGGTGAAAGACCACCCTGAAGGGGAAGACTTTCACCTTAATGGTCGAAACTAATATGTTTCAAGGAGTGCACTGGAGTAACTTAAAAATTATGCATCTCTTCATACACACCAGATTTGAATTATACCTAATTTAAAGTTTATTTTTCAGAAACAGTTCGTTTGAAAGACATTTTACTCTGAATTATTCTTTGTTACAAATGTACGCAACATATTGTCTTATACACAAGGAAATGAATTCATTAAGAGGCCGAAACGGAAACTTTTAACATCGATGTTTTGAAAACTGGCAATGAAACAGAAACAGATAGGTATCGTGTGGCAAAGGTATAGTGTTTTGCATAGGTATCATAGGAAACATAGGTATCATATTTTGGCAGTCATAAGCAACAAGATGGAAGCTTATTAGTCAGTCTGGATAGTTAGGTCTCAAAGCTTAAGTAATAAGCCCCTCACGTTCTGAATTTCCCCATGATCTTCTGAAATCACACAATTTCCTCCTACTGAAAAGGATCCATTTTTTTCCATACTGAGCCGATTCCGTGCTGGTTGGGAGTTGGATGAGTACCTCAAGAGTTAGCAGTTTAGACAAAATTAATAAAATTATGAACCATTTGTTATATAGAGACATTCTAGAGTATGCGTCCATCAAATACAGTCTAGTGTTGCGAAAATAGACTTTCATTGTATTTACATTTAAAAATGCACGATAATAACTAGCGATACGTAATTTTCGTATTTACGAAATAGATGCGAATAAATGCAAAATTCGCTGATATAAGCGAATAAATGCGAAAATTATTTTTTTACTACTTTTGGGGGAAAACTCGGTGATAAACGGCTTTTAAAGCGAAATTAGGTAATAATAGTAATAATTTATTAATATAATTGCTTATCTAAGACCATCCACGGTCTTTAACTGAGAGATCTCATTCTCGAAATTTGCTTATTACTTATTGCCAAAGACTTAAGGAAGAGAATGTGGAGACTACTACAATGTTAGCTTTTAACTAAGAATTTTGATACTTTCCTAACCAAGTAAGTAAAATTGCAATTTTTTTTTAAATAAATGCGAAATTTTTGAATTAATATTTTTTTGTGGATAAATGCGAAATTTTGATATTTTTAATGCGAAATTTAAGTACACCTAATAATAACCCTAGCTCACAAATATTATAAATGACCAAATGCGGCTATGAAATGGTAGTGTTCATGAACAAATACATGCTGTGCAGGTCAAGGATGGCATACATGACCTTTACACAAGGCTATATAAATGCCTTTTAACGTCATTAATTTTAATAACTAAAATGTTTCCTCAGTCTACAGACGTTAATCCAATTAAAAATTTGCTAAAAGTTATAGGGAAAACTTTGACAGTTTCCAACGATTATTACTTAAAAAGGGCTCTGCGATAGGAAAAAAATCCCTCAGCTATGCAGGACTCGGTGAAACAAGTGGGCGGGACTTTTGCCTTCGCAACATCTGAGAGCCGAGCAATCTCCTCTCCGCTACGTGCTCCGAACAAACCCACTACAGTGACCTTCACGTTCTACGCACTTTTATCAAGACCTGTGTATATCCAGAAGCACAGAAAAATGCATTGACATTTTCGAATTTGACACATTTAAAAAAAATATATTTTTTTATACCCAAGCTTTCTTTTGAAACATTCATGATGCAACGCTATTTTCTGTTTTAATGTAGCTTAACCGTCGCATTATATTTTCTCAAAAGCTTCCCTATAAACTGTTGGCGAACGAAAAATATTATAAAGAAATTTTGCGTTTCCAAGATCCCCCCCCCAGATATGCCCCCTGGGGATGCTCTGTCAAAATTGAGATGGCACCAGGGGGTGGTCTTGGTTCACCTATACGGTGCCCCATTAAAAGCAACTAGCAATTCTCGCGGTCACAGTGCGAATGTCTTCATTGATAAGTTCCCCGCATTGGCAAACAGTTAAATTTTGTATTTAACTCTTTGAAAATTGAAAGGCTTCACTGTACGCAATCACAGTTTTATAAATGTTGTTTTCATTTCCATTATTAAGAATAAGGTTTTCTCAGCTAAGCAAATATATTGTGACGTCATCTAGTGCAGTGGTGCAGGAGTACGCCCACTTTCTTTAAATAAAAAATCATTCGAAACAATTAAAATTTTTTCGAAGTAAAATTAGGAAAATGCTAACCCCCCCCCCCAAATATATATATATAAAAGTAGAAAAAATAAATAAGCAAATGTTGACAAACTATTTTAATGATTTTTGCTAACTATTGGAAGACTGTTGAAACCTTATTTAACAATATTATATATATATATATATATATATATATATATCAGTAAAGCCCCGATTATCCGCGGAATTGGGTGGCAAGGGCACCGCGGATAACAAAAATCGCGGATAACCCGAAAATGTCTAAAAATGAGGTGCAAACACGAAAAAAATATTTCCACATAAAAACTATGTTTTATTGTACAAAAAACATAATAAAACTTTTAAAATACATTCATATGTACAGCACAGCAGAAACATTTACTCTATGTCTAAATCACTAAAATAAAGAACGGTAAACAAGAAACAATGCATACATACAGTATGTACAAAAAGTGATCAGTTACATCTTTTTTGAAAAATCAGTCCCTCGTTTTGCTATTTCCTTAACATGATTTTTTCTGCCAGATGTGCATCGCCGTCTTCCTCTAAATATTGAAGCAATCCGTCTACGTGCTGCAAAGCAATTTCGCGTATCATCCGCGTAGGCGCCTCGTCTTCACTTTCATTTTTTTCTTCATTCTCGTTCACTCCCATTGCTTTGTTCGTTATCTCTATGTCAGTCAGTCTTTCAAGCCCCGAATCACTTACGTCGTATGTCACTAGGTCAACAAGTGTAGCAGTCGGCATGATTTCATTCTCTTCTTCACAAATGTTTTGGTTGACGTTTGTTTCGACACTCGGAAAGAGTTTTCTCCATCATTTAACAAAGGTTGAGGATTTGATGTAATCCCATGCAGACGCAATATCGTAAATGCTATCCAAAATTGTATAATTCTGCGAAATTCTTTGAGATCGCAGCCTTCCTCGATTTTTGATATTAACTACTTTGTCCTGTATGTTCTCTTCATGGTTGCAATGACTCCCTGGTCCATAGGTTGTATAAGCGCAGTAACATTTGGGGGTAAAAACTTTGCGAATATTTGCCCGTCAGAAGATTTAAGCACACTTGCAGCTGGATGTGAAGGCGTGTTGTCAATTAACAAAACAGTCTTCTTTGGCAAATTTTTTGAGTCAAGATGTTTACGTACTTGAGGTACAAATATCTTTTCAAAAACCATTCTTGAAAAATCTACTGGTTCATCCAACCGTTTTTTGGTTGAAATAATCAACTGGTAAATTTTCTACTTTTGGCTCCTTAAAAGACCTCGGTTTCTTAGATTTACCAATTACAAGAAGCCTAAGTTTGTGCCTACCCGCATCGTTGCTGCATGGCAATATTTTAATTATTTCCTTGCTACTTTTGTGACCTGCCGCTTGATGTTCACTTTCAAATGCTAAAGTACGAGTGGGAAGACACTTCCAAAAAAGCCCTGAATCATCAGCGTTATGTACATAAAAGTTGGCCACCCCTGATATAGTGTATGTATTATTCTATTGTCAGGTAGCAATAATGAACCGCGCTTACGCGCTGGCCTGGAATCGCTCACGTAGTGGGTTCGATCGTACTTTTTCCAAATTCACGTGTCGTACTTTTTTCAAATTCACTCTACTGCTATTTTTAGCTTCCCCCCCCCCCCTTCGAACTCCTCAATTATCTCAATACGAAGTGTATGGTCCTGGGGAGGGCCTTTTTTTTCATTGCAGTTCTTAATGACCTCGTGTTCGTAAAATTATAATATATATATATATATATATATATATATATATATATATATATATATATATATATATATATATGACATTAAAAATTTAAAAAAATTTAAAAACAAACAAAAATACAAAAATATTTTTTGTATTCTTATGCTATCTGCTTTTTTGGGCCTTCTTAACTTTATTACTTTTTTTTCGTGTATCATTAGTCTTTTCTAATTTTTCATTTAAATCTTTTTACCTTGTAACTCTAAATATTTTCTCTTAAGGTTAACTTTTTGTTTTGACTTAAATTTACTGTAATTATTATTTTTATTTTTAATTGCGTTATTTTTACCTTAATATTTTAATTCCTTTCTTACAATTTTTAACTACTGAGTACTACCACTTTGATTGCATATAACTTGATCACTGGAGATAAAGTCTTCACGACCTAGGTACTCCGCTTCTCAAACACAATTCCGTCTGCTAGCAGTAATGAAGCTAAGGGCATTATGCTTTTGGGAGGAACAGCGTAATATGTCAAACCTTGCAGACTTTGTAAAAAGGGCAAATTGTTGGAGCAGTTTTAAATTGGAGTATCTGTTACTGAAATCCCCAGGCTAATGAATGTTTTTCGAACTATGGTATCGAAAGTCGTGATAGCATACAAAGTGAACGGAAAAACATTCTTTGCCAAACAGAATATTCGACGAAAGGGAGAGCTGAGTGAAAGAGAAGGACGAGGTATTGAAGCGGATTGTGACACTAAGAAAGAAAACAACTGCAACCAAAATGACCGAACAGCTCAATCGGTATCTGCATGTTCTGGTATCAACCATTAGATGTAGAAGGGAACTTCACAAACAAAGTATTTACGGAAGAGTAGCTATTCCCAAGCCACTTGTAATAGATGCCAATACAAAATATCGTTCACGATGGTGCCACGAGCGCAAATCCTTGTCTAGTAATATGTCGAAAATCGGTATTTGGTCCGACGAATCATTGTTCACATTGTTCCTCGCAACAGGACGTGCGCATGTCTGGACAACACCGACACAAGCGTAAGATTCTGGCTGTCTCATCTCAACTTTCAATCCTGGAGGTAGATCTATCAGGGTTTGGGATGACATCTTATAGTTTTCTTCAGGCCCTATTGTAACCCTAAAGGGGAGACTGCATGAGAAGGACTATGTCGAAATTTTAGCTCACTAGTCCATCCTATGGTGCAAACATTGTTTCTTGCAGGAGATGGCGTTCTCCGGTATGATAATCCCCCTATACATACAGCTAAATCTATCAAGTATTGGTTTGAAAATCATGAAAAAGAAGTAAAGTATCTTATCTTGCCCTGTACAATCCCCCGACTATAAATCATCCAACCACTGTGATCTGTATAAGCGGATAGATAAAGGTATCGATATCCACCACAGCATCTCTACAGGAACTATCATGATTTTCCGTGAAGAATGGTATAATATATTATTAACCACTATTTATGACTTGTATAATCCAATTCCAAGGTGAATCAGTTGGTATTATAGGACAAAGGTGATCCTGCCTCGAATTAATAAAGGTTTTCATGTAGTTTTTTAGTGTTTCCATTATTTTGATAACCACCTGTATATATATATATATATATATATATATATATATATATATATATATATATATATATATATATATATATATATATATATATATATATATATATATATATATATATATATACACTGCTGGCTACTGTAAATGCAACACCCTGAAGGAAACATGCAAATAACATGAAATTTACAACATGGATTTGCGGAGTTGAGATATGCAAATGATTAGAATTTCAGCGCAGACGCACATCACGCGCGCCTGTGGCGCCATTTCAAAGCGCTATTTAAGGCTTGGAGATTTCGACGATTTCAAGTTCGGCAATTGTGTTTTTCTTGTGGTTTTTTCAAAAAAACGATCGATTATGCCTCGTAGAAAAGAGCGATGATCTTTTGATCAAGTATCCGAGTTCGACAGAGGAAGGATAGTGGCCTACCGAGATTGTGGATTATCTTTCAGGGAAATTGGTAGTCGTGTTGGACGAAACCAAACAACTGTAATGCGGATATGTGATCGTTGGATGCAGGAGGGTACGACGGACCGGCGTGTTCGATCGCATCCACCTCAGCGCAGCACTTCACGTGATGACAGGCAAATTGTGCGCATGGCAGTGACGGATCGCTCAGTCACATCACGAACCATAGCACAGCACATGCAGTCTGTAACGCATCATCCAGTGTCTGCGCGTACCATTCGACGCCGTTTACAGCAGAGTGGTCTGTCCGCAAGACGTCCATTGCTTTGTCTAACCTTGACGCAGAACCACAGACGTCTCCGCCGCCAATGGTGCGATGACAGAAGGATGTGGACGGCAGAATGGAATGAAATTGTCTTTACTGACGAGTCACGCTTCTGTCTGCAACACCACGATGGTCGCATTCGAGTCTGGAGACACCGTGAAGAGAGGATGCTGAACAGCTGCGTTATGCACCGCCACACTGGTCCTGCACCGGGTATTATGGTATGGGGCGGTATTGGATATCACTCTCGCACACCTCTAGTACGCATTGCCGGTACTTTAAACAGCCAGCGCTACATCTCAGAGGTGTTGGAGCCATTTGTCCTTCCTTACCTTCAGGGCTTGCCCACAGCCATATTTCAACAGGATAATGCGCGACCACACATGGCACGCATTGTCCAACGGTTCTTCGTCAATCGCCAGATTGAATTGCTTCCCTGGCCGCCTCGCTCTCCGGATCTTTCGCCGATAGAAAACATGTGGTCCATGGTCGCTCTACGATTGACCCAGATTCCATCCCCAGCTGCCACAGCAGATCAACTTTGGCAACGTGTGGAAACTGCTTGGTCTGCTGTACCCCAAGAACTCATCCAAAGTCTCTTTGAATCAATGCCGAGGCGTGTGGCAGCGGTGATCTCCAACAATGGCGGCTACTCTGGCTACTGATTTTGGCAGGAACCACACTTCACAGAAGTCTATAAATTTAATCATTTGATACTTGGTCAACATGTTATCTACAAAATAAATTTTGCTGTGATATCTCTTGTCTTTCTTGGTGTTGCAATTTGGGTGGCCAGCAGTGTATATATATATATATATATATATATATATATATATATAATTTAATTATATATATATATTTAATTATTATTTTACTTATGTATATCATCATATTATTTTATTGAATTTTTAATATTATTTGTGTACTGTAAATAGGTAAAATCATTAATTATTTTAAGCATGTTAAAAATTAACTTTCTAAGAATAGTTAATAACATTATTAGTGTTTAAAATAATATTAATCAAAATAAACTACTATTGTTTAGTTTTAGTTGTTACATAAATTGTTCTATTCTCTTAAGCTTTTTACTAAGCTAATATGTAGGTTCAATTGAACCTATACTTTCTTAATATGAGTTATAATAAAACATATCTAGCGACTGGCAATTTGGCATATCATTCTAATGATGTCAATGCTCGGTACATTGATACTTATTGGGGTATCAATGGATCGTCATACAGTTACCAATCAACTTCATCCTCTTTCTCTGTGCCCTCTCCATGTTATAATGTCAGGCAAAAGGCGTTGGTTTTTGATAAATGCAATAATAAGCTATGTAAAACTTGTCCCCTTGCAGATAATTCACAAATACAAGTAAATTCAAAAAAACAAAATTTCTGCAAAACTTATAATTGTATATACAAACTAACTTGTAATTGTTGCCATATGGAATATATAGGACAAACTTCTAATCCTCTACATATTAGAATAAATTTACACCGTTCTAATATAAAAAAATATAATACGCTAAATAGTCATCCACTTAACATTGAATTTGATCACTTCAAAAAACATAATTTTGAAAATATTGTAATCTCCATACTAGATATAATTAAATCACCCTCTGAAAGGTTATATTATGAAAATATTTATATGCAAAAACATAAAACTCTCTTTCCATATGGCCTTAATCAAATGTTTAAACAAAAAAATATAGTTAAATTTAATTTTACTGATGTGTCAGCTCAACCTATTTACCCTAATCTAATTGAAGATACACAGTCCTCAAAAAGAACTAAAAGAGGTAAAAGTTATAATAAAAGTAAGACTTTTGATAGTAACATATATAAAACTGCCTTATTAAGTTTTCAGGAAAGGTTTATAATTGATTATAAATATAAAATATTAAAAGCTTGGATTTTTTCTATCGTTAAAAAACATATCATTAAGCTTTATCAACTATTTTTAAATACGAAACTAAAGAATTATCATTATCAGCATCTGGTATATGATTTAATACTAACACGGGCAAAACATTTAAAAATAAACTTATATAAAAAACAAAATTCAGATAATAACACATTTTGTGTACTAAATTTTACTAACCTTAAACTTAATTATATTAACTTCAATAGTATATTTGATAAACTTCATGATATGTTTCCTATAAAAGAAATAAAATAAAACGTGCCTTTAAATATACTCTGCCTATGGGTAGACGTATATTTAACTATAATCAGGTTTCAAAAAATTTTTCTGAGTCATTAAATTTAACTTGTGTTTGTCATCTGCCCATTTACAATAGTTATTTAGATACGACACATGGTCATGTAATAACAGGCAATATGGATATTGTGGAAGATGATGCACTGCGAGATTTGATGAATTTAGGAACTAAGTTTAGAATACCTAGTACTAATAATAATAAGAAAATCATTAGTTTCTTAAATGCTGATTTAGATAAATTTATTTACAAAATAGCAATTAATTATTCTGTACCTACTGAAGCTTTCAACCCTTGGAAAATTAATTTACTAAAACTAGTACAAGCTAAATTACCCAATAATAGTAATAACATTAATAATCCTTATAAACACTTTAAAGCTGCTATTACAAAATTACAAGATGACTTTATAGTCACTTATGTAGATAAAGCAGCCAACAACTATGCTATAATTTGTAAAAAATATTTTGCCATATGTTTAAAAAAACAGTTAGAAAATAGTGATCTTTTTCAGCCATTAAATGAAACTACTAATATTATTATTAAGAAAATCATAGCTAAATATAAACTGCTAGGTATTTCATCTAACATTTATCATTTTCCTTATATAACTTTAGTTCCAAAATTTCATAAAACACCTATTGCTTTTAGAGCAGTAACCTGTGGTCATAATACTTATGCTACAAAAGCAAGTAAATTATTATTAAAATACCTTAAATTAATCTATAAAAATATAACATCAGGTGTTTGTGGTATAATTGATAATAGCTATAGTCTAATTAGAAAACTACAAACATTAGATAACTGTAAATATATTGTAACTTATGATTTTAAAGATCTATTTAATAATATTGATATAATTGATTTAAATAGAATAATCATAATGTTAGTACAAAATAATATTCAATACTTAAACAACGAAATTAAACTAACTCGTTTCAATAGGCTCCTAGAATTAGTAACTAAACATAATTACATAGTTCATAATAATAGTATATACTTACAGTCCAAAGGTGTACCACAAGGTGGTAATGCTTCAAGTATGCTAGCTAATTTATACTTATATTATTTTGAAATTAATAATATAGAAAATAGCAATTACAATATATTTAGATATATAGATGATATAATAGTAATAAATAAAAGTAATAACCCTATAGACTTAAATTTTTACCCTCCTAATTTGGAACTAATTAAAAGTAGCCATGATAATATTAATGTAAACTTTCTAGATATCAATATTAAATTAAGTACTAACAATAAATTAACTTATGACTTATACGACAAAAGATCTGAATATAATTTTAATATTGTTAAATTTCAAAATTATCTAACCTGTTTACATAAATCTGTTTTTAATAACATTATTGTAAATCAGTTAGTTCGTATAAATAGGCTATGTTCTAAAGACAATAGGATTAAGCATATTATAGACTTGAAAGCTGTGCTAACTAGTAATAATTACCCAGTTAGTCTATCCAAAAACATAATTGGTTGTTTTTGTTTTAATGAATAGTTTGTTCTGTTGCATTAATAAGTTAAACATAAATAGGTTAAAATAAATTAATAACTACTAAAAACAAAAATAAAAACATAAGAATAATAAAAAATAATTAACTAATAGTAGTAACAATAATAAAACTAAATAAATAATGGAATAATAGTCTTAAAATAAGTTACCTAAGTAAGACTGTAACTGAGTATCCACTACCTCAATGGTTGCAAGTTATGACGTCAGTCATCTTGCGGTTACAAGTTCTTAACTTCCACTCTGACTAGCGCCAGGCTTGGTGTTCTTTGGTTAAGTACTTTAATACAAATTCATTTATTATTCAATTCTTCTGTTAATAATGGATTGTACGGTGTCTGAGTGTGTTTATTTAATAGATCATACTCATCAGAAACAATCCATTGGTTTTTAGACAGTATTGACACCGCTGATGAAGAAATGCTGTCAAAAACCGTATTCATACTTATCTTTACATGTTGGATGTTCCTGGCTTCATGTAGCTTTAGAGCTATTACTGGTTTTCTCTTTCATCTTATTCTTATTTATATATATATATATATGGCAATTCTTTTTATAGTGTAGGGGTGAACTAAGAAAGATTTTTGAAAAATTCTTAGATATTTTTAAATTAAATTTTTAAGCTGTTTTAGTAACTTTTTTTAAGGTTGTATTTAAAATAATGATTTGAGGGTTATAAAATTTATACCACGAGAAAGATCATAAAAATTCCTTTAAAATTAAATCTTTTTCGAATCTTTACCTCCATTTCTGATTTTTGGTGAATTTTTAAAGATTAATTTTTAGATTTTAATTTATTAAATGCTGATCACGTGGTTTCTTTTCTTTTTGTAATACTTTAAACTAATTTTGCGTCACGTGCATAACAACGAAATAGACAAAAAAAAATTTTTTTTTCGTCCTAATGCGGCAAACAAAGAGACATTATCCAAAAAATATTAAAATACAGTAAAAGAAATGTTTCTCAAACTGTACTATATTCTTTAGTATGTTCTATAAGATTTAATTTGAATATTTTCTTCTACATTATTTTGTCGATAAAAATATTCCTTACGATTTTTTTTATAAATATATATATATATATTTTACATCAATTGCATACATTGATCGTTGTATTTATATATATATATATATATATATATATATATTGGCATTAATTGTATACATTGATCTTGTATTTAATTTGAATGTACTCCGTAGCGAAGTGCGGGTTTTCAGCTAGTTATTACCATGTTTTTATTCACTCGTTTTCCTGTTTGTTTGTATGCCTGTTTGTCCATTACAAATCTTACAATTGATTTTTAACTAACTTCCCGACTAGCTAGACATTTGAAACTTTAATAATAGCTCAGAACACGATGACAATGCTTTTTTTAATACTTTTATCCATTTTTAAGCAGTTTTGAATTCATTTTCAGTTAATTTTGTTTTGTAGACTGGTGCAGCCATGTATCAACTGGGACGGGAACGAAAGTTAAACGCAAGTTAACTTCCAATTAACTTCATTTTCTTTCAAGTTGATGGGATAATTCATCAAAAAAATTTTTTAAAAGTATTTATTAATACATAGAATTGTCAAGTTTATATGATTCAACAGAAAATTTTAAAACATGGTATATAAAAAGTTCTTTTTGTCTTGTAATTATTTTAATATATACGCATACTATTGACACTGATCTTGTTATGGTACGTTAACGAGGTACCAAAAAGCAGAACTCCATATCCTCGGTATAAATATTTTTTTGTGACTATAATTTCCGTTCTCGGGATTAAAGGAAAAGTGTTGACGATGAAAGTTGAGGGAAATTTTTTTTTAATTTAAAATTAATTTTTTTTTAAATTTAAAATAAAAAAATTCCTTTTTAAATTAAAAAAAAATCAGTAGAAATAAAAATAAATAAATAAATAAATAAACACAACGTTTGACAATTATTTAAGGTGGCAGAATAAATAAAAGGAGACACGGTGGATGAGGATTAAGCCGAAATCGGTGAGATTGTCGAGGTCGATCCAACATAATGACAGGTGAAAATCAGAAGCGCAGGGCCATTGTAATTTAGAATTTAGAAGAGCTTGGAGGGAAGGTTAAGAATGGGGGAAGGAGGCCAGGGTAAATAATCGGTCGTTGTGACGTATGAGAAAGGGTGAACTTCTTCGGCCGCTGATTGGTCGATTTCACGATTGTAAACGCGTACGCGTTGCTTTTTCCGTACATGTTGGAAAATGAATCGGATTCATCAGGTGCCTCTATCACACGGGGAATTTGTGCGTTCTTCATCGCGAAAGGGAATCGTATCTTGAATCCGTTGCATTTTAAACGGGTACGCGTTGACGTGTGATAAGGCCTTAACAAAGGGGGCCTCATGGCTCCGAAAACAAACTATTCAACTGTGAGATGATCTGCGCTTTCGTCCATACGTGCGGAAAACGTAGTTCCTTTCGCTAGTACCAAACTTTCAGGTTCCTATGGAAACGTTTATCGGCTAACGCATCTGGCAGTTTAATGTAGCGTTAGTAAGGGCTTGTTCACATAGGAGTCCGATAGCGGAAGCGTGAAAGAAAAGATGGCGGTGGGACGGAAATAAACCAATCATAGGCATTAAAAATTTCTTTGCTAATCGTTTGGAGGTTTGTCATTGGTTAAATATATTTCAATACTTTAACGCTTCCGCTACCGGACGCTTATGTGAACAGGCCCTTACGACAAAGTGGAAAATGAAGAGCAATAATGATGCCATTTAACTTTCATTTTAAACGTGGAGCTCTGTTCAATTAGCGATGATCAATGACGAAACTGTTTAGGCAAGAATTTTGTGTATGAATTTTGAGTAATTCATGCATTTAACAATAAACATTTGGCTCTACTTTTTTGCAAACGTTGAAATGTGACATTCTGCTGGCATTTTGTTGCTTATTATCGTCTAGTGAAGTTGCCATTTTGGTCCGAATTCTTATAGAAACGTTCTATAGTCTCTGTGCCTTTTATCAAATGGCCTATTTTTGTAAAAATTAATATACGTTTACTGAGTGTTTAAAGTTCATGGGAGAGGGAAATTAAAGATTATACGCCTCTCCTAAAGTTCAAATTATACCTGCAGAAAAGTTTATTACTCATTAGTAATGCTCTCGAAAGGCCTTTGGCTTTCAATTGAACTTTAACATGTTTATGCTCAACGTATTAGCTTAGATAGAAATATAATCGAATTCATAAATTTTAACATCGACGTTTGGTAGACTGGTAATGAAAAAGCCACAAAGGCGTGGCATGTTTTAGCGAGAAAAGGAAACCAGGTGGAGACTCATGAGTTACCAATCTCTATTCTACGGTAACTATTGTAGTTAGGATTGCTTCAATTTGGGGCCTTTTTATTGTAGAGCCTTTGTCATTTGGATTAGGCCAGGATATATCCTATGCATTTTGTTAAATGAATAGGCCTTACTTATACTTTTTTGCTTAGATCTCGCATGCCTCTCGCCAACAGTGTTTTTGCTTGTAATTCGTTATATGCAGTGTTTGGATCCAGGGGTGGGGTGATGTGCGTCACCATAGGCGTAACGTCGGGGGGGGGGGGGGGAGTACCTCCCCAACTTAACTTGAAATAAATTAAAACGTTAATAGAAGTTCAGTTAAAATTGGAAAATTGTAGAAAACTTTTAAGAAAGTTGGTTTTTTCCCTCTTTCTCAAACTGTGAAACTGAAGATTCCGATTAAGTCTTTAGCCTTAACATAGTTTTTAACAATGATATATGATCCATAACAAAAATTCGATACTATTTTTATTCTCATTTTATTTATATTAAATTTATATTTCTCATTGTATAACTTTTGAATACCACTCAAATATCAATTGTACTGTTATTAAATTTTGAAAAAAATCACAATATTTCATATTTTAAGGACCGTCCGGCAGTCAATGCGTTGAGGAGGGCCCTAACTGAATTCAATTTATGTCCCCCTAAATGTTAGAAGCACGCTACGCCTATGTGCATCACCCAAAATTGAAATTACTTCCATTTTTTTCACTAATGGGGGTTATCTTCATTACTTTGTTGGATTCCTTGATGATTGTACAATCAACTTGGGTTACATTCCTGTGTTTGATTGTTCTTAGATAAATTTTATCTACGAAATCGACATCTCGCGTGGTAGAGATTTTTCGATTTCATAGTGAAAGAATGGAAAGGCTTTCGAGTCTCCCCATTATCCTACGAATATTCGTTCTTCCGCTCTCTGATCCCGATTTTAGGATAAGTTTCAGGGATATGAATCGAAGCTTCACAACAGACCAAGATTCTTAGATGTGACGAGTCCAGCATAGTTCTTCTGAAATCATGTTTTAAGCGACAAGGTCAAGGTAGTTTGAACGAAGTAACTGGGGGGGCGCAGAATTTTAAACGCCTTTGTAGACTATGGGATTCATTTAATTGTAAGCTGTATTAACGGCTACTGCTTAAAATTCTAAGAATACAATGGCATTAATCGCAAAACTTGCTTTTTCGACGACAGTTTGGGTTTGTTTACGTGTTTGGTTCAAACACCGTTTTATTCGGAAGTTCTAGGTATCGTTATTTGTCGTATATCAGTCAGTCACAGAACTGATTTATATATATATATATATATATATATATATATATATATATATATATATATATATATATATATATATATACTTATATATAAAGAGAGAGAGCGATTTTGTACGTGGAGGGTAATCTTCAGAACCACTGTACCTATTTGAAAAATTCTTTCACTGTTTGAAAGGTACGTTATTCCAGATGGACATAGGCTATATATTATGTATATCTGATCAGTAGAAATAAAGTTAGGGGCTTAATCCTAACAATCTCCATTCTTTCCGCTACTGTCTTCTACCGCTTTTTGTTCCGAAGATTTCAACGATCCTTAGCGTGGTGCTATCGCGGTGGGCTTCTGTTCTGACGCTAGCGGTTCGAACCTGGCCGTTCTCCGCCACGACTTTTTCTTTCAAAAAAATTATTTTAATTATTAACTAACGTAAAATTAATTTAAGGTATTATTTAGGTTATTATTAAGGTAGAAAAAGATTTACAATTTATTGGCTATCAACTGGAAATTTATTGGTATAATATTTTGTTCAACCCGGACAAAGTCGGGACAGGCCGCTAGTATGTAATAAATTGAATATTAGGCCCTCCATTCTATCATTTAAATTCCCTTTCCGAAATCCAATCCCCAGTAACATTACTTTAGCTCTTTAAAAACCCATAGCAACAGAACTTCCCATAAAACAGCAAACGTTGCATTTCTACACGTGTATACGTCTCGAGAAAGGCGTGGGTTCGCATCGCCAGCCCCAAATTCCGCTGACATTTCAAAACAACAGACACATGTACCTCGCTTCTAGCGCGTAAGGTTGAAAGGTGATATTACACTTCGCTCCGAGCATCTGAAATGAATGGACGTATTTTTCTGTCGCTTGAATAAAATGATTCGACCCGACTGCTTCAAAATTTTAATTCCTTTCAGGCTGAGTCTAGCTCCAGCCATGTAAATTTGAGCTAGTTTTCCTTTTCAGGTTGCATTTGAAGAACGAGATGTAATGGATATATTACACACACACACACACACACACACACACACACACACATATATATATATATATATATATATATATATATATATATATATATATATATATATATATATACACTCATGGACAAAAAAATTAGTGCACCAAGAAATAATTGCGGGATCGTAACGAAACTTGCAATGAAGGTACATGTCGGGGAGATATGCAAATGATTAGAAATGCAGCGTGATTGCGCATTACGTATAGCCGGTAGAAGGCGTTGAACATCGTACTCTGTGGAGTATTGGACCCCCTCTAGCGCGAATGCACGATGCGATACGATCAGGCATTGAGTCATACAAGTTCTGTATGATGTCTTGAGACATTTCGTTCCATATTTGCTGTTACCTTGCCTCTAGTTCGTTCAAACTCGTGGGATGCCCAACTCGTCGTCCCAAATGATCCCAGATATGCTCGATTGGAGACAAATCTGGGGATCGGGCAGGCCAAGGAAGGGTAGTAACAGTGCGGAGACAGTCTTGTAACACCCTTGCCGTATGAGGCCGAGCATTGTCTTGTTGAAAAATGGCTCCTGGGAGCCGTTGCATGAGTGGCAACACATGTGGTTGCAGGATTTCATGAACATACCGCTGGGCTGTCATGGTGCCACGGAACAATACTAGGGGTGACCGTGTATTGTAGGCAATGGCACCCCATACCATCACACCAGCTGTGGGAGCGATGTGTCGCTGTACAGCAAAGGCAGGATTGAAGCGTTCACCACGGGCTCTCCACACACGAACACGATTGTCATCACTGCCGAGATTGAATCTGGATTCGTCGCTAAAGACGACCTGGTTCCATTCCGCTGCAGTCCAGTTTCCTCGTGCGCGGCAAAACTCCAAACGGAGGCGTCGATGAGTGGGCGTCAAGGGCAGCACACGTAATGGGCGCCGCGATACCAACTGTCCTTCAGCCAGGCGCCTTCGTATGGTTCGAGAAGACACAGAAGTCCCTAGTGAAGGTGGTACCTGTGCCGGTACTACCTGTGCCGGTGCTACCTGTGCCTACGACTGGTCTGTCGAGGGCGTCCTGAGCCTGGTCTTCGTGTACATGACATCTCTCGGGTTCACTGTTCCTCACAACACAATCAGAGCGGCCTAATTGACGAGCTACTCGCCTAGCTGACCCAACACCGACTCAAACACAAAGCCTCGGCGCACAGTCCGTGACGTCACATACCCCGGTCATTCGAATCGTCCGGTTTCGGCCAACACCTTCTCTCAGCGGAGAGGTGGGTGTTTCGGCTCGTGAGCGTACATTTAAGCCCGATATTAGCAATTTTTGCTACTTCAGTCAATATCAATATATATATATATATGTGTGTGTGTGTGTGTGTGTGTGTGTTAGTTACTTGGGTCAAAGATATATTAGGAAAATGAAGGCGACCTTTTTTATAAGGAAAATAAAAAGGCTCTGCTAGGAAACTGAAAAGTTATTTTCTCATAAGACATAAACACTAATGGATATCTTTTTCCCATTTTCTTCAACTGTCAAGTCTTCATCACACCACTTGTTATTGCAAAAACAAATTAATATTTTAAGAGTTATTTTCTTATAATATATAAACACTAATGGATATCTTTTTCCCATTTTCTTTAAATGTCAAGTCTTCATCACACCACTTATTATTGCAAAAACAAATTAATATTTTAAGAGTTATTTTCTTATAATATATAAACACTAATGGATATCTTTTCCCCATTTTCTTTAAATGTCAAGTCTTCATCACACCACTTATTATTGCAAAAACAAATTAATATTTTAAGAGTTATTTTCTTATAATATATAAACACTAATTGATTTTCCTTCAGAAATTGTCAGCTTTCTCCTTGTTTTTAACTTTATTCAATAAAAATGATTTTTGTAGTTTAAAGAAATGAAAGAACAAAAATGAAATGACAATGAAATGACAATGAAATCACAAAAATGAAATACAATTCTTTATTATGCCATTTTTATTACAGAAGTATTACAAATATGTATATTTAAACAAAATTTATTACACTATTTTTGCAATGTTTCAAGTTTACGCTTTTTAATATTCTTTTTCTCTTCTTTTAATTTACTTAAATTATCATTTTCTTTCATACACAAATTTTTCAACATGATGTTTGTAGATGCACACAGCAATAATTTACAAATATAGTCACCATCATGACCATTAGGACATTCAGGTTCTAAAATAATTTCTTTTTCCTTTAATGTGTTTAATGTTAAATTTACAATTACTCGTCTTTGATTAGTTATTTTTGCAAACAATTTAACATCTGATGACAAAAAATTTACAATAATTAAACATTACCACAGTCACTACAAGCTGTGAAGGACATTTGAGACCTCCACGATCAAGATTTCTTATAAGGTTATAATTGTCTAAATTTATATCTGAATTCAGAACCAGATTTTCTTTGCAATAACTGCACTTCAGTTTTTTATTAACAGTATGACTACAGTATCCTGCTAGATATGTAATTACAGGTAAATACGGTTTAACATTTGTAATTTTAGCTTCATTAATGTCTATCTGGGGTAATGCCTTGTAACCATCATCCTTCTCTTTAAAATAAGCCCCAATATCAAGGCTTTCACCATCAAAATGTGTAAGTGGAACCACTCTAGAACTTAACAGTAATTCTAATTTAATACAAGATTGTAACCTTAGTTTTTTTTCACACTCTAATAGTTGCCTCATTGAGATATGATATTGAGAACCGGCCATTTGTCTATATTTTCCAAATCTTGCTTCTAAACAATCAGTCTGAATTTTTCCAGTTAAAATATATTTCATTTTACACTCATCAATACAGTACCGGGTTAATTCTAACATCCCATGAGTTGTCTGCACAAGGGCTTTGTGAGTTTCTTTAGAAAATGCACCAGTAGTGCAGTTCACGTTTTCCCATGCATCAAGCCAAATTAGAAATTTATTTAAAAATATATATTTTTCATCAAATGTATCCCCATTAAGTGGTTCCATAAACACATTTCTTTGATGAATTCCTTTATTAACAGTTTTTACATTAAAAATATCCCACCATTTACAAATTATTTCAATAAACTTTGCTGTGTCATCAAAATGTGGAACATTATGTTTAGGACCAAGAGTTAATAAAGCCTGTATTACAAATTTGTTGAAAATTTTTAAGACCAATTTAACATTTTGCCTTTCTAAATTAGTAGGTGAAAGACTCTTTAAAGTTAACCCTTTTGCATACTTAATAATCTCATTGCTTTCAATTTCATATATTTTTTTTAGAGCCATAAATGATGCTGTCTTAAAAGATGAAGTTTGGGGGTTATCAAAGTCAGGATAAAAAAAGCATGTGCCATGATTTTTTTGATTCAACCAGTTATTTCTTATATTTTTAAAATTATGCACAGAATCTATTAAAAAGAACAGTGGCCTATCTTTATCTGTTGGGTGAGGATAAACAAATGACCTTTGTGGTGGCTGAACAAGTAAACTTAAAGCTCTACCATTTATAGCATTATTATCAGTTACAACACAAATAACTTTTAAGCCAATATTTTCTAACCCAAGTATTACTTTTTTTGTCATATCATGTAAAGTTTGAAAATTTATACATTTAACTGGCATAATGTATGCTACTTCTTTAAAAGGTGAAAGAATACTCGACACCATGAAGACAAATGCACTGGTTGCTGCATTATTAGTATCAACAGCAGCGCCAATTATTGATCCACCTTTATAATCAAAAAAGGGCTTTATATGTATTTCATCAATTAAAAGTATTACAGTTTTTTCATGTTCTTCAAGAAATTTAACCCTGCTTGTTATGTACATTAAAAAGTTTTCATCGTTTAATTCTAACTGTGGGGAAACCTCTAAGTTATTACAAATTCTTCTTAAAGTATCTGGATGTGGTAGAGTAAAGTTACCACTCTGACGAATAAAATTATATGCATGGGGAGAAATGGTTTTTAATATGCATGAAAAAATTAAAAAGTGGGTAGAATAACGAAAGTGACTACTAGAAGTTAAAAAAAAACCTAATTGCTGTTGAATGAAATTTATAACATTTTCATTTTCACTACTTCTTATGGACTCTAAAAGGTTAACTATTAAATCGATTACAGATTTTACCTGACTATGGCCATTTTTATTATATCGTTGAAATGTTGTACCTTCTTTGGTAATGTTTGATTCATTATGTTCGGAACAGGATTTTTTTCAGCTGAGACAGTTAAATCCATATTGTTATTAATTTTGACACTATACTGAATAAATGGTTCTGGTTCTGATTCAATATGCAACAAAAATAATGAATTTGAATTATCCTTATATAATGTCCAAAATTCTGATATACCAAAATTTTTAATACACTTTTCAATATCAATAAGCGAATTTACCTTGCGAGACTCCTCATATTTTTCAAATGTGATAGTGCTTTCAGTCAGTCCTTTTTCTAAAAACAACATTTCCCTTTCAGTTCTTTTATTTTCAGGGCATTTTCTTGAACACTGCACCTTAGACAAATTTCCAGAGGGATAATTTGGGAAAATTGATGGAACGGCCGTTGTCGTCAGTCTTCTAATTTTCAGTGGTGCTGATATAAATGTCCCTGTTCGATCATCAAAACCACAGCTATCTGTCTCAAAATCTGAAACCTTAAAATGCAGCTCACAAACCTGTAAGAAAAAAGGATAGTATATGAATATATTGTGAATTTGTAAGAATGAAAAATTATATTTTAAATGCAATTAGGATTCATTTTTCTAAACAAAATCTAATTTAAACACTTTATTATACTTACTCTTGAGTTTTTATTTGGTTCAAAATCTTTTCTTTGAATAGCATGCAGCCATTTTTGCCTATTTTCCTTATCTTTTGGAAAGGAAAAGATTGAAACTTTAGGTCCAGTCGGATAATTTCCTTTGCACAATGGGACGCAGCATCTGCTTGGCATATTCTGAAATAAAATGCAAAAGAACAAATTATTTCATATAAATTTCACACCTTAAAGTTACTAATTCTAACATTTAGTTTGCACTAGATATTATACTGTTAAATGCTTTATAAAGGGCAATTAAAACTATTTATTAGTACAACTAAAATCAGCAATATATATATATATATATATATATATATATATAATTATCTCATAGAAATTTCACACCTTAGAAAATTAAAAATTCTAACATCTAGTTTGTACTAGTTATTATACTGTTAAATGCTTTTTAAATTGCAATTGAAACTATTTATTAGTACAGCTAAAATCAATAATTAATATATGTATGTATGTATGTATGTATATATATATATATATATATATATATATATATATATATATATATATATATATATACATACACACACACACACACATGTATATAAATGTTTTCATAGAAATCTCTCACCTTAAAAAGTTACAAATTCTAACATTTAGTTTGCACTAGTTATTATAACTGTTAAATGCTTTATAAAGTGCAATTGGAACTATTTATTAGTATAACTTTGAAATTAAATCAGGTACTATTTTCACTTGCAGACTTTTCAACTGCACTTCAATTTTGACAGTGTAAGTTTGCAAGACTAAACAAAAATACCTGACATAAAAAGGAAGCTTTACTAGTAGATATATATACACATCACACAAACATATATATACATTAAAAGGAAGCTTTTCTAGTAGATATATATATATATATATATATATATATATATATATATATATATATATATATATACAGAGAGAGAGAGAAAACAAAAAAGAAAATATGGTAAAATAAGTATAAACAGATTTACTATTATAAGTTGTGACAGAAGCTTTTATAAAAGAGTTTAATTTTCTTATGGCAAGACATTTACGACAGAATAATTAAAGAATGCACTACTATCAAAAATATGAACACAGCAAAATGCTGTTATGGTGATTACTCACATAGGTGGAAAAATCAGTAATACAAATGCACGCACACACACACATATATACATTATACACACACATATATATATACATTATACACACACACATCATATATACATTATACACACACACATCATATATACATTATACACACACACATCATATATACATTATACACACACACATATATACATTATACACACACACATATATACATTATACACACACATATATACATTATACACACACATATATACATTACACACACACATATATACATTATACACACACACATATATATACATTATACACACACACATATATACATAATACACACACACATATACATTATACACACACACATATATACATTATACACACACACATATATACATTATACACACACACATATATATACATTATACACACGTTACTAAGTTTATTCATCGTATCAATTTAAAAGTTATTATGTCTTACAAATGATAAAATTAAACTGATGGAGGCTTAACAGTGATCTTCAGCCTTGTTACGTTATTACTTAGAATAAAAATTCTCGATAATGTAACATACTTAAGCAGAAGTAACATAAATCACTGACTATCACGTGTGTTGATAGTCAGCAATTAAGCCTACTCCATGATGAAGTAACGAAACAGAAATAATACATGCTTTAAATATTAGCAATATTAAAATTACAGTAATGACAGTGAAAAAGGGTACTTACCTTTATTTGAATTATTCCAAAATCTTCTAATAAAACTTCAAGTATAAAATTCCGTGCTGCAGCATACGCATACAGCAAGCTAACACAGTACGATGTCAACTCGAATGGCGATTTGCTATGACTGAGATTGGTGACGTCAGCCCCTAGTCCCAACTTTGCGCCGAGGCTTTGTGTTTGAGTCGGTGTTGGCTGACCACCCAGCTTCCATCATCCCGACGATTCTCCCCCTCTCAAACTGCGACAACTGCTTATATTGTCTTCGAACACGGCGTAATGGCATGTCTATCTCAGCTGTTCCTTTGTAAATGATTCAGCACACTCAAACAAGCTTTGGTTACCTGTTTTATACTCCACAGAGTACGATGTTCAACGCCCTCTACCGGCTATACTTAATGCGCAATCACGCTGCATTTCAAATCATTTGCATATCTCCCCGACATGTACCTTCATTGCAGGTTTCGTTACGATCCCGCAATTATTTCTTGCTGCGCTAATTTTTTTGTCCATGAGTGTATATATATATATATATATATATATATATATATATATAAAAGAGCTTTTCTGTTTGTTTGTCCGCTATAGAATCATAGATTGTTTCACCCACTGGGACCAAATTCGGCACAGTTAATGTTTAGGACCCGAGAAACTTAAAGCAGCAAAAACAAAGTTTGGGGTTCAATTATTTTTTTCTTATTTAATTTTTTAAGGAATTTTTGTACCCCTAAGAGGTGCGCGTTCCCCCTGTGGATACAGACCGTTCCCCATAACATGTTATCAGTGAAATCCCGAACCTATCCCCCGCGCGGTTATTACCAACCCCTCTTCCCCCGCGCGAGGGAAGAGGGGTTGGTAATAACCATGAAGCTACAGAGCTGCATGGTAATAAGCTTTGGCCCTGCCTAACTGACTGACTGACTGGCAGATAACGCTCAGTCCAAACCGTTGGACATAAAGAGCTGAAATTTTGCATGGCGATTCTTCTATATTGCAGTCTATAGTGTAGGGGTGCACTGAGAAAGATTTTTGAAAAATTCTTCGATTTTTTAAAATTAAATTTTTAATCTGTTTTCCTAATTTTTTAAATTTGCATTTAAAATGATAATCCGAGGGTTATAAAATTTATATCACGAGAAAGATCATAAAAATTCCTTTAAACGAAATCTTTTTTGAATCTTTACCTCCCTTTTCTGATTTTTGGTGAATTTTTAAAGTTTAATTTTTAGAATTTAATTTATGAAATGCTGATCACGTGGTTTCTTTTCTTTTTGTGATACTTTAAATTAATTTTGCGTCACGTGGATAACAACGAAATAAATTGACAAAAAAATATTGATATGCGGTAAGAGATAAAGTTTAAGCACTAGACTACCTGAGATGGGAGTTTTTTAAGAATGTTGTTCAAATTAGTATGTTTTAATACAACTATCCCGTCTCTGCTTTGTGTCCTTTGTTATTTGCAGTTTTTCTCATCGCTTGATCCAATTTACAATTTGCTTTTTCTACGGTTTTTGGCCTTAGGAAAATTAAAAATCGAATTACAATTCCTTTTTTAACGGTTTTTGGCCTTGGGAAAATTAAAAACCGATACGGATTTTGGCCTATCGACAATAAAAAACCGAATCACCAAAGTAAGGAAAATAGGCTTCATGCGGTATCCCGCCTTACTTTGAATAAATAAAGGGGATAATACATCTTGCACTTTACCTGTTGGGTGATGTAGAAAATAGTGCGTCTCTTGGGTGATGTGGAAAAAACTGAACTTTTAAGGGAAAAATAAATAATAAAGGCAAATGTAAATTATAAAACTTATTTCTAATTAAACAGTGCATCAAACAAATCTAATTAAATCTAATTAAACAGTATCTAACAAATATAATTGAACAGTAAACTTATTCAATCCAAACGTGCGAATCACGCACCACTGTGTTATTAATTCTCAATAAAATCAGACGTTTAATCAGACGAAGGACAACAGTAAATGGATGGAAGCTGTTACATCGCACGAGAATCACCCCTATGTACTCGCTATTAGCCAAAACAGAGGAGCGAGCGTAGCGAGCCTAGGGGCGAAGTCCCTAGTTAAATAAATAATGCAAATAATAAATAATGCAAATAATAAATAATGCAAATAATAAATAACTGCTATACTTAATAATCTTCTTTTAATTTTCTAGGAAAACAACGTAGCATTTTTTAGTCTATAACATTTATTTATTCTCTCTATCTTACTGATGGTGCCTAATTCTTATTTGAATCCCGCGGCACGCTTTACGGTATCCACAATACCACCACCTTTTTCTTTTTGGCCACTCTCGCGGTTTTCTTCATCCGAACGCGAAGACCCGTCTGATGTAGCATCTGCTGCCTCAGTGTTTCCACCTTTCTGTAAGCGAAAAAAAATAAGAAAAGAAAAAACCATATTCAAGAAAAGAGATAAGATGTGTTCCTCAGCCCGTTTGCAGTTTTTAAAGATTTTCAAACAACTGCTAAATGAAATAAGTCCTTCCTGCATCAAGAATTTCAGTTAAACGTTCTATGTTACCCTGATCAGTCAGTAATTGTGAACTACTGCCGTGAAAATGTGGGAAAATTAAAATTTTTATTGTCTTCAGTAGAAAAACGTCAGAAAGAAGGCAAATCTATGGTGGAAAAATCATTGCGAGGAGATATCTTGTCTAAATCATGGGAATTTATTTACAGTAATTTATTGGGAATTTATTTACAGAATTTTTTGCTGAATATCATTCGCTTATCTTTGCTATTTTATATCTTGTGCCAAAAATATCAAGAGTCTTGCTGTTAATGAAGCTTGTAAACAGAAGAAATCCATATTTTCTTCAACACATTTGAATTATTTTATAAACTTAATAAATATCGTCAGAGTAATCTCATATTTAAAAAAAAGTGTCTAAATAGTTACTTAGGACCCGAGGTAACCTAGTGGTAGCATGTCGGCTTCGGCGCCGAAGGTACTCAGTTAAAATCCCGACAAGCACCATTAAATACCTCCGTGTCTAGGCCGGATAAGGACACGTTAAATTCGTATACAGAAAAGTCATTCTATGAGGTCAGAGAGGTTGGGAAAGGATACGATCCTCTAGATGTCGCCCCTGGGGTCGCTCGGTCAAAACTGAGGTGGCACCCAAACTAAGCCAGACTCTGACCCTTGTGGTGCTATTGTAAACCGGAGCCACACTGCTCAGTCAGCAAAGCCTACATGGATCTGATCTGGAACACTTCAGGCCAGGGGGCATTAGCAACAACAATGGCAAATAGTTACTTAAAATCTATTATTTCCTAATTAGAAATAACCTTCTTGTAAATTTCGATGCAAGTAAATTTCCTTTAAAAGGGCGAAATGATTGTGAAAAGCTGGTTACAGCTTACTTTTATAACGTTGAATATTTAAATCAGTGAAAGACATACCCACATGTTTGCCGCACCAGGCAACCCTGCACCTTTCAACTGGTCAAGGAGGTCTTTTGTTTTCATTTTCATCTTCGATGCAAGTTGCTCAGCAAATTGTTGAAAACCATCCATATCTATACGATCCTTTGATCTAAGAAAATAAACAAATATTCATTAATGATAATGAAATATTTTCATAAAAATGATATTTTTAAATTTTATTCTTTATATTAAACACATTTATTACAATATCTCTCTGAAATTTTGAATTTAATGTTTTTATTTAATATTCTTAAATAATATGCTTCAAATACTTAATGATTTGATATGTACACTTAAATGAATGTTTGAATTTTAACTTCAATTAGGTTAAAAAATTTTATTTTAATGTCGTACGGTAACCCTTGTCGTATGGTAACCCTTGATGTAATGTCGTAAGTACCCTTGTATGGTAACCTTGTTTATCAAAACTGTACGAAAAAGATGCCGAATCATTTTGGATTGTTAGAAAAGTTCCTTTACTTGTGAGAGTGACGACTTGTGTGCCTATGTAAGATATAGGTAAAGGTAGCCCTCCTACAACACGGTATCTTACAACACGGTTTCTCTCTAACACGACAGGATAAATTGCGGGAACCCTCGTATAACACTGCAACCTGTAATGCAGTTTCGCTCTAACACGATAAAAAAATTGCGAAAACTTTTCTACAACACTGTACTTATACAGCACTAGATAACATGATTTTTGTTCAACATATTTAAAAACTAAATTACCTTATAATAGTGACGGGAAGATTTAATGAACTGTAGTGGCTTTACATGAAAATGTATAAACAAATTATAATTTATTCATTTATAACTCTATTCCGATGTCATAGCGGAAAGCGTCATGAACTAACTTATTACATAAGAAGAGCATTGCAGTGAATTTTAGACGTAACCAATTTGAAATCAATTAATGTAATGGAAGCTGGGAAGCAATTTTATTAAGCACGTCCTCGACATCATATCTTTGTCGCTGTAAGAACTAAAATCATCAACGTTAATTGCATGTTGGAAGAAGATATGGCCATCTTCAGTTGAAATAGAATAGTCAGAAAATGAAATTGGTGGCATATTAGAACTTGCTAAATCAATCGGAGGCGAAGATTTTGTGGATATGGCTATTGAGGACGTTTAAGATTTATTAGTGGAAGAAGTTGACGAAGCGGATTTGTTGGAAATGGCATCTGAAGCTGTAAATCATACCGATTCTGAGGACAATAGCACTGATGAAGATTGTGAAGTTAATAAATTACACTTTAAAAAACCAGAAGGCCTAATCTTAGCTGCAAATCTTGAATCATTTTTCTTGAATGCAAACCCTTCCTCTGAAAGAAGCCGAAAATTGAAAAGGGAGCTGCAAAATTGTTTATCTCCATACTGTGAAATCTACAATGACTTTTTAATAACCTGCAAACACACCAAAATTACAGATATTTTAAAAAGGATAGAAGGTGCAAAAAATCTAAATGAAGAAAAATGTTCTGAAAGTGAAGGTGATATCGTTCAACCGAAAAAAAGTTCTCGTTTGATTGTACTGAGCAGTGATGAGGAAGAAATTTATTAAATTAAAGTCGCATTAAATGAAAACAATATTTTTTGTTTCTTTTCGTTTTGTATTATACATACATTTATATTTTTTGATAAATTTCAAGTTGCTTATATGGAATTATAAAAAAAAAATTTTTTTTAATAAGTTTTCGGAACGCAACCCCCCTTTTTGCACTGGCTCTGGGTCTCATATAACACGGTTTCACACAACACGGCATTTTCTGGGAACCTATCTACCGTGTTATAGGAGGGTTACCTGTACTTTTTTGTGCTAAAATTTCAACTTAATCAAACGAGAGGATTAAGATGCAATTAAGCCTTCTCAATTATAGACGTTCTATTACGACTTGTCTGGATTAATACATTCTTGTGTTCATGCATCAATGAAAAATTAAAACTTACCATATTGTGTTTAATTTTGTTGTTGATTCTTTTTTCTCAAATCCTGGTTTGCATTTTTAAAAACTCAACATGCTCTGCTAGAGATCAGTAAGTATTTAGAGATAATTATAAATTTCACTGTTTTGATTTGAAGCATTTTAAATTCTCCTACTCACGATAACTTTCGAAGAACTTTCCTGAAGGTTTTCGAAATTAATAAATAATTATCGTTTAATTAAGTGCGAAATGTGACGTTTATATACTGTAGGTCAGGGGTGTCAAACTCGCGGCCCACGACGAGCATTTTTGCGGCCCGGCCAATATATTAGCACACAGTAATATATAATAAAATAACCGACGCAGTATTAATTAGATAGGAAGAATTCGCTGAGTGTTTTTTTAATTATACTCTTTTTTGCTATTATTAAACAAAATGTGTATATTTATATTTAATATACTGTAATTAGGTAATATACTGTAAAAAACCTACGTTTCTATTAATATTGTTTTTTTTTTTTTGCAGCCCACCTATAGTTAAACCTTGTTTGTTTGGCCCAAGTTAGCCTTTGAGTTTGACACCCCTGCTGTAGGTCATAATTAAAAATAATAATAAAATGCTTTATTGCATAAAACGAAATTGTTTGTTTTTATTAACTGCTTATGCAATTTGTCTCTCATACCAAGCTAGCTGGTGCTACACTTTTCAAATAGATTAAATTATATCTGTTTTTAAGTGTAAGTCTTGTTGGCTGATGAATTAAAAATTTATATTTATTGAGATAATTCACAGGATTCTTGAAATCTAATTATCAAGATATAAATGTATTGTTTATATTATTTTTGTCTTTTCTATCATGGAAATTCTTTAATTATAAAATTTTAGTATTTCTTCAGTTTAATACTGGATAATTTCATGTGGGATATTTTATCAATAAAACACACTCATACAGATGTAATTTATTCAGTTTTTACCCCTAGATACTATTTCCTGTGGTAGTTAGATGAGGTTATAAATGTTAATGATAAAATTTCACCCATGACTCACCCAGTTACTCTTGTCTACAAAGAATTACAATATATTTATAAATTAATTATGAACACAAAACATAAAAAGGGAATTTTATACACAAAACAGAATTACTTTAGGCTGTCTTACAATATTATATGTACTAATACACAGGATTAAGTATCAAATTTACTAATTATCACCGAAAATAAATTTTAATTATTACAAATTTATATTGGAGGTCTGAAATAAGTGAGATGGAATTTAAGAGAAATTAAATGATAGCAAATAATCTGTTAATACCAATAATTAAAATTCTAAATAATATAAGTTTTAAATTATATTAACTTTTAAATGATATAAATTTAATGGTTAATTTTAAAATATATATTTTATTCATGTAGTTGTCAGAAATGTATGATACTGAATGAAAATTATTTTCATTATAAACATAGATTTTCAAAGGTAATTGCAGTTTGTTAAAAGTCCAGAACTTGTTTAGAAAATATAAAGCATTTTGATGAAGTCCTTGACTTTTTAGATATCAGATGGAAGTCAATTCAAACTTTTGAAAATTGGATCATAATTCTGACTTAGAGCAAGAAGCATAATTACATAGATTTTGATCTTTGATGATTATGTCAGAATGAGGAAATGGCGTAATTATATATTTTAGTCATGAAATATGTTACATACTATTGAGTTTACTAAAATTTGAGAAATGTTAACAACAAATAAAAATACGAAAACTCAACTTTTAAATTGCTTGTCAAGTTTCAAACAGATCAAGCTAAATAATTTCAACAATCAGTAAATTAATTATCGATATAAAATTTAAAAAGTTAATTTTATACTCAACACAGAATTAGTAAAGAAATATTGGTACAATTCAGCCCACGTTTTTCTTTACAATAAAACATTCAAGGGAAATGGAAAAATTAGTTGCTGTGCTTCTAATTCTGATGACTGCAGTCAACAGCGAAACAGTAAAAAAAAAATTTAAATAAAGTGTGAGGTAACAAATTCAGTTTAGTACTGAACGTAAACTGGGAAGAGTTCCGTATCCTGTGCCGCTTGGCGCTATATGGCGTGGTTTCTGATTTTTCCGCATTTGGCGGAAAACTCAGATTATTGCAACCTATCTAAGCGACGCCATCTTTTCGGTGTCACTTAGGCTTAAAAACAAAACAAATTGAAACAAAATAAATTTTATAACTTACATATATATATATATATATATATATGACCTATACATTTAAATACCCAATAAGGGTGGTTGGGACTGGGGCCTCACACTTCGTCAAGAAAGGTCACATGAAATGAGCTCCTGCTTATGGACATTTCTATGAGAATCTACCGGGAAAATGTTACACATTTTCGGCATTTGTTATTCAGCTTCTACGGCAAGAGTTTCTCTCTATATATATATATTTATCCATTTAAATAATCGCGAGTGAATCCCTGAATGGTATTTTAGAATTTTCAAAAAAAGTATTATTCACTGGATTTACGGAGCCACAGAAAGTATGTGGATTAGATTTTGAAAAATGCCGCGAACAACAAACCCATCTCCATCCCAATTTAACATTAGCCGCACGATTTTTTTAATTTCAGACCCTCATTTCGGACAAGGAGAGCAAGAGTCATTAAGGAGTAAACCCACATCAATTTCAAAAGCAATTGCTGCCTCCTCTGAATTTATTATAGACATCCATGTAAAAATTGAAAAATTTAAAAGTAAGGAATGCATATCTCAAAATAAAACCCAAACAAAAAAATAGAAATTGTCAGAAGCACAAAGATTTACTTTCAGTGAAATTCCTGTAGTCCAAATGTCCGTTCAATAGTAAAACTATAGAATTGTTAACGTTTGAAATTACCAAGTGATTAAAATTAAATTGATTGGCCTTTAGATATTGTTACCAACAAGCGCGTTCTTTAATTCCGTTTGAAATTACCAAGTGATTAAAATTAAATTCATTATAGATATACCACGTGATCTCTACGTAGAGACACAGCAAACAAACATCTCAACAAACACGAATAAGAAACCACCATAAAAACATCGTGACACAAACGAATGATAATATACCATATTGAAATATTTATCGCCCAAAAAAAATCGCCAAATTACCCGGCACAGGATACGGAACTCTTGCCCGTAAACTAGTTTTACGATAAATTGTATTTAGTTTTTGTGGAAATATAAAATACTTTTGAAACAAATACTTTGGTTGTACGTTAATACTTCTAGATATACGTTGCATAAAAAAAATAATAAGCACATTATTAAAATGAAATACTTTCGATAATCACGACGGGAGAATTTTAACCCAGAAACATAAATAACCCATGAAAATTATAGCTTCCGCCCATTCATGGCCTAGCGAGATATTGATCGCCAATACAGATATAAATTTGAGATGTGCAAAAGCATTCGCACTTGGCGACAAACAGCCAACTTTGTGCCAAATGTTTGCGCACAAAGCGTAAAACAGCCGATTTCCAAAGAAACCTTTCAATTTTCTTTAAATATTGCGTTTGGAATAAGGTTAATTGTATTTTTAAAATTAAATTGACGTTCTTCGGTATACATTTCAACAGGTTTCACGAATTTAAAAATATTGGCTTTGAAGAAAAAAATCGTCGAAATTTTCCTCTATGGACGTTAACACGGGAACAGTTAGTTCTGGTGTCCAAAGCTAAAAATGGCGTCGCACTCCGATGGCGTATATCGAAGCTGTACCGAAAGGGATATCGCTTCTTCCTTTCTAGCAGCGTTAGCTTGGCGACATTTTTAATACGCTGCCAAGAGGTATCCTTTTATAAATCCAAGCCAAAATTTTAGATGAATTGAGGGTGGAAAGGTTTGCTATTGAAAATAAGAGTGTTGTTCTTCCACAATAATTAAATTCGAGCCCAGACGCACAAACGGGTCGGCTATATGAACTTTATTAACACATCACAAAGAACTTCGTACAAACAGCACAGAGCCAGAACACCGACGCTACTAACTCCACAGCGGAAGTATCTTAGAACGTTTACAAAACATAAAGACAGCGGTATCGTGCTGCCATCTAGCGGACAAACAATCATAACATATTAAATAAATGAATAAATGAAAATACAGGAACATACTCCATGAACATAAATGAAAATACAGGAACATACTCCATGAACATACTCCCACCCTCAAGAATTTATTCTTGACAAATCGGTAGGGGGGAGAGTTTAACGATAGGCCTTTTAAAATAACCTTTAGAAGTTTTAAGGGTGACAACTCGCACCGTTCCATCTAAACCTAGATGAACTTCATTTACTCTGCCAAGAGGCCAACAGGATGGAGGTGTATTATCTTCCTTGAGCAACACCATGTCACCTACCTTTAAATTTGATTTGGTGATATGCCATTTGTTACGATTTTGAAGAGAGCTCAGATAGTCCTGGTGCCACCTTTTCCAAAAGTTCATTTTCATTTTTTGAACAAGGTCCCAGCGAGAACGTAAGGACAGATATTGGGAGTCAACCTGCTCAGGAGGGGAAGTAATTACTTCACCTATTAAAAAATGGGAGGGAGTTAACACTTCTAAATTGTCCAATTCATCGTTGGTAGGAGACAATGGTCTTGAATTCAAAACTGCTTCAATCTGACAAAACAGAGTGGCAAATTCTTCGAAGGTTAACTTATGGTCACCAATTACTCTTTTCATATGGGACTTTACCGATTTGATACCCGATTCCCACAACCCACCAAAATGAGGACTTGCAGGAGGTATCATATGCCACTGAATAGCTTGTTGTGAGAGAAAATAACAAATGTTCTCATCCCTGTTGATACCGGACACAATTTTACACAATTCAGACATTTTCCTTTTAGCACCACAAAATTAGTGGCATTATCACAATGAATGTGACGGGGGGACCCTCTGCGACAACTAAACCGCTTCAAGGCAGCAATAAAAGCCTCGGAGGTCAAATCACTGACGCATTCTAGATGAATCGCCTTTGTGCTAAAGCAAATGAATAAAGCAACATAACCTTTTATACTTTTAGCACCTCTACCCCAAAATTTCAACATATTAATAGGCCCAGCAAAGTCTACCCCACAGACCGAGAATGGTCTATTAGGCATGACACGTTGTCGCGGAAGATCTCCCATCAATTGATTATTGGATGCAAAACGATATCTATGACAAACAATACACTTATGAATATAACTCTTGATTAGTTTCCTAGCACCAACAATCCAATAATTCTGCAATAAAATATTCAATAACAAGGTAATATTAGCATGCAAATAAGTTATATGAAATTGTTTTATCGAATAATCACTAAGCCTATGTTTATCAGGCAAGATGACGGGATGCTTTGCATTAAAAGGGAGAGGTGAATGTCTCAACCGACCTCCCACCCGTAACAGACCATCTTGATCCATGAAAGGATGAAGATTTTTTAGTTTACTCTTCGTTGGTAAATCTCTATTATCTTTCATACATTTTAATTCTTCAGCAAAATACACACCTTGAACATACAAGATAATTTTGTTTAAAGCTTGGATTCTCTCCATGGCATTAATAGGAGAAACCTTACCTTTTGAATCAGTTGCTTTACCTGAATTGATCGTTCGCCTCTTACAACGGGTGATGAAGCGAACACAATAAGCTAAAACAGTAACAATCTTAGTTAGTGTAGAACAATTATCAAATAATATTTCAATTACATTGTCCGGTTTAACATTAGAAATATTTGCAGAAAATATAGAATTTTTCTTCTTTTCGATCATAACCTTAGAGTCACTAGAAAAGTCAGTCATTTGTGTCTCTACGGGCCAATTTTCTGGACTCATTGACAACCAGTCAGGCCCATGCCACCAAAGGTTACAGTCTGGTAGAGCTTTAGGTGAAACTCCTCTAGAGGCTATGTCAGCTGGGTTTTGTTTCGATGGAACGTGCCGCCAGCGTTCAGAGGGCACTAGTTCGATAATTTCGGCTGTTCTGTTGGCCACGAAGGTTTTCCACTTCCTAGGGGGAGAAGACAACCATGCCAAAACCACTCGTGAATCTGTCCAGGCGCGGAAAGTGATGGTATAATCTTTTAGAATATGTGAAATCGTAGAGAAGAGTTTAGCCAACAGCTGAGCACCGTTCAGCTCCAGCCGAGGAATTGAAATTGGCTTTAGTGGAGCAACTTTAGTTTTTGCTGCAAGGAGGGTCACCTTGGAATCACCATCAATATCCTTTTGTACTGCGTACAGCACCGCAGCATAGGCCAACTCTGAAGCGTCTGCAAATCCATGGATAGTTATCTCTAAGCCTCTAGTGTGGATCCATCTGGGAATTTTGATTACGGAGAGGCAATCGAACTCTCTCTGGAAATTCTTCCACCTTTCTTCGAAATTCGCCGGAAGGGGACTGTCCCATCCCAACTTTAACAACCAAAGTTGTTGGTAGAAGATTTTGATTGAAATGGTGCATGGAGACAATAATCCTAGTGGGTCGAACAGCCTAGCAGATTGAGCCAAGAACTTCCGTTTAGTAATTTCGTTCTCGAAGTAAAAATTAACTTTAAAAATAAAAGAATCAGATTTAGGATTCCAACATAATCCTAAAACCTGGGATTGCTCACCGTCCTTCAATTCGAACACTTCATTGACATTATCAGTTTTAATCACATTCAAGAGCTCCTTTGAATTAGACTGCCATTTTCTTAAATGAAAACCTCTATTTTCCAAAAGAAAAATAATTTCTTGGCATACCCTAGCAGCTTCACTTTCGTTACGTGCACCTCCCAAGAGGTCATCCATATAAAAAGAATTTTCAATGAGAGAAGCAGCCTCAGGATAAACAGGACGAGCGTCATTCGCAATTTGCTTTAAACATCGGGTTGCAAGAAAAGACGCACATTTTAGGCCATATGTAACAGTTTGCAGCTTATACTCTCGAATGGGATCGGATTTATTGTATCTCCACAGAATTCGTTGAAAAGCTTGATCAGAAGTAGACATTAATATCTGGCGATACATTTTCTCCACATCGCAACAAAATGCTATCGGGGAAAGCCTGAAATTCAATAAAGTCTCAAATAAATCGGGTTGTTGTTTAGCACCTGCACCTAGTGCATCGTTTAAAGAATTGCAGTTGCTAGTTCTACAACTTGCGTCAAAAACCACCCTTAACTTAGTAGTGGTACTACTGGGCTTTAAGATGGCGTGGTGAGGTAAGAAATATTTTTCATTAACGGCTAATTCTGAAGAGACATCCTCCGAAACCTTCATATGTCCTAGCTCTTCATATTCTTTCATAAAGGATTTATACTGTTCCTCTAAATTCGGATTTCCATTAAATTTTCTTTCCATACTCTGGAAACGAGACAATGCAACTTGATAAGAATTTCTCCATTCAACTTCTGATTTAAAAAAGGGAAGTTTCACGACAAACCGTCCGTTTTTATCGATTTCATAATTTTCACTAAAGTGTTTTTCACAGAAACCTTCTTCTTCACTTAGAACTTCTTCTTTTATTTTAAGAACCTCTTCAGTTTCCCAGAACCGTTTTAAAACTTCATCAACGTCAACATTAGCATGAATACCAACTAGGGCGTTCTTTTTCAAGCTGTTTAAAGGAATCTTGCCCGCTACAACCCAACCAAACAGTGTATTCTGGGCGATAAGAGAATTTTCGGAACCCGTAATTTGTCCGGCTTTCATAACTTCAAAAAAATAATCTACACCAATTATTATCTCTACACTTTTCGCTTCAGCGAATTTGGGATCGGCAAGTTCAATGGATTTTAAATATTCTAAATCATTAGTATTTACACAATTACTCGACAATTTTGAAGTTAATTTATTCAAAACGAAAGCTTCAATCACGAGCATACTGTTAGGATTATGCCTTGACTCCATAGATAACGTTACACTGCCTCTTGTCTTGCCAGCAGAGGAATTAGCAATTCCACAAACTGAAAACAAGGCATCTTCTCTTTTTAGATTTAATTTGTTAGCACAAGCTTCAGAAATGAACGAACATTGACTGCCACTATCTAATAGAATTGTACAATCCACTTTTCTTCCTCGTGCATCATTCACTGAAACAATTGCAGTTGGTAGCAAACCAACAAATTTTTCCTTAGCTGCGTTCAAAGCGATGTTAGTATTGACTTGCAGTTCTGGACTATGCGTTTCATTTTTAAGACTCGTTGTATGGGAATCGAAAGCGAATTCGTGTAAACTAGTATGGTGGGATGATTTCTTACATACTTCACAAATAGATTTAGAAAAGCAATTTTTAATTTGATGCGAGCCTTTCAGACATCGATAACACAAGGCATTCATTCGTATGAATTCTTTTCGAGCAGAGATTGGCATAGCATTAAATTTATGACACTTCGAAATGCTATGCATTCCAGAACATTTTAAACATTTACTCGAATAATTAGATTTAACATTAGTTACGTTGTTAGTCACTTTCGTTTTTACTATGCTATGAGAAATCGAAACATCTAAATACGAACATCGGTTGTTTAAGAATTCTAAAAAGTATTCAAATGTGGGAAATTCTATTTCTGTCGTTTCTTGAACCCATAATTTTCGGGTTTCGGAATCTACCTTGTCTAACAAGAGGTGTATTAACCACAAATCTCTTGAATTAGCTCCTTCATGCAATGCCTTTAAACCCCGAATAACTTCATCCGCAACGTCAGCAAGTTTTCTTAATTTCGCGCCATTCGGCTCGGAAAGCTTATTTTGTTCCAGAAAGGTATTGATTAAAGCGGTAGAGATATGCTTTTTATTATCATAGCGTTTCTCTATTTTTTCCCAAGCTTCATCGTAACTGGTCTCAGACACCGGTAGGTGCTTGATTAAATCAGCGGCTGATCCCGAAAGTAAACCTTTTAAATACTGGAACTTACGTATTTTTGATAACGAATCGTTATCAAGCACTGTAGATTTAAATAAATCTTTAAAATTCAACCAATCTAAATAATTTCCCGTAAAGGATGGAATTGTAATTTTAGGTAACTTAACAGTTCCGTTTCCGTTATTCACATCACTTCGAACAACAACATTCGAATTATTTTGCCGAATTTCGGCCAATGAAGCCATCGCTTCTATCTTTGTACGAATTATAACTTTAATTTCTAAATAAACATCTTCTATTTCAGAAAATTCAGATTGTTCTACTGGAAATAATAAATCTAATTTGGAAAACTCATCAAATACTACTTCCAGACGTTCTAACCGTACGGTCAAATCCGGTACATCAAACTGTTCTTTAGATTCTAAATAGAGTTTTAACTTCGTTAAAGAAGCCTTTTTCTGGCCTCTGGCCCTGATTATTTCTGCATTTTCCATTACGGAACTTATCAATACAAATCAAAAACTTTCTTACAACTTAAGAACAAAACAAAAAATTTCCACTTATCTCAACAGTGGAATCAAAACATCTTCGCCGCGTGCCTCCAAATGTTCTTCCACAATAATTAAATTCGAGCCCAGACGCACAAACGGGTCGGCTATATGAACTTTTATTAACACACCACAAAGAACTTCGTACAAACAGCACAGAGCCAGAACACCGACGCAGTGTTGCCAACCTTTACGAAGCGCCTCCCCCTAGCGCCATCTCGAAATTCCCCTGTTTCCCCCTAATACCAACTTGAGATCCCCTAGACCTTCTTAAAAGAAATTCTGGTTCCAAATAGGCATCCTGTTTGAGAGATAAACTGAAATAAATAGAAAATACACACTTACATAATGAAATGGAGGTTTATTTACATTTGACATATGTATAGAACTTATCTAATAAAAAAACGCGTCTCGATTGTACATTACTGTCGATTTTTCTAATTTCAAATTTCGTCGATGCCAGGATAATTATCGAGTATTTCATCAAAGACATCGGCCTGGCTCTCATTTTGCGCTTTACTATTGCCTGCATTTTTAAAGTCATACGTACTGACGTTGAACAATTTGAGCATACGGGTAGAAGGAACGAATTTGACACATAAACCGCAGTTCTTTTGTAGAGTAAATCTCACCATCATAATACTTTGAAGTACTTCGAGGGACAACTTATTCCGTAATTTATTTTTAATTACTTTGTATGTCGGAAAAGCACGTTCGACACTTGGGTTTGAAATTGGTAGTGTTATTAGAGCCATTGAAAATTTAGCGATATTTTCAAATCGCTTTTTTCCCGCAGAATCACAATCTTCAAATACTTCTGAATACAGTTCAACAGAATTAGCTACATTTGACCACGATTTATTTTGCAATTGATTCCATTTTGACTCTACATCACTTTTATTGCCTTATAAGTGAGTCCGATGGAATTTCATAAAAATGCCATTGAGACTGGGTTTCACTTGAGATAATGCAACTTTAAGATGAAGATTGGACATCGTTCTCAGAACAAATAAGTTATCTGGTAATCGTTTTTGAATTTCTTGAGCCAAAGTACACAGAAATTTCTTACATCTCTCTTTGACATCTAATAATTTTTTCTCCTTGATATTTTGGGCAATAGAATGAAACTCAAAGCCAAAATACATCGCTGATGTATGCATTAGATGGGACTGAAAATCGAAATCCGCTAATTCAGAACATTTTTATTTTCTGTCGCCGTTACACAAAACTGTCACTACTTATTTTATCTTTATAATAAATATATTCGAATGAAATATGCAGAATTTCAGGAAAGACCACAAAAGAGAAATACTGAAAAACTCAGTAAAAGTAAGACAAAACAGTCGCCACTTGCCACGTGTCATGATTGCCGAGCAAAATGATAAAATTTGTTTATGTTTGTATTTTGACTGCTTATTTTATTTCGTTTTAATGAGAGAAAGTGGCAGTAAACTTGGAATCAACCTGATTAAAATTGAACTGAAGAGTTAATTTCTAATTTTTTTAATGAACTTTAAATCTAAGCTCCTAAAACCCCCCATAAAAAAGTCTCCCATAGAGAATTGCCCTAAAAAAAGTAACTTCTAAAAAATGCACCAAAAAAATGTACCCCCTAGAAAATACCCCTAAAAATATGTTCCCCCCTCAAAATGCCCCTCAAGAAAATGTGGCCCCTAAAAACACCCCTTTTCATCTAATTTACCCCCAAATTTAGGGGCAAAACCCCCAAGTTGGCAACACTGCACCGACGCTACTAACTCCACAGCGGAAGTATCTTAGAACGTTTACAAAACATAAAGACAGCGGTATCGTGCTGCCATCTAGCGGACAAACAATCATAACATATTAAATAAATGAATAAATGAAAATACAGGAACATACTCCATGAACAAGTGTAAAAAGGAGGAATTAAAAATTTAACTATCCAAAGATCACAAAATGATTTTTTTTATTTTATTCAATTTCATTGTACGTTGGAATGACAAAATATTACATCTACGCTCATAGTATGTAGTACCATTACTTTAACGCCACCATCAATAATTCGTCAATTACCTGACGAAGCGTTAATTCTGAGAAGATTTCGTTGATTTCAAGAAATTTTACTTACTTATACTTGCACTAAAACATTTTAAACCTTTTGAAGAGTTGTTGGAAACTCTAGCCTCGCAAAGTAATCTGTATTGTATGTATAATTAGAACTATGTATTAAAAAAATAACAAACTGAGATAGGAAAAGCACTTACTTGGCAATTTTTTCGAAGATGGAAGAAGTCTCTTTATCCGTGATTTTGTTTTCGCCACCTGTAAGATTTGCCTGCTTCATCCAATCCCGGACGCTCTGGAGACTAATGTTTTTACCATCACTGTCTTTATCTTCATTGCGAGCGAAGTTTTTGAAAAGCTCCTTGAAAAGACCTTTATTTTCCTCACTGTTGTCGGAACCACTTCCAGCCGCCTGCTAACATGGTAATGTTTAAATAGCTTAAAATAACCATAGCTTACACGAAAAAAAAAATAAAACTAAATGCTACAGATATGAACTGGACAATTTGGTACTTACTGAAGTTTACGGCCCCCTTGGCGCCTTGGTGATAAATTTATCTCCAAGGCCAGTGGAGCACCCAGGATTTTTTTCTTGGGGGAGGGCCGAGATGAATGGATAAAAATATTTATAATGCATGGGGGGGAGGCAAGATGAACGGATAAAAATATTTATAATGCAAAATCAATATTCGTATTGCAATTTCTATTTCTTTGGGGGGGGCAGGGCCCCTTGCCCCCCCCCCCCTGCGCGCGCCACTGACCAAGGCAAAAAAAGTTAAGTTCGGGGCGGCCATATTTCCGCGATTGCTTTTAATATGTTATCAAATACATTTTGTCGTCCCAATGTCTTTCTCGACATAAATTCTGCTAGGTATGATTAAAGATGATGGCGAGCAGTGTCTGTTTGTTTTTTATTTCACCACTTCGCAGAACCCCACGGTCTCTCAAAATTTTGCGTGTGTACGCGCGTATTCGGATCTCCAAAGTGATATTTATGGTTTACAGTCATATGATAATAGCCTGCTCTTTCAAGATCCTTAGTTTTATAAGCACGCCAACAGCCTGAATAAATTATGTATCCTTCCTCTACGTATTCGACTATCTTTGACATCAGTGTGCTTGCTTCTCTATTCACTACCTCAACTAGAAAACTATCGCCAGTTTCACGGCATATCCCGCCAAAAATTCACTGCTGGGGTAGAATCCTCCCTTCGCTGTTTTTCTGTCAAACGAACAGGCTTTCATCGATTTCGACTATTTTCTCAAAACCGCCTATTTGTCTTTTAGGCTGTCCGAGGAGATCCAAAGAACATGCTTCTCTCATAAAATTGTTCGAGTCAATCGTTGTTTTATCGCTGATATTTAGTTGCTCTTCGCACCACTTAATTGAAGTGAGCTTTTCAGCCCAACAGTAATTAAATTGCAGCGCAGTTGCAAATGGAATTCTCGATCCACTAAACCAATTATCAGATCGAATGCCTGTTTTAATTTTGCAATTCTTTACGTTGCACCGCCATACATTTCCATTGATGTAGAGCAGGGGTGTCAAACTCGCGGCCCGCGACGAACATTTTTGCGGCCCGGCCAATATATTGGCACACAATAATATTTAATAAAATAACCGACGCTGAATTATAATAAGATAGGAAGAATTCGCTAAATGTTTTTTTAATGATACTCTTTTTTTTCTATTATTAAACAAAATGCATATATTTATGTTGAATATACTGGAATTAGGTAAATAAACCTACGTTTCTATTAATATTTATTTTGTTGCGGCCCACGTATAGTTAAACCTTGTTTGTTTGGCCCAAGGTAGTCTTTGAATTTGATACCCCTGATGTAGAGTTTCATTTCGTGACCATTTACACAGGTTCGATTACGAGGCAAAATACCTCTTTCTTGAAAGGAAAGTATAGAATCCTCTTCACTCCTCGGTAAATTGAAAATTCTCAACATGTTTGGAACAGAAAATATTAATTAATATAATACGATAAGCAATTCAGAATTCACGATAAACAATACGTGGCTCAAGGAAACCGCAACAGTTCGGAATTTCAAACCGTTTGCAATAATAAACGATTTGGCGATCGTTTTCAGCTATCATTGGCAATTTATCGCGGGGGCCGTAAACTTCCGTAAATACCGAAAAGGTAATCCGGAGTATTGTCAATTTGTAATGCGTCTGTCGTCAGGGTTGCCGAATCAACCTTTTCTACATTTTGTGGAAGTAGTTTTCCAAAATAAAAATAGCTTTCCAAAATAAAAATATAAAAAGAAAATTTAATGCTGCAGAAAAATGCTTGAAAATTATTTAACACTAAGCCTTATTCGTTTGAAATACATAGCTGTAGGATATCGTAAATTTTTAGTGAGTCTTTCGAAATTTTGCCAAGCAGCTGAGATCCCCCGAGATCTACAGTTCTTTGGTAAAGATGGCCAATAGGATGGATTGTTGGTATTTAAGTATTATCTCATCTAACTTAGCTCTAAATTTTCTCAGCGTCATTTTAGTCGTGCCTCCATTCTTATAGAAAATAAAGGTACTTACGGAAAATCCAGTCTACCATTTTCACCAAAAGAAGGCAATAGCACCAAGAGGCGATTTTTAGCCAATAATAGTAAAATCTACCACACGTGATTCAAAGTTACCTTAATAAGAGTTTCTATCTCTAGCTCTAGCAGTAAAGCTGTCGTTGTTTTAAGTTTTATTGTAGCTCTGCGTTGTAAAAAAATATATAAAATTTGGGATTTACCAACTACAGAACAATAAGCAGTAGAATTCTTTCAAAGGTATGGAATCTTACCGTCATCCAAAAAATGCGTTAATGGCCACGATATGGCGCTTTATTTAAAAACACAGATTCAATGGCGCTGTAATATTAGGAGTTATCAGAAGCGAATATCCATTCGGAGACATGGTTCGAGAGTTCAATCATTTCATTTGTGACAGAACTAAGATTTATTTACAGCTGGCGCAGAGAATTGACTACTATTGAATGGGAAAAGAAGAATTAGACGAAGAGTGACAAGATTGTTATTGATTGGAATAATTACTTATGAGAAGTTGGTACACACAGTCTTTTAAGAAGGCCAAAGAAAAGATCGAAGAGGCCAACCTCATTGTCGAAATTGATGAGAGCCTTTTCTCAAAACGTAAAATCCATGCAGGAAGCATAACCCTCGAGCAATCGTTGTTTGGAGGGATTTGCAAGGAGACCAACGAGTGTTTTAACGTAAAAGTCCCAGATAGGAAGGCGATAACGTTTATTCAAGCGATAAAAGATAACATCGAAAGAGGTTCTAGTACAATAGACTCGGACTCATGGAAAGCTTATAAAACCAACAAAATAAGAGCTGCTAATTTCGGACATTTCAAAGTTAATCATAAGTATAACTTTGTAGATCCGGATACCGGCGTACATACACAAAACATTGAGTGATTGTGGGGTTCGGCCAAGTGTCGGAACAAAAGACAACGTGGGACAGCGCGACACCACTTATATTCTTATATGGCTGAATTAATGTGGCATCGTTTTCACAAAGAAGAAGACATATTTGCTTCTATTTTGCGCGCAATTGTAGATTTTATGCCGCCAAAATGATTGTCGGCGGAAGCGGCCGGGAGGTTTGGCGGATTTGCGCCAACTTTTATGGTCGACTGAATTTTCCGTAAGTACCAAAATAAATTACTGATGGGCAAAAATCGGCTTTTAGCAAAGAATGTAAACATTTGTATCTCATGTAATAAAGTACTAATTGATAAAAGAAGATTATTAATGAAGAAAATTAAGCACTTCTCCGTTATACCGACCTATCACCAACCTCTAGACATTAGTGAGCATTTTCTTGTTTTCCTTTCCTTTCTTGAAAATTGGTGACTTTAAAAAAAAAAATTATGCTTAGACTTTTCGCTTAACGGTTGCTACAGGTCGGTTTAATAGGAGTATACCAAAATTTATTGGATTACTAAAGAAGGTTAAATGCCCATACTTCCCTCTATTATCATTTGAATGACTAGATATCTTTAATACAAAGCTGAGGTAACGAGTAAGTCTATAAAAGTCAACGTATAACTGTACAATTCGATTTCATTGCAATGAGTGTAAACAAGTAGAGCATCTAAACTTTACAATGTTTACAATTCTTTATTATACATGATTAGGACTGAAATTCGCTCTACACACAGTCTTTTAAGAAGGCCAAAGAAAAAATCGAAGAGGCCAACCTCATTGTCGAAATTGATGAGAGCCTTTTCTCCGAAAGGTTCTCATCAATTTCGAAAGTGCAAAAAAGAACACCAAACCGTGCCAAACGTAGACAAAATTCTCCAAATAAAACTCGTTCTATAGTTGACAGGTTAAAAAGGCTGACTTTTTCCTTTCGATTAATGGATGTATTGATATTTCTTTGCTATTAAAATTGGGGTAAAAGTGCATAAGACGGCGAAATTTGGAATGATTTCCTTTTCGCCAACGGCTTGGCGCTTTTTAGTGCTTGCTGTAAAGAAAAACTCGCCAAAGCCTTTTTCGCAGACCTGTTAGGTTTAAAGTACGAAATGTAGACAAAGACATCAATGGCGACCAAGAAAGAACAAATAAGTTGGAAAACAAACTTACCGCTGGCTTTATGAAACTCGTAGGCGCACAAGGGATCTTCGCTTCGCTTCGCTCAAATACCCTTACTCCACTCCGCTATGATCCGTTACGCATCCGCATTACAGAACATCCCGGTTAATCGCAAGAAGTTGGGGCTGCCGCCAACTTGGCGTTTATTTACTTCCTGTTATGATGTATCCCCTTTTCTGGTTACCCCTACAATTCCCTCTTTTGTGGAATAAGCTTTGTTCTACTGACCTCTACAGCCAGCGGAAGCTTTTTTTACTGTACTACAGCCAGCGGTATGTAGCGAAGCCAGCGGCTGGGGATTTTCTTTAATATTTTTGGACGGATGCGTAACGGAGCGTAGCGGAGTGAAGCAAGGGTATCTGAGCTAAGCGAAGATACCGTGTGCGCCTACGAGTTTCATAAAGCCAGCAGTAAGTTTGTATTTCAATTTATTTGTTCTTTCTCGGTCGCCACATTTGTTTACATTTCGCAGTTTAAGCCTAACAGGTCTCCGAACGGGATTTTGGCGCCAACTTTTCGCCAAATTGGCGATGACACCGTGTATTGGGAATTAACCAAAATGGCGGACTCAGAAACACAAATTTGGCGACTTTTCAAAAAAATCGCCAAAAAGTTGCTAACCGCCCCAGCTTCTTCCGATTTACCCACAATTTTACCCACACCTCCAATTTTTCTACTAAAATTCAAACATTCATCCAAATAAACCCCCTCTACAGAAATTCTTCCAGTTGGTCAATGTATCACGCGCAACATCCGAATCATACGGCTAAGTAAAGAAGTAGGTACCCCTTGACATGGTTTGGCAAAGTTTTCAAATTTCGCTGAAAGCACACTCGAAAATGACGGTTACGGCACCATAGCGGACCCCAAAAAATGACGTTTATATACAGAATACACAGCCAGGTTTAGGCAAATTAATAGCATAAATATTTCGGAATAAATCCTAAATGATATCCTCTCTTCGGAATTGAAACTAAAGAACAGTATATTGCAATGCAAACAATAAAATGAAAACAAGCACTCATAAAAGCATGTGTTTTAAACTGAAACATTTTATTTCAGTTTAAACCATTAAACTGAAATAAACCATTTTCCAGATAGTAACTCGATGGAATACGCCATTTTCAACTTCGTATCCCGTTGGAACAGCTTTGGTATAGTAGAATTCGTGTATTGGTAATTTGGTATACATAGAATTAGATTCGACAACCCCGCCAGAGGTGCGTGACAAACAAAGTTATACCGCATTTTTCTTATTTATTTTTTATTTTGATTTAACCATGCCTTTCCGTGTAGATTTATCTATAATTCCTGGATCTACGAAGTTTACGCGATTTACCTTATTGTATTATTGGGAAGAGTTCCGTATCCTGTGCCGGGAAATTTGGCGATTTTTTTTCGGCGATAAATATTTCAATATGGTATATTATCATTCGTTTGTGTTACGATGATTTTATGGTGGTTTCTTATTCGGGTACTTACGTATTAACGCCACCGCAACTACAGAGTTTGTGAAGAAAAGTCATAAGAAATGAGCTCCTGGTGTACGGACATTTCTAATAGAATCTGCCGGTAAAAGGTATAATAGAAATTTGTTTCATGACGTAACAAACAAAAAAAAATTTTACAATTTTGTACACAATTTATTCTGACAGTTGGAAAGGTTACCAAACAAATACAATAGAAATATGTGTTTGTTATAAAATTTATTTATAGAAATATGTGTGTGTTATAAAATCGTGTTTGTTATAAAATTTATTTTGTTTCTATTTGTTTTGTTTTTAAGCCTAAGTGACACCGAAAAGATGGCGTCGCTTAGATAGGTTGCAATAATCTGAGTTTTCCGCCAAACACGGAAAAATCAGAAATCGCGCCAAATAGCGCCAAGCGGCACAGGATACGGAACTCTTCCCGTCTAATTTTATAAATTACATTGTATAATTTTTTAATTTATATATTGCAAATTTAAATTTCTATGTAATTTATACAATATTAACGATGCGATGTTTGGCTAGGCGACAAAAAAAAGGTCGCCACTACAAAATATCGCCAGTGGGGTCCTATATCGAAGCTATTCCCCAACTTCTTTACAAGATCCCTTTTCTGTCATGATTTCAACATCTTCCTGCATATGAACTTCCCTGTCATAACCGTTGTCGTTTAGTGTAATTTTGGCGACTTTTGAAATCTTCGCCAAACCGCGCCAAGGGTTACCCATTTCTTTACTTGAACTCTTACTACTTTCGCTCATTTTTCGATTTATCGACGTGTCTAACGTCTAACGTCTAATCAAATTTGTCTAAATAGTCGGCTAACGTAAGTATCCTGGATGTAAAAGCTCTTGTTTCTTGCCAGAGCTGGATTATGTTAAATTTAATATTTTGTAATTTGTGTTCTTCAATGAAAATATTTTGGCCCAAATGCGCTGTGACCTCTTATTTTCACCCTATTGATTTTTTTTTCACTTTTAATATTCGTTTACAAACGTAATGGAAAACTTAATAACATAGATTTACGTAAATATCAAAAAATATAATACTGATTAACAGACTGATTAACAGACAGAGAATTATTTCAGGAAAGAGTCCTAGGTGGAGATATCTATTGGTGGGAATTCGGTATCCTACTACCTTATCGGGTACTTTAGGATTATTCCGTCGACCTGTCAATGCTCGCGAAAATACGCAAATCCTTTGGCGCCATCATAATGAAAAGCAATTTCCAAAATAAACATTCTAAATACATTAAATTTATTATTAATACAATAATATTATTAAAACACATTATTAATAAAAAGAATCAAAACAAAGTAAAAACCTCTATTTTTTTATAATTTCACATTGAGTTATTCTTGAATCTAACCATATATATTATTATCAATCATTTCGGCGGGCAAAAGTCCTTGATGGCTTTTAAAGCGCAAACAAACAAGTCATTATCCTTGTGCAGTCGCCATTCACGCACATTTTCTTAGAAGAAATGATTCCATACTCTTCAAAATATGCCACTGCACTCTCTTCGGTTCTAGGCAAATTCTAAATTCGAATCATTTTGCAGCAGAGTAAAGAAAACAGTATATTTCAGCACGCTAAAGAACACTAACTCGCGTAGTCAAGGATTACACAGTAAATGTGATAAAATTTGCGGTCATTGGCGCAAAAGCTACCTTTTGGTGATAATATCGGGTTTGGCGAAAATGGTTGACGGGATAATCCCAAAGTACCAATTATCGTAAAGTTGAATTCTAAATTAAATGAAACTTCTTAATCGACAAGAAAGTAGCAGTCAAAATACCTTTTCATCCATTTGTTCTGGTTAAAACGATAAAGGAAATTTAAATAAACTTGAAATGACCGAAATTTTCAAACAACGATAATCTTTGAAAGAACTAGAATAACTGAATAAATGATAATTTGAAACTTTGGTATTTGAGAAGTAGAATATCTCGAGACAGGTGGAAGCAAAAATTAGTATCTCACGCGGTTTATCTGTAAGTTGGTGACCATTATCCAAGTAATATTAATGGCAGCTGTGTGCAACTGCCATGAGGCAGTAGCACGCAGCCTGTTACTCAACACACGCAAAAACGAAGGGTAAAAAGTTTGTTGTTGCACGCATAGATTACTAAATGTCGCGTAGAAATGCATACTACAGCTCTGGGTGTAAAACACGTGACTTGTATTCCTTATCGATTCCCAGGCAGCTATCCGAAATCTCTCAACTAACTCCCAAACTGATTGCAGGAGAACTATTGACTGCAGAGAAACTCTACACAACCTGATAAAAAGTGGTGGATTGTTAAAGCTTCAATGAATACCTAGCCACGTCAACATCTGTAGCAATGAAACAGCTGACAGAGCTAAGCTAGGCACTACTTTGCTATAATCAGACAGTCCATCCTCCTTGAACTCAGCTAAAATACAAATCTGTGCATCAATAAACAAATTGGTTTGTCGGCGACTATGTGAACAATCTGCCAGCAAAAGATGGAGAGATTTTGTCACCAACAGCCCAATCGACCCAACCACCCCCGTGTAGTTGCCGTAGCTGCATTCAGGGTGGAAACGGGGCATGACTACCTTGCCTTCCACTTCCAACGCTTTTGTATATCCTCAAATCCGCAATGCCAGCTGTGCGGTTAAGAGACGATGGACGCAAACCACCTCAAAGTCCTAACTGCTCTGGTCAATGATCTACGGCACGCAAATGCTCTATTCAACAAGGCCCTTTTCTACTGGTCAGCACATCATCTAATGGCTAATCAGTCAAGGAGGGGTGTTGGCTAGTAGTAGTAGTATAGGTTTCCTCCGGAGAAAGGATCCTTGAGGAAGTTATCTAAAATAAGTAACATCGGACTATAATAAGTATCACTAGACACGCCATTAATTCATCCTAAAGACCTACTCCAAAAGACCTCTGACCCAAAGCTCGAAAATATAGCGTTGTCGACGATTCGGTATTAACCGTAAAAGCGGGGTCGTCAGATTATCGAAATTACGGATTTTCCCACTCGCCGAGTGACGTCATACCGCTTAAGACTTTATGAAAGTCCTTCTCAAAAGTTGTTTTTAGTCCTAAAGAGCTATGCTCTGCCAAATGCATCCCAAAAACGAACACACGGGCACAGGTTTCAAGTTCTCGTGAAAGCGATGACACTGACGTCATACCGCTAAAGACTTCATGAAAGTCCTTTATAAAGCATTTTTTAGTCCTAAATCACTATACTCTGCCAAATTCATCTCAAAAATGAACACGAAGGACGCAGGTTTGAGATTACTCGTGAAAGCCACACGTCACCGAAACCGCCGTACGAGTTTATCCTTTTTTCGGCATCATCTAAGGGCTTGTTCACATAGGAGTCCGTAGCGTTGCGTTAAGGAAAATATGACGTTAAGACGAAAATAAACCAATCATAGGCGTTAAAAATTTCATTGCTTATCGTTTGGAGGCATATGATTAGTTTATTTTCGTCTCAACGTCATCTTTTCCTTAACGCAACACAACGGACTCCTATGTGAACAGGCCCTAACTTGTAATAAGTTGCACCAGAGATGACATTAATTCATCCTAAAGGGCTATTACTCCAAAAGATCTCTGCCCAGGAACCCAATAATATAGCGCTGACGCCGATTCCGTTTTAACCGGTGACGTCATATTATCGAAATTACGGATTTTTCCGCTTCCGATCAAAGAAACACGGATCTTTCGGGGCGAACTAACGTGTCCCTCAAGCGTCTGGTGTTGCAGATCCGCAGAGACACTCTAATTTGCGAGATTTTTTAAAATCTAGAGTAAAACGGGGCGATACGTTCTCCGCGATGTCCGAGAAGCCAGCGATCTCGCCGTAAGACGTTATACCACTAAATACGTCATGAAAGTCCTTCCAAATGCTTTACTTAGTCCTAGGCAACTATGCTCTGCCAAATGCATTCCAAAAACGAACACGGGGGCGCAGGTTTCAAGTTACTCTTGAAAGCGATGACATCACCGAAACCGCTGTATGAGTTTATCTTTTTTTACGGCACCTAACTGGCAGTAAGTAGCACTAGAGACACCATTAATTCATACTAAAGGTTTATTACTCCAAAAGACCTCTGACAAGAAATCCGGAAATATGGCGTTGCCACTGATTCCGAATTCACCGTGCCCCTCAATCGTCTGGTGTCGCAGATACGCAAAGATACTTTTTTAAATCCCGAGGAGAGATTTTTTTTAAATCCCGAGGGGAACGGGGCGATACGGCTCGCCGTATGACGTCATACCACTGAAGACTTCATGAAAGTCCTTCCTAAAAGTTTTTTTAGTGCTAGAGAGCTATGCTGTACAAAATGCATCCCAAAAACGAATACAGAGGCGCAAGTTTCAAGTTACTCGAGAAAGCAGTGACGTCACCGCAGCGACCTTACGAGTTTATCGTTTCTTTTGCACCTAACTGGTTAAAAAAAGAACATTAAAGATCGAAGAAACACGGAGCTCTCGGGGCGAAACAACTTGCCCCTAACTCCTCTGGTGTTGTAGAGCCGCAAGGATACTCGAATTTGCGAGATTTTTAAAATCTCGAGGAGAATGGGGCGATACGATCTCCGCAATGTCCGCGAGGCCACCGATTTCGCGGTATGAGGTCATACCACTAAGACTTCATAAAAGTCCTTGCAAATGCTTATTTTAGACCTAGGCAACTATGCTCTGCTAAATGCATCCCAAAAACGAACACGGGGCACAGGTTTCAAGTTACATGGGAGAGTGATGACATCACCGAAACCGCACGTACGAGTTTATCGTTTTTTCGGCCCATTATTGCAAAAAGTAGCACTAGAAACGCCATAAATTCATACTAAAAGTTAATTACTCAGAAAGACCTCCTCCTAGAATCTCGAAACTGTAGCGCTAGCGCCAATTGAGAATACAGTGAAGGTGTTGACGTCAGATTAACAGAATTACAGTCCTTCCTAAAGCTTTTTAATATCCCAAATGCATTCCAGAAACGAACACAGGGGCGCAGGTGTCAAGTTACTCATGAAAGCGACGACATCACGGAAACCGACGCACGATTTTTTCCTTTTTTTCGGCACCTAACTGAAACGTTGCGTTCATTTTCTGCCCTTCTGTTTCCACGTTGCGTTGGTGATGTTCAATAAAATTGCCCTATTAGCGCCCAGGGCCCGACTTAGCCCAATTGGGGCCCGGGGCAAAAACTTCTTTGGGGGCCCCCCTCTGCTTCACTACTTCAGTAATGAAGAACTTAATACTTATTACTAAACTTTCTATTCGATTTGGGGGCCCCCTCTGATGTGGGGGCCCGGGGCAACTGCCCCGTATGCCCCTGCCTTAGTCAGGCTCTGTTAGCGCCCTTTACACGTACGCTCTTTCCCGCGTGAAACCACAATCCCCCGCGATTGAGTGCACGTGGGAAGGTGTCTGAGAGGAAGGGGAAACTGCTTTGGAGCGTACTGCAAATTTTCCCGCGCGCAATCCCATACGCTCCAAGCACTCGCGAAAGAGCGTACGTGTAAAGGGCGCTATTGCCTACAATTTAGGAAATAACTGATTTAGATCAATAATTCTGAAACAAGTAAATGGTGACAATTTTCTCCGTAGTCTACATGCAAGAAATATTTTCCAACGCACGATAGTAAAATCAAAAGGACGTTTGTTTGAAATCAGCAAAAGATCATAAATATACGAGTTAAGTCACGGTTGAGTCGTGGGGGTCTATCTTTTCTCCAAACCCGCAAATACACGCGTAATATTGTACTCTAGTGTCTGATTCATCTCCAGTTTACAAGAACATTAATCTTAACTATTCTTCTCTGTCTGGTTTATGATGATTACAGCTTTATTTGGTGGATAGGTGTAACAAAGGCATGATGCATTTGCTAGGATGTTGGAAGAGTCTTAGTATATATGTAAAAGGTATCATGATGCCATTTATGAAATAGCGAAATTTTCAGGATCCTGAGTGTAGAAAGCGTGAGTGTCACGATCGTGAGTGTAGAAAGCATTCGTTGAATGCCGGCTTTCACATCAAAATCGTGCTTTTTTACAACCTTTTTACTCCGAACGAAACTGCCTGAAACCATCAAAAATATTAAGAACATCGTTTTCCAAGTCACTAATAGTGAATCTAGAAAGACGATGATAACATCAAGATAAAGTAAATGTATCTTCGAAACGTGAAAATATTCTCCGATGACGACTTTTGAGCAGGCTAAAAAGGGATTCGACCTCTCAAAAAATTCAAAATTGTCTCGGCGCTTTGACATTGGTTTGAATATTTCCACATGGAGTAATGAGTTGGTACACCTTGTTTAAAGTAAACACAATTAAAGTACAGTTTTGGATTAATATAGAGAATATATGTTGGTCAAAATGGCTTCTTAAACTATCAATTTGTGAAAGGAGAACAGTTTACAGCATGTTTTAAACAGCAAAAACGTTTGCTTAAATTTTAATTTTGTGTACTTAGCAAAAGTTCTACACTGCAATTAGTAACTGGAAGATTTGTATGGCCTCTGAAATATTGCATTATTAGCCTAGCTATTCATGCGATGATCGTCAAATCTCCTGTCCTGTGTCGACAGGTGATACCTTCCACGGCAATTCAAAAACTTTGTATTTGTTGTTGTTCTAATGCATCCAATACTTATCCCGAGGACATTCGATCATACAGGAATTTTCCTTATTATGGGAGAACCCAGTAAGTGAGCCAAAGTTGCTTTCTATGAGTGGACAGCACAGATACATTCATGTCTTAGCCGAGTTTCGAATCAAGGTCCTCTCAGTGTGACGCTTACCGACAAACTATGCTAGTCGTGAATCCAAGAGCAAGTGCTGTTAAACTTACAGAGAGGCAATCAAAGGAATAGCCGTTTCTGAAAGCAAATTTCAAAAATTTATGGGAACCGGAAGGTGACAATCGAAGAAATTTCTTCTACTATCGACGAAACTTAAAGATAATTAAATTACTCTTAGAAAAAACAGCTGATTGTTCCGCTAAGAAAATTCTTTTTTCGGACTAGAATCAATGCAACATTTTTAGATCTGTCGGTAGATGAAATAATATGAAGGAAACAAAATACACGAGCATCTTGTATACCGACGCATTTGTTTACAACAATTAGCATTGACGCGCTGTTTGGAGCTTGTTTGGAATAGAATCCGGGTATCCCAGGGACTGGCAGTTTAATTAAAGTTAGTGGAAAATGTACCATTAGGTCTAAAAAATACTTTAGAAAATAACTTTCAGTGCAATGAGTTGAAAATGGACTTTCAACGTGATTACATTCAGTGTACTATAACCCCAAGAACAAAGCAAAAATACAAATTTGAATATTATGTTACACTATTAATTCTAAATTCCTAAAATTTCTCCCCAGTCTCTAATTATCAATGAAACTGTACACTTGTGAGAAGTCCTTGATGAAAATAGGACCCAGTCAATCAATAAGGCTAAAGAAGTGCTTCTCAATCAATTGTACATTACTTGTAACTATGTTATATCAAATCTATCACATGAGACAGCAATGACTGCTGAGATTGTTCATGAGATTGCCTGGCGAAAAGCAGTGTTATGCCTACTATGATTGACACTATAATCTATTGCAGTAACTACTATATTCAAACAAGTAAAATAGTTTTGTTTTTGACTTCACTATGTATGACAACTTTGATATTTCAGGCCGTACCTTGGCTGTCGTTCGAGCAAACTTTCAAATATAAAAGAAAAGAAAAATAATTGGGTCTTGAAAATCATCTTTATTTGAGACTAAATATCCAACAGTATGGTATATGTACTTACCACAACTGATGAAAATAAAATTATTTCCAAAAGATTTCTTTTTTCTTCGGCAAGTTTTAATTTTAAGAAAAGATTCCCATGCTTTTGTTCATAGGTTATGGCTGAGAGTGAGTTTTTCTTCCAATAAGTCCAAGCATCTAAATAGTTGGACTAGATTATTCATTCTTCAGTAGAAATAAAATTGTTGTAGCCTAACTTAACATAAAAGAGAATATCTATTCTGACTCCTTCTTCCCCTTCGTGCTATCGCGCCTGCATCTTTCCACGTATACTTTTAATTTTTTATCTTATTTTCACACATCCGCTTTGTTGGTATCTAAATGATCAAGGTATTAATTTTTAGTAACAAAGGGGTATTTCTTGTATGAGCTGGCTATCCTATAGAATTTCCCCCCCCCCCACCTTACAATCTGTTCACACTGAATTCGGAGCGTTACGTAGCATCAGCGTTAAAAAATTTAACCAATCATATAGCTCAATTCATTGACCACGTGATATATTAAGCCAATCACAGGTCATATCAAATATCTCTAAGACAACGTAGAAATGTAACGCAACGATCCGGATGCAATGTGAACAGGCCTTTAATCTCCCCCCCCCCCCCCCCCGCACTCTTCGAATTTGCCTTTGACATGTTGTGGGTAATATAGGGATTTCCTATACTTAAAGCATAAGATCAACATGTGTACTGAGTCAAATACTTCTTATAATGACATAGATCTTTTTCCTAATCTTCGATCAACACTTTAATATTGAGTCCTTTTTTCCTATTCAATTTTTTTTTCAGTTTGAAAATTACAAAGCTGTTGCATCTAATGATGGCAACATTCTTGAGAAGACAATGTCAAATGTATTTTCAATCTTAGTGTTTGTCATCGTAGGTGCCCTTTTCTTTGTATCCTGATACATATCCTGAGTGTTCTGTTGTTTCCTCTCGTCCTTCTTTGCCACGCCCATGACCTTCTTCGTCGAAACGTTCTTTGTGAGCCCCAGTGTATAAACTCGTATCAGTCATACGTTCCAAGTTAGCAGCAACTGCGCCAGTGCTCACAGGTGTCTGTAAATGATGAAATCAATTTCAAGAAAAGCATTTAGTAATATGAAATGTGCAGTTCTGAATCAGAAGTATACAGAATTAATAAAATATATGATTATTTTAACAATTACCTTAAATATAACTGAACAGAAGAGACTTCGCTATTTTGTCTTTCTCGCAGCAAACACATAATATTTAAAAAAATTCTATGATGAAATTCCAAATCTTCGTAATGAGATAAATGCTGAGTTCCCCAACTACCATTATTCCCTACGTGCTAACCGTAAACCTAAGCAAGCTAACGTAGCAACCGCTACTAAGCAATCACGCCCTTGGGCGTTCGCCCAAGGGCGTGATTGCTTAGTAGTCCAGTCAAATTGTGTTTTTCGGAGGAAAATTTTGGGGTAGTTTTGATTTCTTCCATTTTATATGTTTTTTGGGGTGCTGAATCAGAATCTGAGGTTTGTTAACAAAATTTCGTGACTCAACATTGAAGAAAATGCAAAAAAAGGTAAAAATTTTCCTTTTTTGGCAGTTTTTTGCTTATAACTCGGAAACTATCAACTTTTCGTATATAACTCTGTTTATCAAAATTAAAGTACATAAAATTTCCTACAAATTTCACTACTTAGGTTTTTTTCTCCGATGGACCGTTTGGGCTCAAGCGCTATTTGAAAATTGGCGTATTTCGGCTATCTCCACAAAAACTCACTTTTTCCACTCCAAAATTCTAATTTATTATTAATGGCTGTCAATTAGTGAATTCCTCCCTGTTCTCTGCACATACCTTATTTAGATCGTATATGTAGAGGTACAGGTAATTTTTCAAAAATAAAATAATGTTCAAGTTATTTAAAGAAGTACGAAATTGTACAAAGTAGTTGTAATTGTTACAAAAAAGTTGAAATTCCAAAGAAAAATCTTGAAAAATTATTACATTTTATTATATTGTATTACAATACATATGATCATATATTACATTATTATATGAGCCGTTGTCGTTTAGAGGGTCCTGGCTGAGGTTCTTCGAAGGCGGCGAGTCCTGGCACAGTTTCGGGTTGTTCTGTCGTCAGAGTCGGGGCTTGTTCGTCTGGAAAATGAAAGAGGTGCTGAGAAAACAACAGCTTGTGATCATATCTTAAGGAGAGATGAGTGATTACGAAATAGATTGTGAGATTAGACATACCTTCCGCATCATGTAAGCGTATTTCTTCAGTCTGTTCTTCAGCCTGTACCCATGACGTGAAAGGTGCTGTATCCGTCGATTGTATGTACATTAAAATCAGCATTATCGTACACCTGCTGTGAAAAGCATGGCTGGTTAACTTTCAGCGGATAGCTGCTGACAGCTGATGCTTCCAGGCGGACAGCCTCTGTGTAAGTCGAACAAAATCCCAATGAGGAAACCACATCGACTAATTTCCTTGAGCCGTACTTCTTGAAACACTGCCAACCCTACGAGGACTGGTTAAACGAATGATCTGGGCCTCACTGCTGCTACAAGACTATGTGCCAGTGCTGTGTTCTTCTTCTTCCACATATCATGGTCCCCACGTTTTTTGTTTAGTACAACTGTTTCCATAAATGTACGGAGACTTTCAGGAATGAGTTCCTCATTTCCTTCCAAAAATTTATCAGGTGAGGGGTACTGTTCTGTCTCATAAACCTGTCTCCGGTATCCTCAACAACAATTGCAGCAGCCGTCTTAATAATCCGGAGTCTTTCCTCTTGTTCATTTTTTAACGCCTGCTGGTACCAAGCATCATTTAAAATTTTATACCCTGTGTTTTTGAAACACACTACCAGCTTCTTGTTTGGAGAAAAGGTCATTATTATATCGCTTCCATATTTTTTGAGTAGATAAGCTTTAACTGTCTTTATGTCAGGACGATAATCACCCTTGATTTGGTCCACCAACTCGTCTAGCGTAAACTGACATTCTCCATCTCTATTCTCAAGATAAGTGTAGACATATTCCATCGCTGCTTCAACATGATTGGCGAATGGACCCCTTTTTCTCTTCTCTTGAATTTTTGGGCGATTGTACAATTTTCTCATGCATAAACTATGATACTGACAATCAGAAACCACCAAGTCTGAGACAGGCAAAAGACGTTTGATTATGGCTTGTCCATACTCATCACCACGTTCTTCTGCCCTTTTTATGATAGTTTCCTTGACTTTCAAAATTCAAACCTGATACACAATATTACGATTGGTTTTCTTTTTTCTTTGTTGTTCTATAAAGTCAGGTGTTATGACGAGGCCACACATAAAACAATGAGTTTTGAAATTGAAATGCGCTTCAGTAGAACGTCTTTTGACTTGCTCTCTACACTGCTCCACCTTCTTCAAATGAGCTGCAATCATTCTTTTGTTAATGTATGTAAGGTATACACAAGATTCGATTCACAAGAATCGAACTTTTGAGTGAATGAATTAAAGAAGCTGCTTTAGATATGCTAATTTCGGCATACGCGCTTAGTATAAATACCACGCAGCGTCATTAATAAAAAAAAGGTGGTTATGGTTGAAGAAGGTTGTTAAAGTTGATAGATAAGAGATAGGGAGCTACGAGGTATGCAGCTCCAGTACTATCCTGAGCTAGTGCTTAGGGGGCCCGAAGTTTACCTGGCAGTACTGCTGGTTTGACTTACTGTTTGTGAGTATTCGAAATGTGTATTTCTATTGAATGATAATATATATATTCCGTACAAGTAGTACGTATACTTATTGCTGTAAAAGCCAATTATATATGTGCAACGAATTCAATAAACATTGTTTCAGGTATAAACTGTGTTTGTTTCAAATTCAAATAGAGTGCCACTTCAAATTATATACACCCAAGTCTGGGAAGAAGTGAGCATAGTAACTCTATATGTAGTTTGTACGACATTGCTCATGAACATCAACTGCAGATTTTTCACGTAGCTGAACATGCTCACCATCCTTCCTCTTCTTGCTTGACTCGATAAACGTTTTCAAACCTCTTTGCCGCACCGTTATCACCTTCTCTACGTTATTATCCAACACTTCATCACAAATAAAACACACATTTGAAGCCATTTTTAACACTACGCGTAAATATAACTTTTGAATCGTGTTGTCGTTGGATTCTAACACTGAACTACTTACTTCCTTCGCACTGCCACTGGTAGGAATCGGATGGCCGGTTTTTTTTTTTTTTTTTTTTTTTTTTTTTTTGGGGGGGGGGGGGGGGGGGAGGAAACCTCGTGAACAATATGAAGGGACTTGAGACTGGGTCAATACCCCCTATATCGGATATAGGGGGTGTTGATTGGGTACGCATGTACACGGTGACGTAGTTGGCCTTGAATCGTCTGTGAAGGAATCGAATGGAAGGAAAGAGGGCTTTTAAACCAAACGGGGCATTTATAAAATCCTTTGGTGAGGCTCGCCGAGAATAAATAACATGAAAAGACGTACAAGACGGAATTATATTTGCACAGAATTTAAATACAATGTGATTTTGAAAATCCTACATTGTATTGGTAGGAGGAATTAAATGACAGCCTTTAATGATAAGTTTTGGAGTGTAAAAAGTGGGTTTTTGCGGAGCCACCCGAAATACGCCAATTTTCAAATAGCGCTTGAGCCCAAACGGTCCATCGGAGAAAAAAACTAAATAGCGAAATTTGTAGGAAATTTTAGGTACTTTAATTTTGATAAATAGGGTTATATACGAAAAGTTGATAGTTTCCGAGTTATAAGCAAAAAACCGCAAAAAAATGGAAATTTTCACCTTTTTTTTGCATTTTTTTCAATGTTGCGTCACGAAATTTTGTTAACAAACCTCAGATTTGGATTCAGCACCCCAAAAAACATATAAAATGGAAGAAATCAAAACTACCCCAAAATTTTCCCTCGACGGCCCCTTTTGAGCACAAATTGACTGGACTATAGGAGGTAACAGTATTTCTCCTATAGTGAAATTTTATTCATCCTGTACTTAACTTTTTTACTTATTCCAAATATCCCCTCTCGCTATTTTTAGCTTCCCCATGGAACTTTACAATTATCTCAATACGAATTTTCAACGTAGGATTACGTTCCTCAATAACGGTCCTCGGGAAAGAAAAAAAATTCAGAGTCCGTCACGAGTTATAATTTTGGCAGCACGTCATACCCAGTTACCCAGTAGCAGTAAGCAGTTAAACAGAAAAGTACCAAAATGCGTTTAAAAAAAATAAGCAACGATAAGTAATCCTACGTTAATAAACCGCGGTAGTTTTGTTTGAAGAGACTACCTGAAGTAATTTTTTTCTTTATATTAAAATCATATTTGAAAGCTTTTTTATTTTTTAACATCTTTGTATTCTGCTAAGGGCCTATTCATTATCCTCAATTTTTAATACCTTGATAAATTAATTTTTGATATATTATTGCATTAATCTTAACTTTTTTCATTTTTTATTACTTTTAATTTTTTATATTTTTTTTTTACTGATTATTTAGATTTTTTATTACTTTTCCTTTTTAAAATTTTTAATTTCTTAATTCCTTTTTTAAATTTTTTATTAATTTTAGTTTTTAATTACTGAGCATATGTACCTTGAAATAATTATCTTTCTACAGGAGATCAAGACCCAGGAACTTCTCTTTAAAAATTCAATTACGTCATGTTTTTAAAAATTTACAAACTGTTTTCCATTCAGCTCAAATCTGAAGAAAATGTTATGTTCTAAAAACGCTTTCACATCTTTAAAATTTTAAGTTTATTCAAATACTTATTATAAATATGTCATCTGAGTTTTCACAACCTTTAACATTTCTAACAAAAGACATTATTTAGACCAGGGTTTCCCAAACTTTTCCTACGATGGAACTCTTGTAAATCCTCAAATTTTAACGGAATAAGTTGTTTATTTTTTAAGGCATGAAATAACACATTATCAATAAAAAATTTTAAAAATGAGGAAAAACACATTATTTATTTATTTAGTATTTAATTTTTTAGACATTTTAGAGAAATTCCAGATTTTCGCGGAACACCTATTAACTTTCCGGGGAACAGTCTGGGAAACCCTGATTTAGACATTTAAATACCAGTTCGAAAAGGATTACGATTTTTCTCCCTATATATGCCACTGTAATGATTTTTTAAATAACTACTGAAAGGAATATAATCGCTCCGACTTTAATAATTTCGTTTTAAGTTCTTAGTACAAGTAGAAGTAGTCTTAACTCAAGTTTTCGAAATAAAAAGTTTCAACTTTGGGCTTCGTAAACTGTGGTCATATCACGCCCACCGTAAAGAGGTTAGAGTATCCACAAAATGGCCTCGGGTTCGAATCCCGGTAATGGCATGGACGTTCCTGGGCTGTCCCCTCACAGGAAATAGTGTTTGTTTACTTACGTGGTGCTCCCATGAAAAAAGATAGCAAATAAATTCTCGATGTTGATAGGGGAATGTCCTCGGAACAAAGTGTTTTTGTTTCTAATGCTCCCTGGCGGACTTAGTCTGGAACCCTCGCTGGTAGTTCCAGACCAGGGCCGAAGTGTGCGGCTCCGGTTTGAACAGCACCACAAGGGTCGGAGTCCGTCTTAGCTAGTTGCCACCTCAATTTTGACCGAACTCCCCTAGGGGCGACATCTGGGGAATCGGATTCCCTTCCACTCTCTCTGACCTCATAGAGAGACTTTCCAGTTTACGGATTTAACGTACCGATATCCGCCCTAGACAAGGAGGTATTTAATGGCGCGTCCGGAATTCGATCCAAGATCCTTTGGCACAGAAAGCCAGCGCGCTACCACAAGGTTACTTCGAGCCCACAAAGTGCCTGCCGAGTTGGGGAAAAAATGTACTTGCTCTCTTTCAAAACGGAAATTTCATCCTTTTATACTTAAATATGTGGACGTGTATTCAGAATCTCCAATGTTGATACAGAATAGCGATTATAGGCTATTATAAGAGGTGTAGTGTCCTAGACAGAAATATTGAAGCAAAATAGGTAAATTTGTGTAAACATCAGAGGAAAAAAAAATAGAGTCCACGGCCAATTCAGGATTTTTAAATTACATTAATTTATTCTTTTCTAAATGCAGTTCTCCTACCCGTACTAATTAATACCCAATTAGAAAACGTGATTCTTCTAATTTTTAAGTTTAAATGCGAACTCAGTTTTTGATTTTTTAGATAACCTAGATAGATTCTGTATTACTATTATTTCTTTAGGAAAACACACATTTTTCGGGAAGTAAATTATTTTAAAAATGGCCTTAATATTTCCTAAGAAAAGCCTACTGTTTCTCGAGTGACATAAGAAACTTTCTTACAAAATATCGATTCCCGTGAAATTTTCTTTAAAAAAGAGATATGGAGAAGAAAAGTTGGATATAAATTATTTGTATACTAGCTGTTTACATGGCGCTACCTAGGTATTTATTAATCTCAATTTTTTATTAGACAGGAAAGAGAAAGAATTCTACCTATAGTGTAAAATCTAAGTAATTTTATTTACAGGTATTTAAAAGTATATGTACAATATACAAATGATAAAGTAAAATTACAAATTCACTCTAATATTAATTTAACTCAAAACTTGGTTATAAACAACATTTTTAGTTTCCCCTATTCATCACAGCGACCCCGAAAACTATGGATTTGAAACCACTATCGGTCATTTTGGACATTTTATTTTCACCCCTTCTTCCTCCTCCCCCCACTAATGGTGATGGGAGGCTAAACTTGCACTTAAAAGATATCGGGACTGTCACTATTCACCTCAGCGACCCCGAAAACTATGGATTTGACACTACTCTCGGTCATTTTAGACATTTTATATTTACCCCTTCTTCCCTCCTCGCCTCCCTCCCTCCCTCAGTGCTGGTGCTGATGGGCCTTAAACGGCATCAGGAGTCTCTCTATTCGTCACAGCGACCCCGAAAACTATGCATTCGACACTACTTTCGGTCATTTTGGACATTTTATTTTTCACCCCTTCTTCCCTCTCGCCTCCCCTCAATGCTTATGGGGGGTTGGACTTGCACTTAAACGGCATCGGAAGTGTCACTATTCGTCTCAGCGACCCTGTAAACTATGGATTCGACACTATTCTCGGTATTTTGGACATTTTATATTCACACATTCTCCCCCCTTTCCCCATCTCAATACTGATGGGGGGGGGGCTGAACTTGCACTTAAACGGCATCGGGAGTCACTGTTCGTCTCAGCGACTCCGAAAATTATAGATTCGACACTACTCTCGGTCATTTTAGCATTTTATATTTACCCTATCTTCCCCCCCTCGTCTTCCCCCCCTCAATGTGCTGGGGGTATGAATTTGCACTTAAATGGCATCGGGAGTGTCAGTGCTCCTCTCAGCGACCCCGAAAACTATGGATTCGACACTACACTTGGTCATTTTGGACAGTTTATAGCTCCCCTTCTTCCCCTCCTCCCCCAATGCTAATGCGGAAGGGGCTGAACTTGCACTTAAAAGGCATCGGGAGTGTCACTATTAATCTCAACGACACCGAAAACTATGGATTCGACACTAATATCAGTCGTTTTTGATTATTGTTACACGTCCTCCTTCCTCCCCTAGGGTACCAGGGGTGTCTTACTCCCCTCCCGCCGGTGTTTCTTTCCAGATTGTAAGAGATATGTGTACCAGGTTTGGTTGAAATTGTTCCAGGCGTTCCAGAGTGATACTGGAACATACATGCATACATACATCTTTTTGTATTGTTACGAATTTCAGGAGTCTATGGTAATCTCGCCAAACATAAGAGTTATCGCCGAATTGGCGATGGATTTGGTGACTTATTTTGGTCGCCAACCTTCTAGGCTTTTCTGGGATGTTCCAGCAATTTCTAGCTCGCTGGCCGATAGAGGGCGCTTTGGAAGTCTATAAATATACCTGACATTGGCATTTTAACTATTGGCATTTTAACTCTTTCTATCCAATCTCTTTTCTCTATTCTCTCTACACTTGCCAATTGAAATCCAGCCTACAGACAGCCGTTAACTCCACCCCCACCAGCGAATAACTTGAAGATCCAGGAGACATCCAATCAGAACTGTTCTTTTCACCATCCATAGTTCTGACCAGAAGACTCACTGCTTCACTTTTTGTGTTGCATTTTCCTGAACTTTTGACGATTCTCGACGAACTTTCTTTTCATTTTCTGTGGTATTTCAGCTCTCCGATGGCACAATCATGAAACATCTGTGTTAGAAGGTACTGGCTTAGGCAACACAGTTAAACATTTGATCCGATGGTCCGATGGTCCGATTTTAACTGAGTGTTCTTTTCTGCTGAGAATTGGATGTATTGAAAGCGCGCTAGGCGAGTATTGTATTGCAGACTGTTATCCTGACTTGTGTTTTTAGAGTTTTCTGCTATATAGAAGACAATAAATTGTTGCGTGTTTTCTGTTGGATTTGTGTATGCGCCTGAAGAATTTATAGAATAATAAATTGTATTTTGTATGAACTTTCTAAAGAGAATTTTTATTCAATCCCTTCGTACCCAGAAAACGGAACAATATATATAGATTTATTTTTGCTTTGCGAGCTTGTGGCAGCCCTGTGATACTGCGCGCTGCTTTTCGGTGATGAGGTTGCTCGGATCGAATCCCGGCGTTGCGACACGAAAACAGTTTCCGTTTCTGTCGTCCCTTCATAGGGGGTAATCCTGTCCGCCTATAGGGTGCCTGCATAATAAAATAGACAGTAAACTGCGGAGTAGTATAGGCGAATGTTTGACGACAAGTGCCTCCGCTTTAAAATTAATATATATATATATATATATATATATATATATATATATATATATATATATATATATATATATATATATATATATTGCTTTTCACTTACCGTCACGCGTGTCATACCAGGCTGACCTGCAGCTTGCATCTGGGTGATGAGATCTTTAGTTTCCATTTTCTTGTCCGAAGCAAGCTGCTCAAGAAATTGGTGTAGCTCATTCAAATTCACGCGCTTATTTGTTCTAAGAAAATAAAAAATATCTAACATTACTTCATTGCATATATTTGTAAAAATAACAAGATGCATTTAGAAATAGATTTTTAAACCTTTATTTTATATATACTAGGGGCTTCGCCCCTAGGCTCGCTCCTCTGTTATGGCTAATAGCGAGATACATAGGAGTGATTCTCGGGCAATGTAACAGCTTCCATCCATTTACTGTTGTCACCCTTAATGAGAAAGGCGTTTCATCACTGTTGAATTATCAGCTTCAAAATTCAATTAAAAATCGAAAATTTAAGATATAGACTTCAAATGAGGTTTATATGAATAAGAAAGCTTTCAGATTCCAGATGATATAAATATTTTCTTTGTAAGATAAAAACTCGAGGAGCATCGATATTACATCCACATATGGGACAATATTTCTTGAAAAACTGTGTTTCATTCTTTGATGAAAATATTAGTCTGTTTTAAAATTTTTAAACAAATGATGTCTAGTTTGAAAGAGAAATGTCTGTAGTCTTAGATTGTAAAAAGATCATAATTCTACAATCATTTTTGGAGAGTTATCGTAATCTGAAGATGAAAAAGTCAATATTTTCCCACAAAACATAAAATAATAAAAAAATTAAAGTCCGACGAAGATGAGACATGTCTTACTTTCTTCCCCGCATTTTACTGCATCTATTGGTATCGCTCTCGACCCCATACCCCCAGCGGTTTCGGAGGAGATAGCGTGACAAGCTTTTGACAGCGGCAGAGGGAGTTACTTTTTTTTAGAATAGAGATATATTTTTTTGTTATCGATAGTTATTAGAATAATTCTGTAATTTTTAAAATTTTATCCTTTACTTATAAGTGTACTAGCTGAAAATCCGCACTTAGCTACGGAGTACAGTCAAATTAAATACAACGGTCAATGTATGCAATTAATGCCAATATATATATATATACAGTGGGTTGCCAAATTATTAGGGACATTACGCAATTTCTGAAATTTCGACATTTAAATGTATCTTATTACCAAAAATAATTATTCCCATGAATTTTATCATTTGTTATGTATTGCTGGCAACATTATAAATACTATTTAGAAAGTGGCAACACCTGCGTGCATTACTCTGGAGCAGGTGAAAGCGTTTGTTCGACTGTAGGTAATTCGTGCCGTTTCAACAGAAAAAACAGAAATGTAAGTTGTGTTTACTATTGTATTATTTTTGTAAGTTTTGTTTAATATTGTATTATTTTTACGAGTTTTGTTTAATACGGTATTATTTTTGTTATTTTTGCAGTCAATATTTTTGTTTTATTTTGCTTTAATCCTTAAAAATGTCACTGTTGGATTTTTCAGCATGGGAAAAGCTTCAGACATTTCCCCGAGTAAATGTACTGAAATAAATAAAGACGCTTCTGTTAAACACAACACATTCCCAAAGACAGATAGCATCGATTGCCGGTGTTTCTAAATCAGTGGTTAACTGGATTAAGAAAAAAATCGACAATAATGTGGAATTGGAAACGGACCGTATAGGGAAAAGTGGAAGAAAGCGCATTACCACCCGTCGTAGTGACCGCAAGATAAGGGATTCCTGTCTCGAAAATCGGAAACAGAGTGTGTCTCGTCTCACCACTATGATCAATGACGAAGGGATCAAAGTCTCCAAAAGGACAGTCCAGAGGAGATTGGCTCAATGGAACCTGATGGGTCATTGCCCAACCAAAAAACCACGCCTGACTGAAGCAATGAAGAAAAAGCGACTTTTATGGGCTCGAGTACACAAGAATATGGCACTTGAGGACTGGAGTCGAGTAAATACGATTTCTTATTGTGAAATATTCCTACGCAAAGAGTTTTGGAGGCTTATTTTAGAATTTTACAGGTCTGTTTCACCGACGAGTCAACTTTCCAAATTTTGGATGATAAAAGCGCATTTTTTGCGACGTCGCTCCGGAGAGAAATTTTATCTTGAGTGCCACGTGGAGAGTGTAAAACATCCATTAAGCATTATGGTGTGGTCTGTGATATCAAAGAAATGAATGGGGCGCCTATACTTCGTCCAGGGGACAATGAGGCAAGACCAGTACAAACAAGTCCTGGAAAATCGCCTGTTGCCTCAAGTCGATGAATGGTTTCCTGATGATGAGGAGTACGTATTTATGCATGACTCAGCCTCTTGCCATAAAGCCAGAAGTGTAACAGCCTTCCTGGCTCAAAATAATGTCAGAGTTTTGCCCTGGCCAAGCAATTCACCCAATTTGAACCCGATCGAAAACATATGGGAGCTGACAAAAAGGAAAATAGCGACGGAACTGATCACTAACAAGCGACAACTCATCGAAAAGCTGATACACGTATGGAATCACTGTCCAGAACTGAAAGAAAATGCAAAAACATGCATTGAGAGCATGCCTCGACGTCTCGAAGCCGTAATTTCGGCAAAGGGTGGCATTACAAAATATTAAGCGTTTTACCAAATTTTTTTCAAATGACTGTTTAAGATAAAATAAATACATATTAATAACAAACATGCTCTTTTCGTGTTCTAAATTAAACACTCTACGCAACTAAAATAAATTACATTATCTCTAACCCTCAATTTTTAATCATATTTGCAAATAACAATGGAATTGTCTAATTTTCAAGGTGTCCCTAATAATTTGGCAACCCACTGTATATACTAGGAGCTTCGCCCCTAGGCTCGCTACGCTCGCTCCTCTGTTAGGGTCAAGGTCAAGGTATATTGAGTTTGTAGGAATGCCATGGTCTTACTACTTTACCTCCAGTAGCAAGATATGTACATCAGAAAATATGTGCTCAGCAGTAAAATAAAAATTAAGCCCTCTTCAGATAAGTAAAATAAAAAATATAATAAGAATTACAAGAATAAAATTCAAATATTTAGAATAATTAGTAAAAATGAGCGTCCACCGGGATCGAACCGGGGACTATCGCATACGAGCAGCGCCAATCATGGCACAGAAAGTTGAAGGAATAAGTTGCTAACAGCGAGATACATAGGGGTGATTCTCGGGCAATGCAACAGCTTCCATCCATTTACTGTTGAAGGGGAATCACTGCGAAGGGGAATCACTGTTTCAGCTTTAAAATTCAATTAAAAATCGAAAATTTAAGATAGAGACTTGAAATGAGATTTATATGAATGAGAAAGCTTTCATCTTCCAGATGATGTAAATATTTTCTTTGTAAGATAAAAACTCGAGGAGCATCGATATTACATCCACATATGTGACGATATCTCTCGAAAAACTGGGTTTAATATTTTGATGAAAATATTAGTCTGTTTTAAATTATTTTTAAACAAATGAGGTCTTGTTTGAAGGAGAAATATCTGTAGTCTTAGATTGCAAAAAGATCAAAATTATACGATTAATTTTTGGCGAGTTATCGTAATCTGAACATGAAAAAGTCAATATTTTTCCACAAAACATAAAATAAAAAAAAATTAAAGTCCGATGAAGATGAGACATGTCTTACTTTCTTCCCCGCATTTTTCTGCATCTATTGGTATCGGTCTCGACCCCATACCCCCAGCGGTTTCGGAGGAGATAGCGTGAAAAGCTTTTGACAGCGGCGGCTGCAGTTACTTTTTTTTAGAATGAATATATATATATATATATATATATATATATATATATATATATATATATATATATATATATATATATATATATATATATATATATATATGGGACTCTGAAAAGCCGCTGCCTAGCGCACTCCCCACCGCCGAGAGCGATACGGTCGGACCAGGAGAAGGGCAGATAAGATTTGGAGGCGAACGAGAGCAGAGGCTCGCGCGCCAGAGTTCAGGAAGGAGTTACTAAGAGCGAACGGGGAAGAGACCCCCGGAGATTGGGCCTAGCTTGTAGCTACGTTCCGAAGGGAGGCGATAGTGAGCTCCCGTGTTGAGGGTCTGAGTGACTCCAGAAGTCCAGGCCGATTGGGTGCTTGGCACTATTGTTTTTACCTTAAGAGGTCAACCGTTATATGTTAAATGTAAATGTGAATCGTCTTGTCAACTTTAAATAAATATTCGTTGTTACTGTTCGTGAGAGGCTATTTATGAGTTATGAGTCTTGTATTGAATGTGGGGTGATAAATTGCTATATGAGACGACTAGTTTAGCTTAATCTAAAGGAGGCATCCCACATAGTGGTGTCAGAAATTAAAGGTGTAGTGAACGCGAGTGACAAACTTGTGAAAGCGTGAAGTGCCATCGAACGGTACGAACTAATTAAAATTGTGAAACTAATTTAAATTTGTGAAACCGAGTTAAAGTGTGCCCTGGATTACAAACGGATGGTGTGGAGATACCGACGGTAACCGGAGGACTGAGAGAAACATCGATCGACGTAAGTACATTATTTCTATCATAATAAAGATGTCGTTCTTAACCAATGCCAAAAAGGCAGACTTATTAATTTTGGTAGATGAATTAGACCTAGAAGCCCCAGAGAACCCTAAAGTCAAGCAATTGACTACCCTGATCACTACATCAGAGGATTACGACGAGGAGTATGTGAAACCCCTCCTGGCAAATATTAAAGCTGAGAGAGAAGCTCTTGAGGCCGAAGCCAAAAAGCTTGAAAAGTTAAAGCCGAGAACAGGCAAAAGCAGGAAATGTTAGAAGCCGAGAAAAGGCAACAGGAATTTGAATTACGAAAATTAGAGCTAATGCAAGCGTCGGCGCGAAACAATGAGACAGTAGTACCCGCGAGTTCAGTTAATAGTATCAAAAGTGAAAGCATAATCAAACTCATCAATAAGTACGAACCAAACAGTGATATTAGTGTATACCTGTCCTTGTTTGAGAGGCAGATCAAGCGCGTCGACATTCCCAAAACAAATTGGGTCACGTATCTAATGGGACTGCTGCCGATGGACATAGTCCATTTAATAGCACGAGAGCCTGAACCCGAGGCAAACGACTATGAGTATATCAAAAGATTATTATTAAAAAGGTTCCGCTTAAGTCCCGAGCAGTTTAGACAAAAATTTTCTACCCACAAGAAAGAACCATCACCTTCGTGGCGTGATTATTCGTTCGAATTAAATAATTTTCTAGAAGAATGGACCAAAGGTCTTGAAGTCTTAACATTTGAAGACCTAAAACAACTAATAGTCGTCGATCAAATAAGACGCAAAATTCCGAGCGATATGAAAGAGCATTTTGTTGATGACTTGCCTAAAATTAAGAAAGTAGACGAATTGGTAGTCAAATTAGATGACTATGAAGCGGCGCGCAGTAATATCAAGAGAGCACCAAGCCAAGACGTTAGAGTTCTAGGGTACGAAAATAAAATGCGTGGAGCGCAAGAATTTGACAAGTACAAGATACAAACGACGGATCGTACGCGATACAACGCTGGTAATTCGAGCCGTGCCCCACCAAACCCAAATTCATTTCGTCGAAATGACGTTGAAAAGAGTCACATCCAACAGAAAAGCATGAAGCCCAATTTAAAATGTTTTTCCTGCGGCGAGTCGGGTCACAAGGCATTTTCTTGTGCAAGAAAACATGAAAAATCAGTCTGTTTCAGGTGCCAAGGGACAGGACATAGAAGCCAAAATTGTCCGCAAAGAGAAGTGAACAACACCCTCATAAGCAATTTAGAAAGTGGTTCTAGCAAAATCCAAAAACGAGTGGAAATATTGGGGAAAGTGCAGATGCATTACTAGATAGCGGCAGTGAAGTTAGCCTGCTAAAATATGATTTTTATACACTTATTGGGTCGCCTAAATTAAGTTTTGATAAAGTGTCTCTATTGGGCATAACTGGAAAAGAAGTTACCCCACTTGGTTTCTTCAATGCAGAATTATTGATTGATGAATGTATAATTAATACAAATATTTATGTCATGAAAGAATTGTATAATGATTTTGTAATAGGGGCTGATGTAATCAACCAGCTCGATATCACAATAACTGAAAACGGAGTCACCGTTCTAGGGAAGCGCAATAAATTCAGGGTAGGCTTTGCGACTATTACAGACGCAAGTACGAAAACAGAAAATCCTTTACGTGATCAAAGAAAATACTTAAATGGTACATTCACATTGCACTGCAGGGAAGTACCCCCAATTCCTGTCATCACATTAGTCACTGTAACCCTACCCGTCGGGTAGGGTTCATTTCACTCTCATCCCCCATTCCGCCCCCAAGGTCCCTTCGTTTTCTTTGATGCTCTCGGCAAAGACCGCTCCGACACAAGATCAGTGCAGGACTGCTCTGCAGGCCGCTGCCCATAAATCACTGGTTTCCCCGCAGAATTCTGGAGGAGAGCATGGATGTGAACGCGCTATGAAACCACGCTGCAGAGGGATATGTTTTTGGCTGAGATAGCGAACGGAATCTCCCTAGAAGAAATAGACGTTAGCCACGTCCTGTGTAAAGAAAGGAAGAAAACATTAATGCAACTTGTCAGCGAATATAAACCACGCAAAGTAAAAAGTACAAATTTAAAAATGTCGATAATTTTAAGCGATGAATCGCCTGTTTCCCAGCGACCTAGAAGAATGTCCTTTTCAGAGCAGTTATGTATAGATCAACAAATCCAAGCTTGGGAAAAAGAGGGCATCGTTCAGGAAAGCTCATCAAATTTTGCAGCGCCAGTCGTATTATGTAAAAAGAAAGACGGGTCTATGCGACTATGCGTAGATTACAGACGTCTAAACAAAAAAATAATTCGCGATAGGTTCCCTTTGCCTTTAATAGAAGAGGTGTTAGATAGTATTGAGAAGGCACAGGTGTTTACTTCATTGGATCTAAAAAATGGGTTTTTTCATGTAGATGTAGATAAAAAGAGTAGAAAATACACTTCATTCATCACACATAACGGACAGTGGGAATTTCGCAAAGTTCCATTTGGCTTATGTAACAGCCCTAGTGTTTTTCAGATATTTATAAATACCGTTTTTAAAGACCTATTAAGAGATAAAACATTGATGATTTACATGGACGATGTAATCATCTCATCAGAATCTGAAGAAGAAGGATTAGAGAAACTGGAGCGAGTATTGAAGGTAGCGTCAGAATACGGGCTAGAGTTCAATTTTAAAAAATGCCAGTTCCTAAAACGTAAAATCGAATTCCTTGGATACCTGATTGAAAACGGCACAGTCCGACCATCAGCAACGAAAACTGCAGCCGTTAAGAATTTTCCAGAACCTAAGAATGCCAAACAGATGCAGAGTTTTTTGGGACTAACAGGATACTTTAGAAAATTCATTCCCCAATACTCTAGAATTGCTAAACCTCTAAGTGACCTTTTGAAACGCGACACAGATTTTAAATTCGGTCCAGAACAAAAGGAAGCTTTCCACACATTGCGGGAAATATTAGCGAAAAGCCCAGTTTTACACATCTATAGACAAGGAGCTGAGTTAGAGCTGCACACAGACGCAAGCAGTCATGGGTTTGGAGCTGTTCTGCTCCAGAAATCAGATGACGGAAACTTTAACCCTATCCACTACATGAGTAGGAAAACGACGCCCGCACAGACAAAATATTGTAGCTATGAATTGGAGGCACTTGCAATAGTTGAAGCACTTAAAAAATTTAGGAATTATGTGTTAGGCACTAAAATAAAGATCATAACAGATTGTGCAGCGTTCCAGAAAACTTTAGACAAAAAAGAACTTTCACCGAAAGTGGCAAGATGGGTTCTGTTTTTACAAGAATTTGATTACGAGATAATCCACAGACCCGGCAAACAAATGCAGCATGTGGATGCATTAAGTAGAAACACGGTATTAATGGTGACGTGCAAATATGATGAAGTGACCGCAAAAATTGCAGCAGCACAAAATGATGATGACTATATAAAGGCGATCAAGGCACTAGTTGAGAAGGGTGAGAGTAAAGATTACCTGACCAGAAGAGGCATTTTGTATAAATATGAAAATGACCGCGAACTACTCATGGTGCCTCAAGCCATGCACAAAGAAATTATTAGAGAGGTTCATAACAGAGGACACTTCGCGACAGCGAAAACGGAAGCCATACTAAAGCAAGATTTTTTCATTCCTCAAGTTAAGAAACAAATTGAGAGCGTTATTGCTAATTGCGTCAAGTGTATATTATGTAATAGGAAACGAGGCAAAAGTGAGGGATTCTTGAATCCAATACCCAAAGAAGGTATTCCGTTGGACACATACCACATCGACTTCATAGGGCCAATGCCCTCCACCAACAAAAATTACCAGTATATATTTACTGTCGTCGATGCTTTCACTAAATTTGTTTGGCTATATCCTGTGAAATCAACATCGACTAAAGATGCTATCGAAAAACTGAAGGTGCAACAGAACACTTTTGGGAACCCTGCAAGAATAATCAGTGATAGAGGTACCGCGTTCACCTCCCACGATTTCGAGACCTTTTGCGAAGACGAAGCTATTGAACACGTTAAAATTACCTCTGGAATCCCGAGAGGAAATGGGCAGGTAGAAAGAATGCACGAAACCCTCATACCGATCCTTACCAAGCTTAGCATAGATGATCCTAAAACGTGGTACAAGCACGTATCAGCTGTACAGCGCGTAATGAACAGCACTGCATCAAGGAATACCAGTTTCACACCTTTCGAGTTACTGACCGGAGTAAAGCTGAAAGATAAGACTGACATAAGAATTAAAGAGATTTTAGAACAAGAAAATATTGACTCCCTAATGAAAGACAGACAACATACCAGAGATCTGGCGAAGCACAATATACTCACAATGCAAGAGGAAAACCGCAAGACATTCAACAGAAGACGCAAGAGTGCACCTACATACAAACTGGGTGATTTAGTAGCAATACAAAAGACGCAATTTGGAACGGGAATGAAATTGCGCCCAAAGTTTCATGGACCATACGAAATCATCAAAATCAAACCGCACGACAGATATGACGTGCAGAAAATTGGTAATCATGAAGGAGCAAATGCAACCTCTACCGCAGCTGATCACATGAAACCATGGTCCACTGGCTCAGACTAAACTCTCAGAGTCACGACCAACTGTAAATAGTTTTTTGTTTTGTTTTTTTTTTTTTTTTTTTTTTTTTTTTTTTTTTTTTTTTTTTAAGGTAGAGTGATCGATTACTGCTGCCGAGGACGTCAGCCTGGGCAGGAAGGCCGAGCTATGGGACCCTGAAAGGCCGCTGCCTAGTGCACTCCCCACCGCCGAGAGCGATACGGTCGGACCAGGAGAAGGGCAGATAAGATTTGGAGGCGAACGAGAGCAGAGGCTCGCGCGCCAGAGTTCAGGAAGGAGTTCCTAAGAGCGAACGGGGAAGAGACCCCCGGAGATTGGGCCTAGCTTGTAGCTACGTTCCGAAGGGAGGCGATAGTGAGCTCCCGTGTTGAGGGCAGGGCCCGACTTTGACCCAATGGGGCCCTGGGCAAAGCAGACTTTAGGGGCCCCCTCCAAGGACAGATCCAGAGGGAGGCCATGTGCCCTCGCCCCCCCCCCCCCATAAATTCGGACCGGAAATTCAAAAAATTTTCGACCAAAAAGTCAAACATTTGAAAAATAATAATAATAATAATAATGTGTTAATTAATTTACTTTTAATGTTAATAAATAAATTCAGGAAATTTTCTTTTGAAATGAATATAGTGGGTGCACTGTGCCCCACCCATGATTTTTTTCTGTATCCGCCACTGCCCACCTTTACTGAATTAACCTAAAACCATATTTTCAAAAATATGTACAACTTAATACTAAATTAGGGGGCCCCATAAATTTGGGGGCCCTGGGCAAGTGCCCCACTTGCCCATGCGGAAATCTGGGCCTGGTTGAGGGTCTGAGTGACTCCAGAAGTCCAGGCCGATTGGGTGCTTGGCACTATTGTTTTTACCTAAAGAGGTCAACCGTTATATGTTAAATGTAAATGTGAATCGTCTTGTCAACTTTAAATAAATATTCGTTGTTACTGTTCGTGAGAGACTATTTATGAGTTATCATGAGTCTTGTATTGAATGTGGGGTGCTAGATTGCTATATCAGACGACTAGTTTAGCTTAATCTAAAGGAGGCATCCCATATATATATATATATACATATATATATATATATATATATATATATATATATATATATATATATATATATATATATATATATATATCTTTATAATAAATACGACGATCAATGTATACAATTGATGAAAAAAAATATATATATATATTGATAAAAAAATCGTAAGGGATATTTTTATAGACAAAATAATGTAGAAAAAAATATTCAAATAAAATCTACTAGGATATACTAAAGAATAAAGTACAGTTTGAGGAACATATATTTTACTGTATTTTAATTTTTTTTTTTTTATAATGTCCAATCGTCTGTCGCATTAGCAAGAAAAAATTTTTTTTGGTATATTTCATTGTTATGAACAGGACGATAAATTAATTTAAAGTGAAAGAAAAGAGAAATCACGTGATCAGCATTTAATGGCCATACGCTATGACGAGTGCCGACGGCCGATATTTGTCATTGTGCGCAGGAAGGAATAGAACAGCAACTCTGTCTGCATATCCTCCCTCGCTGCAAGCTCTGGAAGGTTGGTATCAACGTCAACCATGCGTAGAAGGCTTCACGAAGGTGGTCTTTTTGCGAGGCAACCATCCATTTGCTTCCCGATCACGTCACGTCTTAGGCGGGAACGTTTGCAGTGGAAACGTCAACATGTCCACTGATCAATGGAGGGCTGTTCTCTTTACGGACGAGTCCACGTTTAGCTTCCAAAGTGATAGTAGGCGTATTTTGATGTGGAAAGAACCTGGAACTCGTTTTCATCCATCACACATCCATGATAGAGATGCATACGGATCAGGCAGTGTCTGTGTTTGAGGTGGTATCTCTTTGGGTGGACGCACAGACCTCCATATCTTTCCCCGTGGAAATGTGAATGCTCACAACTATAGAGATGACATCCTTAATGCTTATGTGCGCCCTTATGCCGGCGCAATAGGTGATGCTTTCGTACTACAGGACGATAACGCGAGACCGCACAGGGCTCGCATCGTGGATGCTTATCTTGAGCAGGAAACAATTCAGCGCATGGAGTGGCCAGCTCGATCACCGGACCTGAATACTATCGAGCATGTTTGGGACGCTTTAGGACGACGTATAGCTGCTCTCAATCCTCCTCCTAGGACCATAGCCACGCTTTCAACTACTTTGCAAGAGCAATGGCTCTCACTTCCTACCGAACTCATAGACCGCATAATTGACAGCATCACACATCTCTATATGTGCTGTATTGCTTCTCGGGGGGATCATACACCATATTAAAGGTACTTTTCCTATACCAAACTGACACATCCGATTTGTTCATTGTATACACATGCTAGTTTCTATAACGCCATAATTGTCTGGCGATTTCTTTTTAAGCCATTTTATTCCTACCTATGTGTTGTATATTGTGTATAAGTTTCATTAAATTCTACGCGTAACTTTTTGAGTAATCGCTATTTTTGTGACTTTTCCTTAATTTTTGATAACCAGTGTATGTTTCCAATTTCCCTGGAAAATCTCTTCTGGAGCGAAGCGCTAAATTTTATGAAAGTTGATTATGATAGTAAGTGCTTTATATTTTGTAGCGTTTTCGCGTTCATCTTTTGGAAAGTAAGATGAAGTCCGAGAATTATATGATTTAAAGGACTGGATCTAACAGGAATTTAAAATTTAAAAATCTAAGAAATGAAAAGATGTATGAAAATTTTTCTATTGCAATTTATTTTGCATTGTTAAAAGATTATGACAACGCTCCTATTAGTTAGTCACCTTGTCACCAGCAATACGGGTGTATGTATATATACTTCGAAATACTTATGCAGTGAGAATTGTGGAGATTTCCATAATGATACTGTGCAATGTAATGCTGACACAAAATCACCAAGAATACTTGGTGAGAGATCAACACGCCAAATCTGTAGTCAAAATATTCCCTCGGGATCAGAGAGAAGATTGAAGAAAGGTGACATCCGCTAATTAGGATTATGGAAAATATGAGAAAATCAGATTCATGCACCTAAACTATTCACGTTCAGTCCTTACTGTTGGGTAGAGGCCTTTGCCATTTGAAACCGACAGAATGTGTGGCGACTGAAATTATTTTGAATACACTTAGTACAATCATAGACCTGTAATATACGCCCTTATTTCAGCTCGATGAGTACAATACGATAGAGTCGTGGAGATTTGGCTTGTTTTCGTGGGAAGGGAAGAATATATTTCTTCATTAATCTTCATCCCCTTCCTACTTGTTCCTGCAACATCATTATGTTGTACTGATTCTTGTCAGAATTCCCATGGTATTCTCCTTAAATCAGGTGCGTGAGAAGAGACAGGATGTACGGCGAATCAAAGAAAATGAACGATATTTTTTAACAGGGGAAGGCCCAGCGCTTCGTTTACCGGAATATTCAGGACATAATTTAAGTTGTCTTATCATATGTATAGGTGGCAACTTTCGTTACTTTAGGATTATTCCGTCGACCTGTCAACGCTCGCGAAAATGCGCAAATCCTTTGGCGCCATCATAATGAAAAGCAATTTCCAAAACAAACATTCTAAACACATTAAATTTATTATTAATACAAAAATATTATTAAAACACATTATTAATAAAAAAAATCAAAATAAAGTAAAAACCACTATGTTTATTTATAATTACACATTGAATTATTCTTGAATCTAACCATATATATTATTACTAGCTGAAAACCCGCGCTTCGCTACGGAGTACATTCAAATTAAATACAACGGTCAATGTATGCAATTAATGCCAAAAACAATATATATATATATATATATATTTATAATAAATACGACGATCAATATATACAATTGACGTAGGAAAAAAAATATATATTTATAAAAAAATCGTAAGGGATATTTTTATAGACAAAATAATGTCTAATCGTCTGCCACATTAGCAAGAAAAAAAATATTTTTTTGTCTATTTAGTTGTTATGCGCGTGACGATAAATTTATTTAAAGTACCAGAGAACGAAGTCACGTGATCAGCATTTAATAAATTAAATTCTAAAAATGAATCTTTAAAAATTCCCCAAAAATCAGGAAATGGAGGTAAAAATTCGAAAAAAATTTCATTTTGGAGGAATTTTTATGATCTTTCTCGTGATATAAATTTTATAACCCTCAATGTATTATTTTAAATGCAAACGTAAAAAAAGTTTAAAAAACAGCTTAAAAATTTAATTTTAAAAAATCTAAGAAGAATTTTTGAAAAATCTTTCTTAGTGCACCCCTACACTATTAGAAGAATCGCCATGCAAAATTTCAGCCCTTTAGGTCCAGCGGTTTGGTCTGTGCGTTGTATGTCAGTCAGTCAGTGAATGAATGAATGAATGAATGAATGAGTCAGTTACTGAACTGTTTTATATATATAGATAAAACACGTAAGAACACGTTTAGCCCCCCCCTCTCCCCCTTGGGAGACGAATTTTGAAAAATCCTGAAATTGGTTTTTAGGTATTCATGTTTCTTACATTTTAAAGCAAGAATCTTATGGATATCAATTTTCTTCTTTGAGATATAAAGGAATATGTAAAAAACACGTTTTGCCACCCTCCCCCCCTTGGGGGGCGAATTTTGAAAAATCGCTTCTTAAATGACGCCTTCAGCACAAAAGTAATAAGCTCCTAAAATTTGATATCTGTATCTCCAATAGTTTTTGCTGGGCGTTGATACGTGTATGTATATATATATATATATATATGTCAGGACTTCTTCCTTTATAGATATAGATGCGTATTGCCCCCTCCCCCCCCCCCTTTTGGGCCAAATTTTGAAAAATCATGAAATTGGTTTTTAGGTATTCATGTTCCTTACATTTTAAAGCAAGAATCTTTAACATATCAATTTCCTTCTTTGAGATATGAAGGGCCGAATTTTGAAAAATCCTGGAACTGATTTTTAGGTATTCGGCTTCCTTTTATTTTAAGGTAAGAATCTTATGGATATCCGTTTCATGTGAAAAACACGTAAAATCACGTTTAGCCCCCCTCCCCCCCCCCCTGGGGCCGAATTTTGAAAAAAATCCTGAATTGATATATCCTGAAAAAATACTGATTTTAGGTAATCAAGTTCCTTACATTTTAAAGCAAGAATCTTTTGGATATCAATTTCCTTCTTTGAGATATGAGGGAATATGGGAAAATACGGTTTGCCCCCCCCCCCCCCATGGGGGCCGAATTTCGAAAAATCCTGAAATTGGTTTTTAGGTATTTATGTTTCTTACATTTTAAAGCAAGAATCTTATGGATATCTGTTTTCTTCTTCGAGATATGAAGGAAAATGTGATAAAACACGTAAAAACACGTTTCCCCCCCTCCCCCCCTTGGGGGCCTAATTTTGAAAAATCCTGAAATTGGTTTTTAGGTATTCATGTTACTTACATTTTAAAGCAAGAATGTTATGGATATCAATATCCTTCTTTGAGATATGAAGGAATATGTAAAAAACACGTTTTGCCCCCCTCCCCCCCTTGGGGGGCGAATTTTGAAAAATCGCTTCTTAAATGACGCCTTCAGCACAAAAGTAATAAGTTCCTAAAATTTGATATCTGTATCTCCAATAGTTTTTGCTGGACGTTGATACGTGTATGTATATCTATATATATAAAACAGTTCCGTAACTGACTCATTCATTCATTCATTCATTCATTCACTGACTGACTGACATACAACGCACAGACCAAACCGCTGGACCTAAAGGGCTGAAATTTTGCATGGCGATTCTTCTTATAGTGTAGGGGTGCACTAAGAGAGATTTTTGAAAAATTCTTAGATTTTTTTAAATTAAATTTTTAATCTGTTTTTTTTACTTTTTTTAAGTTTGCATTTAAAATAATAATTTGAGGGTTATAAAATTTATATCACGAGAAAGATCATAAAAATTCCTTTAAAATGAAATCTTTTTCGAATCTTTACCTTCATTTCCTGATTTTTGGTGAATTTTTAAAGATTAATTTTTAGAATTTAATTTATTAAATGCTGATCACGTGACTTCTTTTTCTGGTACTTTAAATAAATTTATCGTCACGTGCATAAAAACTAAATAGACAAAAAATAATTTTTTTTCTTGCTAATGCGGCAGACGATTGGACATTATCCAAAAAAATATTAAAATACAGTAAAAGAAATGTTCTAGAAACTGTACTATATTAACTGTACTATATTCTTTAGTATTCTTTATATTAGATTTAATTTGAATATCTTCTTCTACATTATTTTGTCTATAAAAATATCCCTTACGATTTTTTTATCTATATATATAAAACAGTTCCGTAACTGACTCATTCATTCATTCATTCACTGACTGACTGACATACAACGCACAGACCAAACCACTGGACCTAAAGGGCTGAAATTTTGCATGGCGATTCTTCTAATAGTGTAGGGGTGTACTAAGAAAGATTCTTCAAAAATTCTTCTTAGATTTTTTTAAATTAAATTTTTAAGATGTTTTTTAAACTTTTTTTACGTTTGCATTTAAAATAATACATTGAGGGTTCTAAAATTTATATCACGAGAAAGATCATAAAAATTCCTTCAAAATGAAATTTTTTTCGAATTTTTACCTCTATTTTCTGATTTTTGGTGAATTTTTAAAGATTAATTTTTAGAATTTAATTTATTAAATGCCGATCACGTGATTTCTTTTTCTGGTACTTTCAATAAATTTATCGTCACGTGCAAAAAAAAATAGACAAAAAAATATTTTTTTCTTGCTAATGCGGCAGATGATTAGACTTTATTTTGTCTATAAAAATATCCCTTACGATTTTTTTATAAATATTTTTTTTTTTTTACATCAATTGTATACATTGATCGTCGTATTTATTATAAATATATATATATTTATTTTTTTCGAATTAATTGCATACATTGACAGTTGTATTTAATTTCAATGTACTCCGTAGCGAAGCGCGGGTTTTCAGCTAGTATGTATATATAAGTCAGGACTTCTTCCTTTATAGATATAGATCAATCATTTCGGCGGCCCAAAATCCTTGATAGCTTTTAAAGCGCAAATAAACAAGTCATTATCCTTGTGCAGTCGCCGCCACATAAATTCGTTTAAATACGAATCCAAGTGTTTTCGGGTAGTTCCGCGGTGTTTCTTTTTTCGCCATTTTTCTAAACCCCACAATCGTTCTATATTTTGCGTATGTGCACCAGTTTCAGGATCCACAAAATTATATCGGTGATTCACTTTAAAGTGTTGGAATCCCGCTGCTTCCAATTCATCAGTTTTGTAACTTTTCCACGAGTCTGAGAAAATTGTAGTTCCTTCAGCAATGTTGTTCCTAATTTCAGCCATGAGAGTTGCTGCATTTGGATTGGGAACCTTTACGATGAAACACTCGTTGGTCTCTCTCCACAGTCCCCCAAATATCCATTGTTCTGGAAGAATACGACCGACTTGGTTTTTGCGCTTTGTAAAAGGGCTCTCATCTATCTCTACAATTTTGTTCGGACCTCCTATTTGTTTCGAATCACGTTGTAGAAGGCTATGAGTGCACACTTCCCTCATATAATAATTCCAATCAACAATTGTTTTTCCTGTCAAATCCAGCTGTTTTTCTCCTCATTCAGTTGATGTTAATTCATGCGACCAGCAGTAAATAAACCGGAGGGCAGTCACAAACGGGAGTTTTGAGCCCTCCAACCACGTGCTTTTTCGAATAGCTACTCGTTTATCGCACCCCTTTACATTGCATCACCATTGCTTATCAGTTTTGATATACAACGCCATATCGTGGCCATTCACGCACATTTTCTTAGAAGAAATGATTCCATACTCTTGAAAATATGCCACTGCACTCTCTTCGGTGCTAGGCAAATCCCAAATTCGAATCATTTTGCAACGAAGTAAAAAAAAAAACAGTATATTTGAACACGCTAAAGATCACTAAGGGCCTGTTCACATAGGAGTCCGGTAGCGGAGTATTAAAGTATTGAAATATATTTTACCAATGACAAACCTCTAAACGATTTGCAACGAAATTGTTAACGTCTATGATTGGTTTATTTTCGTCTCAACGTCATCTTTCCTTTAACGCTCCGCTACCGGACTCCCATGTGAACAGGCCCTTACTCGCGTAGTCAAGGATTACACAGAAAATGTGATAAAATTTGCGGTTATTAACGCAAAAGCTACCTTTTGGCGATAATATCGGGTTTGGCGAAAATGGTCGACGGAATAATCCCAAAGTACCCAATTTACTTGGCTGCAAATCAGGGGCCTAGCTAATGGAAGATTTCATTAAACAGTAGTCTCAGGTGTGAGCATGATATAGCATGGTTAAGCTCCTTTGTCAAATCTTCGGTTACTGACTTATTTTAATCTGGTTTGTAGCTCAAACTACGACAACTGTCGTTGTCCATGGGCATTCTCTATTGTCCCGTTTATTTCCACAGTTTGCTTATTTCTTTAAAGCCCAATAATCACGAAACTCACAAGCATCATCTACTCTTTATCTAATTACTTTTCATTATAACTGATTGCTTACAATGATCCAATTTTCAGTTCTAAGTCTCCTAGATATCTTAGCTGACGCATCTAGTATTTTGTTACTCACTGTCGTTAAGTGAAGTCGTCATTTTGATCTGCTTATGGATGCGTCCTTTTTTACCATGTTTTTATTATCTCGCTTTCTTGTTAAAGTGTTTGTCCAGTTTCTTGTTTGTGTGTTTGTCCAGTACAAATCTTGCAATCGATTTTTAACTAACTTCCCGACTAGCTAGACATTTTAAACTTTTTGAATTACTCAGAACACGATGACAATGCATTCTTTTAATACTTTTAGCCATCTTTAAGCAGTTTTTTAAAACTCATTTGAGAGGGACATTTAAAGTAATGTCTTTCCACATCCTCAAATTCGAATACCACTAGGAGAGATTATCATGCATGAATAGTTCATTTAAAAGACTTTTACATTGAATCATACTTTGGCATGCATGTTTGCAACGTATTCGCTTATAAAGAAAAAAAAATTCAGGTAGTCTCCTCTAAAGAAACTACCGCGGGTTATTAACTTAGGATTACTTATCGTTTGCTTACCTCATTTCTTAATTATTTATTTATTTATACTTTGCATTTATACATTTTGGTATACATTTTGCATTTATACATTTATTACATTTTGGTACAATGTTTTACGGACTGTAATGTTTTTGGACGGATGCGTAACGTAGCGTAGCAAAGTGGAGCAAGGGTATCTGAGCGAAGCGAAGATCCCGTGTGCGCTTACGAGTTTCGTAAAACCAGCGGGAAGTTTGTTTTCCAACTTATTTGTTCTTTCTTAGTCGCCATTGATGTTTTTGTTTACATTTCGCAGTTGAGCACAGTTGTTCCTAGGTTTGTTTATTTGTTTTTGATTTGCAGCAAACCTTAAAACGCGCCAAGCCGTTGGAGATTTTTTCTTTACAGCAAGTACTAAAACGCGCCAAGCATTTGGCGAAAAAGTAATCACTCCAAATTTCGCCAAGTCTGACCGTCTTATCCAGTTTTACCGTTTTTGTTTATATTTCACTCTTTAAGCCTAACAGATCTGTGAAAAAGGCGTTGGCGAATTTTTCTTTACAGCAAGCACTAAAACAACAAGCCGTAACAGCAAGCCGTTGGCCAAAAAGAAATCGCGCCAAATTTCACCAAATCTGACCGTCATATGCACTTTTACCCCGGAATTTTTCAGTTCTCCAGTTCTGTATCCTTTCCAACAGTCGGAAAATATAGTACCGCCAACTTTTAAGCTTGGCGGTTTTTGTCTGGTACCCAGCGAACGGAAAAGTACCGTATTGATCTTCACAATTTTCATTATCAACTAGGGTTAAAAAGTAAAGAAAAACTTACTTGGCAATTTTTGAGAAGGTGATGGCAGTATCAGCATTCGTAATAGGGCTTTTACCTCCTAAAAGATTAGCCTGCTTCAACCACTTATCGATATTCTTGAGAGTAATTGTTTCGCCGTCACTTTCTCGGTCTCCAAAGCGGCTGAACAAGTGAAAAATCCCTTCAAAACTGTCATCATCTGGCTTCTAGGTAAAAAATGTATTTTAAATACGGAAATCTTATTTAAAAAATTGACAAAAAGGGGGGAGAGGAGAAGAGCTGGAACCGTATAACACAGGGGCTCCCAAAGTGTGTGCTGCGAAACCCTGGGGTGCCGCGCAGAGAGATCAGGGGTGCCGCGAAGTGCCCATGATCTCCAATCTAATCTGTTGCTAAGGATTATTCCGATATAACTCCAAAATACCACTGTATTGCAGAAGGACATGGTCTGTAGTGGAGAAATGGTTTCACATAACATGCTGACAGTTTTCGCAGAGCACCTATCACAACGAACTGACTGGTTTGCAAAGTACTTCGCAGTAGACCAAACCGAAAAGTTTGCATGGATCAAAGATCCATTCCATGTTGAAGCTCCAAAAGAATTAACTTCACAAGAGGAAGAAAATCTAATTGAGCTATCGAGTGACAAAAGCCTGAAGGCGAAATTCGCTTGTTTGGGTTTGACGGAGTTTTGGATATCTATAAAAAATGAATATCCCATTCTAAGTGCAAAAGCTATAAGGGTTCTCATTCCCTTTGCAACTTCATATCTGTGCGAAGTTGGGTTTTCAGCAGTTGCTGTTATAAAGAGCAAATATCGTTCGAAAAGTAATGTCAAAAAAGAAATGAGAGTAGCTGTATGAAGATATTTCCGCGATTCGAACAATTGTGCAGTGAGCAGCAGGCTCACCCGTCACACTAAAACTTAACACACATATACCAAGAGCATTTGGAAGGAAATTTTATTAATTTTATTAATATGTTTTCTTATTAATTACAATTAAAGTACTTGCGGGATTTCTAAACACAAGTCGTATTAATTTGTTAATGTTCTTACCACTTCTCTAATTTCTTCTTCACAGTCGTACAAATATGAAATATATATATATTATGCATAATATATATAATAATAGTATACCACAGATAGATATTATATGACGAGGGTGCCGTGAAAAAATTCTAATTCTCTTAAGGGTGCCACGACTTGGATAAGTTTGGGAACCCCTGGTATAACATAAACGAAGGAACCACTTTCAAACTTTAATCGCCAAAACTGGCACCATAAAAAAATCCGGCTTAGGATATGGGACTTGTTCCAAATAGTGTGAATAAGCAGAAATTTAATCCAGGATCCACTGGTAATTTTTTCCTTCTTTAGCAAAAGGTATTAAACGCATTTCGATGAAAAAAAAAGAAATAACGTAAATATTAATTTTAACTTCCCTTATTTTAATTTTTTTAAGGCATTAATTTTAATTTCACCTTTTTTAATATTTTAGGGAATTTAGTAATGGCTTATTTTTATATTTCACAGTTAGAATTTGAATTTACACGTTTTAACGTATTATGCATATTACTTTAATGTAGTATCCTAAATTAAGTAAAATTGTTGGAACAACAAAGTAAATTAAAGTAGTATTAAAAATACCTCTTTAATCTTGTCTTGATCCATTAGTACTGGTTAAAAGGATGAAAGAAATTTAATCTTGAAATGAACAAAATTTAAAAGCAATCTCAATCTTACACAAAACTGCAATTACTACTCAATTAAATTTTTTGGAAAAAGAATATCTCGAGACAAAAAGGAGAGTATGAACTCGTACGCTTCTACGGCACGATCATTTTATATGGAGTTAGGCGTTTCACGTGATGAAAAACACGATTCAGGGGCAGGATATATGTTAATACTCCAAGCATGTTCTACGCCAGCTCAGCTGCAACACAAACTGTGATATTGACAATCGTGTCCTTGGTCGTTCAGTTTACAGTATATTTGAATCGGTCATTTTGAAAAGGAGTCATCTCCTTTATTTAAAATTTTTCATCAGAAGAAAAAAAACTATAACTCGCCTTCATGCATTATTAGTTATACTAAATTTACTATTTATTATGTTTATAAGGCATCAATCCTAATGCAAAAATATAATTTGTTAAAATATTTTTTTTAAACTTGGGGGGGGGGGGGGGGTTCCCAGAAAAGTTGGAGAAAAGTGGAGATGAGTTTTTGAAAAATGGAGATGACTCCTTTTCAAAATGACCGATTCATGTAGAACAATCAGTGAAATTGATTGGAACCATGAAGCTATGAGATGAAGCTTATAATTGGAACTAACGGTTTTTGTGGATGTTAAGGATTTGTAATAGTCAGTTTTTCACGTTGTTATGCAATAAAATTCTTTTCTCCTAATGTAGCTAGACTCCGTATCATATAGTATTTTTTTAATCTTACTTTTTCCTTTCCTAATGTAACTTAAATGAAAAACCTCCCATTATAGGAAAATCGCTTGAAGTTTCCTTTCCTGCTGATTGGTGGCAGAGGACCCTTACCATATCCCCGTTAGGTCTCGTACAAACCGATACGATTTCGATTTTATAATCGTTTCGGTGTCAAACGAAAGCTGTATTCACACGATTCGGAATTTCTTTTACCGTTAATACGATTTCCCCGTCCGCACAGAACACCTTTGCAATCATTGCAGTATAGTTCACTTTGTAGGATGGGCGTAAATATCTTTCTTGTGATGTACTGGTACTGCTGTCGTCGAAGCAAAATTAAAAAAATAATAATAGAACGTATTGGGTACATCCTATTGTGAGGGACAGATATTGTCTGGGATCTTTCCAATCGATTCATTTAAGAAGAGATGAATCTAAATTTTTCATCTACTTCCGAATGACGATACATGCATTTGAAAATCTATTAAAAAAAGTGAAAGAAAATTTGAGAAAGCAGGATACAACTACCAAAGAAATTAAAATTTCTGTGTCGATTTTCTCTATTGTGAAAAAGAACACTGCAATAAACAGTAAAAAAACAAAAAAAAACAATCACTTCATTCGACTGTAGGTAGATCGGCACTGGTGTACGTTTCCTTCAAGACAACCGAATCGTGTGTACATAAAACGATTATACAGAGGCTGTTTACACATTTTTTAGACGATGTTATATTGTATTCACAAAACTAAATTACCTAAAAGTCTTGTGTTTTAAATGTTCTATTTGACATCCCTTATTCTGAACTATCTATCGACACCGCAATTTCCAGGATAATAATGCCTTTTGAAGTGTCAGAAGAGGTATTCTATCCCATTCCTCCTGAACAGCTTTCCAGAGTCCTGTAAGGGTTTTGGGACGACGTTTGGATAATGCAGATTTTAAAAGTCCGAAAGCACAAAAATCCATAGGTGATACATCGGGAGATTTAGTAGGGATATCAGTGAAGGGTATGGCCTTGATACCAGTTTTTTGTTCCATTTCTTTTAGGAAATTTACAGTGGATTTTGATGTGTGACTGCTAGCTTTGTCCTGATGGAGTCTCACAGATTGATGACACTGTGGGTAAAGCGATGGTATTTCATTCAGAAAAATTGGCGATAAAATATGTTCCTGATAGTATTTGGAGTTAATCTTGACATTTTTTCCCACTCTCTTTATTTTTAACTTGCCATTATAAGAAAAACCAACAACAATCATGAATCCCTTAGAAAAACTTTCTTTCGATTCTTTGAATCATGTACTTAAATTTTTTTCTCCCCTTTTATGATAAAAAATGGCTCTTTTTTTGTTGCAATCATTTAAATACACCCATGGTTCATCTATTGTGACAATTGTTTTCCATTTTTCTTTGGATAAGTGTTTCTCATATAGAATTTTGCAGCGTGTCCTGCGTTCAGCGATATGATTTGAAAGAAGACGATGCACATTGCGTTTTTTCGCTTTCTTAAGATTTAAATCAACGTTTATCATTTTGTTTACAGTGGACACCGAGCATTTTAATGATTTTGCAACTATCCTTTGACTAGGGGGATTTTCTTTTAACATTAAACGACGTACCTTTGCAATAGTCGAAGATGTCCGTTTTATCCTTGGATACTTGTTTGGAATTTTGTCCCACTTGAGGTTCCAATTTGACGTTTTTTTCCTTTCTTGTTGACGATATTACCTATCGACGCTTTAGATATCACAAAACCATGACTCTCACATCGTTTTTGGATAACGGAGTATGCATATTTCTCTTCGGAAAGAGCATAAATGTAGCCTTCGAACCACTGCTTTGTTAAAAACGCCATTTTGAATAAAAACAAAACTTTCAATCCGCAGACGATAATTTTGACTTTTAAAAACATAGTACAATTGCAATTTTTTCTTTTGTAGTAAACTATTTTTTATTACCGCTTACCAAAATCGTCTAAAATATGTGCGAACAGCCTCAATATAAGACCTTAAGTTATGGAAAAAGTATTTAAGCCAGATTTAATTTACAGAACAAAAATATCTACAAATAAATATTTCTAGTTCTTTTTATCAGCAAAATCATTTATGATTTGATAAAATTTTAATATCCTCATGCTTTATAGAAAGTATTGCAAGACTGTTTAGTTTCTACTGCGATATTGTTGGTCTCAGGTATAATTAATTTAATCTAGAAAAGCTTCTGCACCCGGTCCCTATTTGGAAAGCCAGCAGCTCTGTCATTCGTAGTGAGGAATTTTAGAATTTTTATGGGTTTCAGAAATATTAAGATGGAAGAATGTTTTAATGTTTCCATTTCTGCAACCAGCATATCGAGATATACAGCTGCCTCTTTTATTCACTTCGTTTGGTCGTTATTCTGATTAATTTTTACATCTGTTAACGCAGTTTTCTTTTAGACATATTTTAAATTTTCCAAATCTAATAGGTCCAATCGGCTTAAAGCCGGTCCTGCCCTTTAAAGTGTTATGATGACTACACTAATGACCTCTTCTAATAAAAAACCACATGCAACTTATTTTTTTAAAATTTTATAAAATTTTCCCATTTTGCACAATTTAACTAGGGAAATATTTCGTCAAACTCTAATTTCATCCTCTGTGAAATATCTTCTCATAACTTCGTTTTTGTTAGCCATATTGTTATGAATTTTAGGCGTCTATGGTACTATCGCCAAATATGAGAATTATCGCCAAATTGGCGATGGATTTGGTGACTTATTTTGGTCGCCAAATTTGGCGATGTGGCGCCAAATGGTCGCCAACCTTCTAGACATTTCTAGAAGCCACCGGAAATTTCTAGCTGCCCGACCGATAGGGGACGCTTTGGAAGTCTATAAACATACCTGACATTGACATTGGAATTCAGTGTTCTCAGTCTCTTTTCTCCCCCATGTTTTAGCTTTACTTGTACTATCGAAGCTTTTTGTTTTCCCCACTTTCTATTTTCCTTCCTACTTTCGTTTTTTATTGATCACTGAAGTTTTATGCATTGCTATTGCTATATCATCCTACAGTGGAAGGCCCGGCCCATGTACAGTAGTTACCACTACTCTTCCTGAAGCTCCTGAAACTCAGTGTTCTTTTCTACTGAGAATTGAATGTATTGAAAGCGCGCTAGGCGAGTATTGTATTGAAGGCTCTGCTATCCTGACTTATGGTTTTAGAGCTTTCTGCTGTATAGAAGACAATTGATACATGTTTTCTGTTTGAAATTTGTGTATGCGCCTGAAGAATTTACAGAATAATAAATTTTGTTTTGTGTGCACTTTCTGAAGAGAATTTATTCAATCCCATCGAACCCAGAAAACGGAACATTTTCCACAACTTACTAGAGAAATATTTCGTCAAACTCTTAACTTCAACCTCTGTGAAATATCTTCCCATAACTAAGTTTTTGTTAGCCATATTTTTGCCCAGTTTAAAAATTAAATGAAAACGTGAAAGATGTTTTGCTTGGTTGCACGTTTATAACCTCGAAAATAGACATAAGAAATCGGCGTTTAAACATTTCAGATTATACAGAAAATCACGGCAGTTAATATTCCAATAGGTATAGGGTCGAAATTTTCCTTTCAATTGTTAACTGCAGATGTGTATTCCTCCCCACTTGTCCTTGTAAATACTGCCATTTCTTAGGGTAAACCATTACCTATTGGCAGAAAGAAACACCTGTTCGACTCTTTCTTGGGGCAAATACCGTTATTTGGCGAAAAGTGGGGTGGGGGTGGGGGTGTTTGGTGACAGTCTCCTGCTCTCCCAACACCGACTCAAACACACTCAACTGTGTTTGAGTCGGTGTTGCCTCTGCCGTTGGCATATTTTGAAAGACCCACGATTTGGGCACTCAATTGCCGGTTTCACGAAAGCATCAGTTTCGCCATCTGTTGACATATATAGGAATCTTTTTATTATAAGTTTTTTTCTTTACTTCTACGCAATTTAGTATGTTTTAAAATCTGAATTACATATATAACACAGGATTTAAAGATATTTTAACAAAATTAATAAATGAATAAATTGAAATAAGTATATTATTGAATTTTAAATTTACTTTCTTCAAATATCCACAATAATTTTAATTTTTAAAATTTTAATGTTAATTAGAAAATAAATGTATTTAATAAGCTTTAATTAAAAAAATTAAGTTGCATAAATTAAAAAATTTAAAGTTTTAAATTTCAATAATATAAATTTATTTTAACATATAATATTTAAAAAATCAAATTTTAAATTAATCAAATTTTTAAAATATAAAAATTTATTTTAATTTGATTACATTTTTATGCTAAATTATTGAAGAAATGAGGGAATGATGCTGAGTATGAAGGAATGACAAATCACTATTAAAGTTGACTATTTTCATATAACAAACTAGTTTTGATGCAATTATTAGTAGGCAAGAATAATACATTATTTTAATAATGGTTTATTTAATTATAGTAAAAATTTTATCCATAAATAGGCACATGTAAAATAATTTATCAAGAAATTTATATTGGCTTTCTCTGCTATTACAAGGTGTAGGCTGGGGCAGTTCATATTTTATACCTATCAAGCTGTAAGCATGAATGTCCTTTGTTGAGGGTCATGCATATCTGTAGTTTCCTGTTGAAACTATTACATTTATAGTGAAATTTTCAATGTCTACTAATAGGATCTCTCCAGGATACAGTGTTTTATCATAATTTATCATCACCTACTCACCAACTTTGTATTTAGTGTTTTTGATCTTTTGATCTTTCTTTGCTGTAGATTTTTCAATTCCTACTATTAGTTCACATTCTCTCTATATATATCTTGTTCAAATTTTCAATCGTTAATAAAAGTACTTTTTATTCATCCACTCAAGTTCAAATACATTTTTTTAAACTTGTAGTGGATGACACTTGATGTTAATACAGTTTTTTTCAGATATTAATTCATTAATTAAATTTAATTAATCAATTCTAGTTTTAGACCTAGCGCGTCTCTTGCTCTTGAATAGTAATTTCCCTCTTGTTGCTGTGTAAACGGTAGCACTGTGGTATCGTGGGTTTCTCCCGTCCTGTAGGTTGCGAGATCGAATCCCCAACCTGACAAACTTTTTCTCTCTCTTCCCCCCCCTCCTAATCTCGCACAGTAGGCAAGGTTCTGGCAGGCAATCCTTTTTTTCAATTCCTACTATTAGTTCACACTCAAATTTTTCTTTGTTGACCTAAGTAGGAAATGACTTTAAAAATTTTTTTTATATATTACTTGTTTTTGTTTTATTTTCAGAATTTAATTGAAAATAAGAGCATTTGAAAATCTTGCACTGAAAGCAAGAAAGTGAATGAAAGTCTAGTACTGCATGTGCTGAAGTATACACTGTCTGATAAAAATGGTTCTATATCTTTTTCAAAACAAATATGATTACTTTCAATTATACAAAAGAAGTACGATTACTTACACATCTTAATTTTTTTTCTAATTTTCTAGGCTTTAAAACATATTGTATTAAGTAATTTCGTGTTTTCAAATCAGGAATACTGTATTCAATGCAATATTTTAATCTGAACCCATACAGATCCCACTTTCAAACTTATACAATCATTTCAGTACTATATAAAGTATTATTAAAAAAAATTTTAAAATTTTTCAAGAGCCGCATTTTGAAAAATTCAAATTTTAAATTCAAATAAAATAAATTTTTCTAAGCCCTAATTGTGTTATATATCACAAGCGGCCCGTCCCGACTTTGTCCGGGTTGAACAATATATTATACCAATAAATTTCCAGTTGATAGCCAATAAATTGTAAATATTATTTTACCTTAAATGTCCAATAAAAAGCGTAGTTCCAAATGTAGTTTTCTTCAATAAACCCTTTAACGTTGCCAGTTTCAAAAATCCTTTTTGTAGTTATCAATACCTCCTCTACTTGAATCTTTAAAATATTAAAACCTTTTCCTTACGGGGTGGGATAGCATATATCCGAAGCACATACTCTCGAAAAATACGGTGTGATGTCGGCAGAGATATATTCTCGAATTCTACTTCGCTATGAATTTCCTAACGGCTTTGCCCCCAAAGAACAATTGTGTGACTTTCTGGGAACGGAGGGTGAATCTTGCCGAAAAGGACTGAATAATAATCTTTTGTCGTTCTAGCTAGAGGCTATTAGTTTTCAGGCGAGTGACATCAGAAAGGCGGTTCTTCCGCGGTTCATCCATTTTCAGCCTTTTGAGAGATGAAAGAGGCACGGGGTACCGATCAACTACTATTGAAATTCTTCTTCAATAGTAAGAAATCAATAAGAAAGCAATTAACTACTCTTTCCCCTGACCCCCTCCCACGCTGAATGTCGCCCACGTAAAATGGGGATTGGAAGTAGATAACATTTTCCCGTTCTAAAGAGCGATTTCGAAAAACGGCCCCCGTAAGCTAAAGAGTGTCGCTATGGTTACTTGACTGCGGTTGACAAAAGAAAAGTTGTAAGGTACATTGTAATGTACAAAAGTTGTACATTACCCTCCACATACAAAATCTGCTCTCTCTCTTTATATATTATTATAGAAGTATAGATACACATTGGTATCCCAAAATTAGAATAAGAGATGAAATAAAAATACAAAAATAAAAAAAAGATTTTAAGTAAAGAATGTTTTTTAAAATTATTTTAAGCACCTAAAATAATATTCAAATTAATATTACGTTAGTTATTAATTAAGAAGCCCGGTGGCGTAGTGGTTAAAAGCGTCAAGCTACCATCCCACAGGTCCAGGGTTCGACCCTGCGACTGGGCAAGGTCGACTTAGCCTTTCATCCCTTGAGTGGGTCGATAAAATGAGGGCCAAGCATGCTTGGGAACTAAACTCTGGGGGTCCCACGTCAGGTTGACCACCTGACTGAGACATATGCTGTATGGCACCCCAAGGTCAAGAAAGCGGAGATGGGTACCGCCGGCCCTGGTCCACATCGGACTGTTGCGCCGTGAGTTTAGTTATTAATTGAAGTTAATTTTTTAAAAGATAGAGGTTAAGAGAGGAAATAAAAATCCAAAAATAAAAAAAAAAGGATTTTAAGTAAAGAATGTTTTTTTAAAAAATAATATTCAAAATTTTTTAAAATAATATTCCTAAAATAATATTCAAATTAATATTACGTTAGTTATTAATTAAAGTTAATTTTTTAAAAGAAAGAGGAATGCTTGAGACCGTAGTTTTATTCAAAAATAAAAAAAAAGGATTTTAAATAAAGAATGTTTTTTTAATTATTTTAAGCACCTAAAATAGTATTCAAATTAATATTACGTTAGTTATTAATTAAGGTTAATTTTTTAAAAGAAAGAGGTTAAGAGATGAAATAAAAAATAAAAAAAAGATTTTAAGTAAAGAATGTTTTTTTTAAAATAATATTCAAATTTTTTTTAAATAATATTCCTAAAATAATATTCAAATTAATATTACGTTAGTCAATAATTAATTTTTTAAAAGAAAAAAGCGTGCCGGAGAACGGATAGGTTCGAACCGCTAACGTGAGAACAGAAGCCCACCGCGATAGCACCAAACTAAGGATCGTTGAAGTCTTCGGCACAAAAAGCGGTTGAAGGCAGTAGCGGTAACAATGGAGATTGTTAGGATTAAGCCCCTAACTTTATTTCTACTGATCAGATATACATAATATATAGCCTATGTCCATCTGGAATAATGTACCTTTCAAAGAGTGAAAGAATTTTTCAAATAGGTGCAGTGGTTCTGGAGATTACCCTCCACATACAAAATCGTTCTCTCTTTATATATAAGTACTAGTAGCCCGTCCTGACTTTGTCCAGGTTGAACAAAATATTATACCAATAAATTTCCAGTTGATAGCCAATAAATTGTAAATCTTTTTTTACCTTAAATATCCAATAAAAAGCGTAGTTCCAAATGTAGTTTTCTTCAATAAACCCTTTAACGTTGCCAGTTTCAAAAATCCTTTTTGTATTTATCAATACCTCCTCTACCTGTATCTTTAAAATATTACAACCTTTACCTTATGGGGTGGGATAGCATATATCCGAAGCACATACTCTCGAAAAATACGGTGTGATGTCGGCAAAGATATAGTCTCGAATTCCACTTCGTTGTGACTTTTCTAACGGCTTTGCCCCCAAAGAAGAATTGTGTGACATTCTGGGAACGGAGGGTGAATCTTGCAAAAAAGGACTGAATAATAATCTTTTGTCATTCCAGCTAGAGGCTATTTCTTTTCAGGCAAGAGACATCAGAAAGGCGGTTCATCCGCGGTTCATCCATTTTCAGCCTTTTGAGAGATGAAAGAGGCACGGGGTACCGATCAACTACTATTGAAATTCTTCTTCAATAGTAAGAAAGCAATAAGAAAGCAACTAACCACTCTTTCCCCTGACCCCCCCCACGCTGAATGTCCCACACGTAAAATGGGGCTAGGAAGTAGATAACATTTTCCCGTTCTAAAGAGCGATTTCGAAAATCAGATCCCGTAAGCTAAAGGGTGTTGCTATGGTTACTTGACTGCGGTCGACAAAGGTAAAGTTGTAAGGTACATTGTAATGTACAAAAGTTGTACATTACTCTCCACATACAAAATCTGCTTTCTCTATATTATTATAGAACTATAGATACACATTGGTATCTCAAAATTAGAGTAAGAGATGAAATAAAAATACAAAAATAAAAAAAGGATTTTAAGTAAAGAATGTTTTTTTAATTATTTTAAGCACCTAAAATAATATTCAAATTAATACTACGTTACTTAATAATTAAAGTTAATTTTTTAAAAGAAAAAGGTGTGCCGGAGAACGACTAGTTTCGAACCGCTAACGTCAGAACAGAAGCCCACCGCGATAGCACCACGCTAAGGATCCTTCGAGTCTTCGTCACAAAAAGCGGTAGAGGACAGTCGCGGTAACAATGGAAATTGTTAGGATTAAACCCCTAACTTTATTTCTACTGATCAGATATACATAATATATAGCCTATGTCCATCTGGAATAATGTACCTTTCAAACAGTGAAAGAATTTTTCAAATAGGTGCAGTGGTTCTGGAGATTACCCTCCACGTACAAAATCGCTCTCTCTTTATATATAAGTATAGATATAGATATAGATTATAGAAGTATACATACACATTGGTATCCCAAAATTAGAATAAGAGATGAAATAAAAATAAAAAAATAAAAAAAGTATTTTAAGTAAAGAATGTTTTTTTAAATTATTTTAAGCACCTAAAATAATATTCAAATTAATATTACGTTAGTTGTTAATTAAAGTTAATTTTTTTAAAGAAAGAGGTTAAGAGATGAAATAAAAATACAAAAATAAAAAAAGGATTTTAAGTAAAGAATGTTTTTTCAAATAATATTCAAATTTTTAAAAAATAATATTCCTAAAATAATATTCAAATTAATAATACGTTAGTAAATAATTAAAGTTATTTTTTTAAAAGAAAAAGGCGTGCCGGAGGACGGCTAGTTTCGAACCGCTAACTTCAGAACAGAAGCCCACCGCGATAGCACCACGCTAAGAATCCTTCGAGTCTTCGTCACAAAAAGCGGTAGAGGACAGTAGCGGTAACAATGGAAATTGTTAGGATTAAGCCCCTAACTTTATTTCTGCTGATCAGATATACATAATATATAGCCTATGTCCATCTGGAATAATGTACCTTTCAAAGAGTGAAAGAATTTTTCAAATAGGTACAGTGGTTCTGAAGATTACCCTCCACGTACAAAATCGCTCTCTCTTTATATATAAGTATAGATACACATTGGTATCTAAAAATTAGAGTAAGAGATGAAATAAAAATTCAAAAATAAAAAAAGTATTTTAAGTAAAGAATGTTTTTTTAAATTATTTTAAGCACCTAAAATAATATTCAAATTAATATTACGTTACTTAATAATTAAAGTTAATTTTTTAAAAGAAAAAGGCATGCCGGAGAACGGCTAGTTTCGAACCATTAACGTCAGAACAGATGCCCACCGCGATAGCACCACGCTAAGGATCCTTCGAGTCTTCGTCACAAAACGCGGTAGAGGACAGTAGCGGTAACAATGGAAATTGTTAGGATTGAGCCCCTAACTTTATTTCTGCTGATCAGATATACATAATATATAGCCTATGTCCATCTGGAATAATGTACCTTTCAAACAGTGAAAGAATTTTTCAAATAGGTGCAGTGGTTTTGGAGATTACCCTCCACGTACGAAATCGCTCTCTCTTTATATATAAGTATAGATAGAGTGAAAAAGGTCTTGAAAATTGCTTTAAAATGCCACCAATCTTAGCTCTCTAGCTCTTATTGTTGAAATTTTTTTGGATAATTGAATTAAAACACAAGGAGTGCGGTAACGAAGGAGTGAAAACATTCTTTCACTTCTGAATGTATTTGATTTCGTTATGTCATTTCGTAATGTCGGAATGATTATATTTGGATGGAAATATATTTATACATAGCATATTTATTTATGTATATAGCGTAATACATGAATATATAATACATTTATATTAAATTGAAATAGATTGAATTTGATTGTTAAATTTGAATTTATTCTTATTTATTGAAATAGACTGCAAAAATTTTTTGCACTTGAGTAATTTGTATGATTTTTTAATCTTATTTTCTTTAATTTTAGTGACGCTATCTACTGGAAAAATAAACTAATAACATAGGTTTATAATTGAATCATCTTTCCTTTTTTCGTTGGCTTTGCAAAATATGAAGTAACAAATTTAGCATTTTCAAATTATTAATTAATAAATAAGTAAAAATTATTGTGGATATTTGAAGAAAGTAAATTTAAAATTCAATAATATACTTATTTCAATTTATTCATTTATTTATTTTGTTAAAATCTCTTTAAATCTTGTGTTATATATGTAATTCAGATTTTAAAACATACTAAATTGCGTAGAAGTAAAAAAAAAACTTATAATAAAAAGATTGCTATATATGACAACAGATGGCGAAACTGATGCTTTCGTCAAACCGGCAATTGAGTGACCAAATCGTGTGTCTTTCAAAATATGCCTCCCGTTGACCGTCGCTTTTGACACTTTCCACCCCTCATGAAAAAATAACTGCTCCTGAGCGACCACTTTCTGAGGGATCTTCTCTTCAGAGGTGACCAGTACTCCCCCTCTCAATTCTTTACGCCAATGGCAATCGAAACGCGGCGGTTCACTCTATACGGTTTCAGTAGACACAATCGAACGACACTTGCTACCGATTCGGTTGTTTCCGGTATACGGTTTGCGACCGCAACGTGTGAACGTACAGAACAAAATGCATAGTTTACCGTAAACGAAAGGTCAAAACCGAAACGATTATAAAACCGAATCCGTATCGTGTGTACGAGGCCTTAGGATGCGGCACAGGCCGTTTTATTCCAGCGTTAGTCATCGTCAAGGTATCTGCTGTACGTACAGCACACCGATCTTTTGGTTTTCTCCGGCTCTGATGAAGAAACGGAATATTTAAAGCCGGCCTAAGCTAGGACCGATTTCGGATCCAGGCGGCAGCCGAGTGATTTTCAAAATTTCTGCTTGGCACTTCGGGTTGGACTTCGGAAAATTACTATATGGTTATTAAATCTATCCGTTCAGAAGTGTAAGCAGTGCAATGCTTCGAATTGCTAGGTATTCCGTAAACCATACTACCTTGACCTATCCAACAAAATTAGAACTTGGACCGCATAAGATGGAACTGATGACACTTTATGCTCTCGTTGACATCATACAAATAAAAACCCTGTCTGTTTTTGTATTAACCCAATCGCAAGTAAAAAATGCAGAACATACGATACTGAATTAAACTATACGTATATATTTTTGTCACGATGTAGCGTTAATGAAGTCTACAAACTTCATATTATATGTTTAGAGAGTAACGTAAAATATATCCGTTATTCCTACGCTCTATTCGGTTAATTTTGAAAGCATAAAATCGTTTTTTAATGTTTGATTACTGCTCTCAGGCTCCTTTATTCCTGGAGCGAAGAAATGACTTCCATCAAATGGTGCGAAAAACAGCTTGAAATGTTATACAACGCAATTGTAGACTGCAAAAACTACATAAGAAAAGTGTGCATTTCCTCATTAGAGAAATGCGACCATATGATCGTTGAGGTGGACGAGAACTTGTTCACTAAATGAAAAACCCAAGCTGGTCTTGTCTTATCGCAAAAGTGGATATTTGGCGGCATATGTAGACAAACAAATGAAAGCTTTCTAGTACAAGTATCTAACCGGTCAATGTCGTAATAATGGAAGCAATTACGAACAACATAAATGAAGGACCCATCATTTATTCGGATTTGTGGAAAGCGTACTGCACCACAAAATTAGGAGCAGGTGGATTCCCACTCTTTGAAGTTCAATTTTGTGGATCCTGAAACCGGCGAACACACCCAAAAGATTGACAGATTATGGGAGAGCGTCAAATGGCGAAATAAGAAACATCGAGAAATGGCATGCCACTATTTGCAATCGTACCTAGCTGAATTTCTTTGGCGACAGCAAAAGAAGATTCGTTTGAAGAAATTTTGAAGAACATTAAAGATTTTTGGTCTCCCACCTAATTATTTACTAAATCTATATATATAAAGGAAGAAGTCCTGACTTATTCACGTATCAACGCCCAGCAAAAACTATTGGAGATACAGGTATCAAAATTTAGGAGCTTATTACTTTTGTGCTGAAGGCATCATTTAAGAAGCGATTTTTCAAAATTCGCCCCAATGGGAGAGGGGGGCAAAACGTGTTTTTTACATATTCCTTCATATCTCAAGGAAGAAAATTGATATCCATAAGATTCTTGCTTTAAAATGTAAGAAACATGAATACCTAAAAACCAATTTCAGGATTTTTCAAAATTCGGCCCCCAAGGGTGGGGGGGGGGGAGGGGGCTAAACGTGTTTTTACGTGTTTTATCTATATATATAAAACAGTTCCGTAACTGACTCATTCATTCATTCATTCATTCACTGACTGACTGACATACAACGCACAGACCAAACCGCTGGACCTAAAGGGCTGAAATTTTGCATGGCGATTCTTCTTATAGTGTAGGGGTGCACTAAGAGAGATTTTTGAAAAATTCTTCTTAGATTTTTTTAAATTAAATTTTTAAGCTGTTTTTTTACTTTTTTTAAGTTTGCATTTAAAATAATAATTTGAGGGTTATAAAATTTATATCACGAGAAAGATCATAAAAATTCCTTTAAAATGAAATCTTTTTCGAATCTTTACCTTCATTTCCTGATTTTTGGTGAATTTTTAAAGATTAATTTTTAGAATTTAATTTATTAAATGCTGATCACGTGACTTCTTTTTCTGGTACTTTAAATAAATTTATCGTCACGTGCATAAAAACTAAATAGACAAAAAATAATTTTTTTTTTCTTGCTAATGCGGCAGACGATTGGACATTATCCAAAAAAATATTAAAATACAGTAAAAGAAATGTTCTAGAAACTGTACTATATTCTTTAGTATTCTTTATATTAGATTTAATTTGAATATCTTCTTCTACATTATTTTGTTTATAAAAATATCCCTTACGATTTTTTTATAAATATATATATATTTTACATCAATTATATACATTGATCGTCGTATTTATTATATATATATTGGCATTAATTGCATACATTCACCGATGTTTTTACTTTGAATGTACTCCGTAGCGAAGTGCGGGTTTTCAGCTAGTCTATATATATAAAGGAATCAGCGCCCAGCAAAAACTATTGGAAATACAGATATCAAATTTTAGGAGCTTATTACTTTTGTGCTGAAGGCATCATTTAAGAAGCGATTTTTCAAAATTCGCCCCAATGGGAGAGGGGGGCAAAACGTGTTTTTTACATATTCCTTCATATCTCAAAGAAGAAAATTGATATCCATAAGATTCTTGCTTTAAAATGTAAGAAACATGAATACCTAAAAACCAATTTCAGGATTTTTCAAAATTCGGCCCCCAAGGGTGGGGGGGGGGGAGGGGGCTAAACGTGTTTTTACGTGTTTTTCACATATACCTTTATATCTCAAAGTAGGAAACGGATACCCATAAGATTCTTGCTTTAAAATGAAAGGAAGACGAATACCTAAAAATCAGTTTCAGGATTTTTCAAAATTCGCCCCCCCAAGTAGGGGAGGGGAGCAAAACGTGTTTTTTACATATTCCTTCATATCTAAAAGAAGGAAATTGATATCCATAAGTTTCTTGATTTAAAATGAAAGGAACACGAAAACCTAAAAATCAATTTCAGGATTTTTCAAAATTCGGCCGCCATGGGGGGGGGGGGGGGGGCAAAAAATGTATTTCCCATATTCCCTCATATCCCAGAGAAAAAAAACAGATATCCATAAGATTCTTGCTTTAAAATGTAAGGAACACGAATACATTAAAACCAATTTCAGGATTTTTCAAAATTCGGCCCCATGGGGGGGGGAGGGGGCAAAACGTATTTTTCACATATTCCCTCATATCTCAAAGAAAGAAACAGATATCCATAAGATCCTTGCTTTAAAATGTAAGGAACATGAATACCTAAAAATCAATTCAGGATTTTTCAAAATTCGGCCCCCAAGGGTGTTAGGGGGGGGGGGGGCAAAACGTGTTTTTTACATATTCCGTCATATCTCAAAGAAGGAAACAGATATCCATAAGATTCTTGATTTAAAATGTAAGAAACACGATTAAATGTAACAAACACGATCAATGTCACGATTTTTCGACATTCGCTTTAGATTTTGTAAAAATTGCTAGAAACAATCCAATAATTTATATTTCCTATATATCACTATTTTGAACACCAAATTGGTGGTAGGGGAAAAGAGAGATATTAACCTTAATTAAATGAAGTCTGGAAAGGTGTGTGTGTGCGTGAATTGTATATATTTCGGTTGTTAGTACAAATACATCTAGAGCTCAGGTTAACTCCATTCATTTTTATTATCCTGGGCAACGCCAGGTAATTCTTTGTTTATGAAACCGGCGATTTTCACAAGAGTTTACGGGGAAGCCCTCAAACTCCTCGAAGGGCCGGGATCCAGTGGGATATCAAAATTGATTGAATGTTTCTTTCAAAATTGAAAGAAACATTTTAATGCTGACATCAGCATGGAGGAGGGGGGGGGGGGGGATTATATTATGCTGATGGGATGCTGACCAGTGGAGAGGGGTATCGATTGGCATAAAATACAAATATACATATCATACAAGTAAGCTTTATTAAGGGTACACCCGTGCAACGCCGGGTATATAAAGCTAGTAATGAATAAAATTCACGTTTAGAGCTCCTAAATATCCAGGCTACTTCGGAGCCTTTCGATCTTGTTTTCCAATCTTGCAGAAACAAACGCCCTGCGTAACGCAGTACCGTTGTTGCTATTTCAGTGCCAATTAATAAAATGTCGATATTAAAACTTCTCGAATCGGCTACTTTATGAATTCCATTATCTTTCTGTTTAAGCTAAAACATTAAGCTAATACATACCTTACATACGTTATACATACGTTTAAGCTAATACATACCAATGCATAATCCAAAGATCTTCCAAGAAACTCTTTATGTGAAATAAACTTAGTCGGGGGAATAATTCGAATTTGAGGATGTAGAGAGGCTTGCATTTTAAACTTCCCTCGCTACTTGGCTTTCTTTTTTTTTTTTTTAAGAAAAGAAGCCATTATGAATTCATTCTGTTTTCTGTATCTCTGTCACACGAGTGAAAACAAAAGCTGAAACTATTGCACAGAAGGTTTCGATGAAGGTCATTTGGTGGCCATCAGTAAACGCTGGAGTGTGATTATTAGACGGCGGCATGGGATATAGGGTTTAAGATTTTTAGGGGCCGAGTGTAAGACCTGGGAGCCTGGTAAGAGCTTTTGGCAAGTTTGAGCCAGTTGGCAAGCGATGCCTCATCTATAACACCTAGAGCTAAAAGTTTTTCAGTGAAACAAAAGAGATCTTAGAAAATACCTACAAGAAATATCTTTCCAAAAACAATGATTTCCATACTGATAAACATCCTTAAAAAGGATTCCAATTACTTTACTATACTAAAGAACAGGCTTTCCATACTGCAAGTTGAAATTCAAGTGTGCCTCTTAGAAAGATGCAGCGCAGAGAGGCAAAATTTCCTGGTATATAAATGGCATTTTTAAAGTGGCTAAAGAATATGAGCCCAGAAGGCATCACTATTGATAAAAAAGTCTCGTATGAAAAAACAATTTTTTCTCAAAAACTTTACCTGACAAGCCGTTTAAAGCTTTTGACGGCTAATTATACAATTTTAAATAGTAAAAAATTCGCATTCAGAGCTTTGCATTGAAAGGTCCTCTAATCTCAAAATAGTCAGCTTAAATGGTATCCCCCCCCCCCCCCCCAAAAAAAAAAAAAAAAAAAAAAAAAAAAAAAAAAAAAACATGAAAGAGGAAGATTTTTTTTATATGTAAAGATAGTTTAGTATAAGATTCCTGCTGCAAGGGTCACTGCTGACGGTCTCTACTGAATTTCGTTTTTCTGTCCAAAAATTAAGCACTTATTTAAAGTTAACTTTTAAAATAACATTTAACTTAAGTATAATTACATTTAAATAACATTATTACTTTAAAATAACATTTAACTTAACAAATAGCATTTAACTTAAGTTAAATGCTATTTGTTTCTTTAATAACTCCGCCCTTGATATAACACTAGCTTCGAAACTTCAGAGACTCAGTAAAAGGATTCTTGAGGTTTGGCTACATCGTCAGTCATTAGGAGAGATGCGCACATCTATCACTACCTGGGAAAAAAAGAAAAAGAAGAGGTTACATCAGAATGCTATGTTCTTATGATATTCGATAGGCAGTTATCTAGACGCCACTAATTTCGAGGTCAAATATGAACCTTGAAACTCGTTCTAAAATGAATCAAATTTACAAGGACAGACGCTCATTGATATTCAATATATACGATATATATCATAGTCGTGGCACGTAAGGAATGTGTTATATAACATGGGTGAAAACGTATTGAAGGAATTTCTATACGGAGAAAAGCAGATAAATCTAACCTGGAAAAAATATTATGGATGGAAGGCACTTACGAAATTTAAAATTTTGAGTAGCTTTTTATTCTTTTCATACATTTTTGCTAAGTTGACCTAGAACTTACAGGTACGAGAAAAGCGTACAAATTGCAGTATTTTAATAAAGAAACGAAGTTTTTAAATTCTCATTTCATAAAGTCAAACATGTTTTTACCATTCAGTACACAGTAGTTGAAAAACTCAGAGAACGACCTAATTAAATACGTGACAAAATGACACAGTGTGACGTCTATCTGACCAGGTTTGGGTTCCGGACCACAGATCTTTCTATTTGCAGATCAGTGCATTATACTGTTATGCGATATAAAAGCCTCATACTGAATACCATTTATCACGTTCTCGTCTTTCGTCTTTAAGCCAGCGATTCAGGATGTGGACCTTATATACTTTCATTATTATAATTGTTATTTCTTCGATTTTGGCAAATTTTTTCCGCCGTGATTTTAGTCACATGTTTGACTAACGATTCACTCTCCCTTTTTCCAGTTTAAGGGCACCTCTGTAACATCCACCTGTCAAAGCCGAGTTTCAAACCCCGTGTCATCACACAAGATGATTTGTGCACTACCCCGATTATTAATATCCTGGCCTAGAATTCAGAGCTCGGCACGCCCGGTCTTCAGAGTTCAAGCAAAGTAAAATGTGGTTTTAGCAGTCAAAAATTTTCCAGACATTTTTATTATTACTTTATAATTTTACTAGTTATTTGCCTGGCTTTGCCCGGGTATTTGGGACATCTCGGTTTAACTCAGCCATTTTGGACATTTTATTTTTTCCCGCCTCTCACCCCCGGGGCTGAACTTGGACTTAAACGGCATCGGGAGTATCACCATTCATCCCAATCACCCCGAAAACTACGGATTCGACACCAATCTCAGTTTTTTAAATGTCACCCCCCTTCCCCACCCCCCCCCCCACCCCAAAGAGTGCACTAAATTTGGGCTTAAATATCATCGGGACTGTTACTAATCAGCTAAGCGACCCCGAAAACTATGGATTCGACAATGCTCTCGGTCAGTTTGGACATTTTATTTTCCCCGATCTCGACCCCCCCCCCCTCCATGCCGATTGGGGTTGAAATTACATTTAAAAGGCATCGGAAGTGTCGTTTTTCATCTTAGAGGCTCCGAAAACTATGGATTTGACACTAATATCAGTCGTTTCCAATTATTTTTACATGTCTTCTCCCCACCCCCACCCCCTACGGCTCAGGGGACCCTAGGGCAAAGACACCCCTAGGGGTGTCTTACCTTCCCCCACAGTAACGTTTTCCAGATTGTAATTCATATGTGTACCAAGTTTGGTTGAAATTGCTCCAGGTGTTCCAGAATTATACTGGAACATAGATACATACATTTATAATATATATAGAGATTATGTTAATTGTTAACGCCATTGTTAATATTATTACGAAAAAAATAAGATTTCAATTCTTATGTTGTTGCTTATGCCCCTTGACTAGGGTGGTTCGAAAAAAACTTTTTTTTAAATTTCAGATCGCTAGTGTGCGCAAAAGTTGTCATTGGTATAGACGTGAAAAAAGCACTAATTATTATTTTTTTATTAATTTGCCTTCCGGTCGCGCAATGTCATCGAAGTTAGCAAAAAATTGTGAAAAACCTTAATTTTTCATAATTTGTTTAAGCACGCCAGATGGTTTTAATTGCGTTCCTATACCATTAATTAACTACTAAAAGTATGTAAAATCAATATATATGCACTTATTATACATTTGTTTCATATCTTCCGGTCGCGCAACATAGTACAAAATGAGTAAAATTAGTAGTTTTTGCAAAATTTCAAAATTTGACTGTTTAGTACATTTTAATCATACGACTTTTAGAGATGCTATAGTTTAATTCTATTGCAATAATATATTTAAAATCCAAGCATATCAGATACACTTTGATATTCAAGTAGAATTCGGTTGCGCAGCTTCGTCAAAAACAGCAGAGTAGCCTACTACCGAGAGGCGAGGAGTACGTGGCGAATGCCGCGCCTTGACGAGTGACCGATACGTGACGAGTGACCGATATGACGTATCGGATCGCGCTACGGCTGCTATTGCTTCAAGTGTACTGCAAGATGTTGGGTTGATTAATGAATCAGATAATTCTTATGTTGTAGACAAAAATAAGTCCGAAGAGAAAAAACTTGTGTGATAGCTAGTTTGCAAAGTGATATAATTTTAGAAATTTATGGTCTTTACTTTGATGGACGAAAAGACAATACATTGCCAATTGAAAAAACTGGCAGAAAACACTTTCGCAGAATCTATAAGGAGGAGCATTACTCTTTAATTCAGGATCCAGTCTCCACTTACATAGGACACACTTGTCCTTCTTCAAGCTCAGCAACCGACATAGCCAAAAGCATCACGTCTTATTTATCAGTAAATGGCTTTTTACTTGACAAATTGGAAGTTGTTGGATGTGACGGTACTGTTATTAATACGAGCTTAAGAAATGGTGTAATTCGACAAATAGAGATACATGTGGGAAGACCTCTACAATGGAGTATTTGTCTTCTCCATTACAACGAACTGCCATTCCGCCACCTTTTCCAACACTTATATGGAAATACAACAGGCCCAATAGGATATTCTGGACCGATTGGAAAGGTCCTACCTGATTGTGAAAGACTACCAGTTGTTGATTTTAATGCTATTGATTGTGAGATTCCAAAGTTGACAAGCGTATTCTTAGCAAGGACCAATTGTACTTGAGATATCAGAAGTCATCAAGTCAGGACATTGTTCAGAAGACTTTGTAGTACGTGATCCTGGCCCAATGTCACATTCAAGATGGCTTACTATTGCAAACCGAGTTTTGCGCCTCTACATCAGTGTGTCAAGAGTGTGTCAAGCCCTTCTGAAAATCGGAGAGAAATTGTCACATTCATTCTCAAATGTTATATGCCTATGTGGTTTGCCATAAAAATAAACCGCAAATTCACAGATGAGCCTAGACATGTTTACAAAACTATTGAATCTAAAAGGTACTTACCAGAAGAGCTGCTTCAAGTTGTTGATCCCGTTTTACAACGGAATGCTTACTTTGACCATCCTGATAATTTACTTTTGGCTATGGTAACTGATGAAAGAAACCATATCCGAAAGCTGGCCTTTAGGCGTATCATGAAGGCAAAGCAAGCAATATCTGAAAGTGACTTTATCAGAATCTTTAAACCACCAAACCTAAACTTTGAAGCTAAAGACTATACCGAAATTATCAAATGGAACACCAGTACACTCACTCTTCCTCCACTGTTAAGAACATTGACTAATGAAGAGATAAAACAGTATGTGAGCAATGACTTCAAGCCTTTTATAATTATAGATGCTTTTCCATGCCATACACAGGCAGTTGAAAGATGCATTAAGCTAGTGACCGAAGATTCAAGTAAAGTGTGTGGACACAGTTCCAGAGACGGCTATATTAGAACCACATTACTGTCAGGCTCAGCGATGCCAACTTTTTCACACAAATCCGAATTTCGATGTTTATCGATAGATAAAGACTAGAAAGGAAACATAAAGAGAGAGAAAGCGAAATAAATTTGTACATATTGTAAATAACACACCCTACATTGGATGGTTGGTTGGGTAGGGTGTGGGTGGAACTCGAAGTGCAGCCACCTCCCCGTGGTGAGTTCTGGGTCGTTTTGTAAACAGAATGAGCGAAGACCTGCACCAACAATTGAATATTGAAACAAAAAATTACCAAATATTTACTATTAGAAAATTTCTAAATTATCTGAAAGGAAACATTGTCAAACAACAAAATTGTCAGACAACGATAATGGCTGCTACCGGCTGCGAGCGCATCGCTGGCATTCGTCACGTACGCCTCGCCTCTCTGTCCAGGTAGGCTACTCTGATGTTTTTGACGAAGCTGCGCAACCAAATTCCACTTGAATATCAAAGTTTATCTTATATTCTTGGATTTTTAATATAATATTCTAATAGAATTAAACTATAGCATCTCTAAAAGTTGTATGATTAAAATGTACTAAACAGTCAAACTTTGAAATTTTGCAAAAACTACTAATTTTACTCATTTTGTACTATGTTGCGCGACCGGAAGATATGAAGCAAATGTATAATAAGTGCAAATATATTGATTTTACATACTTTTAGTAGTTAATTCATGGTATAGGAACGCAATTAAAACCATCTGGCGTGCTTAAAAAAATTATGAAAAATTAAGGTTTTTCACAATTTTTTTGCTAACTTCGAGGGCATTGCGCGACCGGAAGACAAATTAATAAAAAAATAATAATTAGTGCTTTTTTAACGTCTATACCAATGGCAACTTTTCTGCACTCTAGCGATCTGAAATTTAAAAAAAAGTTTTTTTCGAACCACCCTACCCTTGACAGACATTATATCAGATCAAGTCCATAAAGGCTATTGGGTAGAATGGTGTGGCTCCGGTTTGAATAGCACCAGAAGGGTCGGAGTCCGACTTGGCTAAAGGACCGGTCCATTAATTTTGAACCGAGTCAAGTGACGAGACCGGTACACTTCACCCAGCATCTCCAGAGGTAAATTTTGACAACTTGGAGGACATTGCAACCACGACAGATTTTTCGTGCGCCAGCCGCCATTAGTGTACACGGCGGTGGATTTGTCAACGACCGGCATCGAACCAGAGACGTTCAGATCACTGGCTCGCTGCCTTTGCTAACTGGGTCACCTCGCCCACTTCATTTTTATTGTGACCCTAAATAGATTTTCAATTAAATAGGCCAGAAAATTGTCTGAAAATAAAAATTAGAACTAATTATTCGTTGAACCGTGTCTTCTTTTTAATCAACGGTAAATTCAAAATCCGAGGAACTTTATCTTCGGAAACATGCGGTCTTTAATTTTTTGTTTTCGTGAAAATGAAAATCTCTTCTAGTCAGTCTTTTCAAATTAGCATTAAATGTTAGTAAAATTATCGTAAGTTATATCTTTTAAAACATCATAACATAGTTTTTCTTAAATCGTGGGAAAATTAAGTTCATTAGCAGCTAGTCCATTATTGAAACACGCATGGTTTTATTTTAATTTTGACAACCTGTTTAAAATGAAGTTTATAAATATTCTTCTTGCATACGTCTTAATAATTTCGGTATTCACAGACAATTTCTTAAAATTTGCCAATATTCGTGCAAGCGCATTATTCTTAAGTCAAGACTTAAAATTTTTGCTCGTATCCGCTTAAAATTTCACGATTTTAACGTAGGATTACGTTCCCCAATGGCGGTCCATCGGACAGAAAAAAATTGTCCTGCGTCGCAAGTTATAATTTTGGCAGCGTGCCAAACCCAGTAGCAGTAAATAGTTAAACAGAAAAGTACCAAAATGCGTTTTTTTTAAAAAAAAAAGGTAAGCAAACGATAAGTAATCCTACGTTAATAACCCGCGGTCGTTTCATTAGAGGTGGCTACCTGAAATATTTTTTTAAATATTATCTTAACCCTTCCAACATTTAGAAAAACATTTTAATTTATGCTATTTAATTTAGTTATCTTTACTTAGAACATTCGTTTCAGAAAATTTATCCTGTTGACATAATATTCTTTAGCCTAATCCTTCAAACTCACACAGGAGTACACTACTCTGGAAAATAATCGACAGACTAAATTAAATAAAAATCGCCATATGTGAAAAGCAATAACATCTTGCGATTAATTTAAATTTAGAGGAATAGGAGAGTACCTTCCGGCAAAAAAATTGGAAATGGAAATAAGAACGTGTGTTTATACTAAAAAGTTGTCACTGCGTCATGGCTTCGAATATTGTAATATTCGAGGTCTTTTTTTTTCATCAATTGTTAAAAAATAAATTTCTTTAAACTATCCATCAGCAGAGTTTACATAAATCTTAGAGAAAATGTATAGATTTAATAAAAACAACCTTTTTTAAAAATTAATTACTGTACTGGTTTGTGTATTTTATTTGACATACAATAAATAGCAATGCACAGGTGACTTTGTACGAGATATCGTAGTCACTTGCTACTACAGCAACATATCTCAAAGTCAAATTTGCGGGGAAACCGAACATAAGGGTAATGAAAAAAATCACAGGTGATATCAGAATAAAATCACGACTGCAGCGACCTCCGAAACTTACGATGTGTTAATCAAAGTCAAGTTGTTGACAGAGTAACTAGCAGGAGGTCGAGGTAAAGGCCCTCGCTTTACCTCCGACCATATGATGTTATGATCGAACTGTGTTTCTTCTATTGGACACTTTGATTTCTATGTTGAACAACAGCAGGCACACCAGCTCTCCTCGGCAAAAACGATGTGTTCGTAAACTACGCATGCGGCAGAATCAAACTGTGACTTCATCAGCGAATAATCTAGTCGCTGACGAGCTAGAAGTCACATGATCATCTGCCAGTACAGACCCAATTGAGGTGAATCTGCACTCTCGTGATTCGATGGATGGCAAACAGCACCCATTTCCTACACACACTGATATACTGCTTAGATGATTACATGCCTGGCAGACTTAGATTGCAACGAACTCGCAAAGAATTCTAAGGATAACGAATCCATATTTACTAATAAAAAAAGGATGGATGTGATTGGTTTGAAAACAGAAAGAACAAGTTTATAACTAAGCGCAGAGTTCTGACAGTGAAGTTAGATCGTTTAGAGCTGCTTCTGTTGGATGGCGGTCGATCCATCGTTGATTGCGATGGATGAAATGAAATTGAAAAGTCAATTTTAGACCCATTCATGGTTTATTCTTAGCGACGTTGTGACAATAGCGAAAATGGGTCAATTTCAATATAAAATTTCCGCATTGAGCTCATTCAGTACACTGTTCATTTCCTTGAGCAACGATAAAATTGCCCATGACGATGTGCTAGCGATTTTAATCGTTCAACTGGAAAAATGGTAGATAGGGAAATCCAGTAAGATAGAATTAAAATTGTCTTTCAGAGGGTCTGAATACGCGTTAATTTTCATAAAAAACGTTATTTGAAAGTACGCATATCTCAAGATATTCTTCTCCAGTGTGGTTAGCAACTCACAAAATCAACTTAGATAATACCCAACTTAACCCAGGTGTAATTTTTTCTGAGGCTTTGCAACAAAAAAATACTGTGGCTCTGGCACAGCTCCTGTCACTCTCTCTAGTATTTAAAGCCATTTAGAAATTCTTTGAAAGTTGCATAAGCTTAGACCAACCCTGATTCAAGTTGCAGTTTTAATACAAACTTATACCTGCTAAATCCTACGCTGCAGATAATGGAAAAAAATAGAAATCTTGTGCACAAAAATGATCAAATGAAGTATGAAATGTGCAAGTTAAGATTTTGAAGACAACAGAGGAAGTTTCGACACTTGAAAAAAATTGCCTGGATATTTTCAGTAATGCAAGATATATTCCTGTGTGATGTCATCATGAACTTATAAAGTAAATGGGACTGTGTTCATACATTCTATTGGGTGAACTTGTGATTCGTATTAGCAGACAGACATCAAGTATAAAGCAACTTCTTTTATCTTGAGCCAGATAAATGCTCTGATCAGTTATGTTGTTTCATAAATCTTAACATCTGACCAGAGTATTTTTCTGGATTAGTGAAGTCGACCTTTTGGAATACTCAAAAACTACAGAGAAGTGAAGAAATCAAATGATTAAATGGAACACATGCTATGCATGATTTAGTAATATTTTCATGATATCAGCCAAATCATACAGATATAGCTGCAACACTCATTTATGGATATTCATATTTGTTTTATATTTAGATTTATTCCCCCGACTAATTCTATTCAGTGTCATTACTTTACAGAATTGATATACTGCCTTAAAAAATGTAATAAATCCTACATAATTTTAAAACTTTATTAGGTTATAATTATGAAATGTTATGTTTCACATAAGTTTAACTGTTTCTGAAAATCTTACGGATACAATTTAAAAAATGGGTACAGTAAATATCTAATTATGAAATTATATTGGGCAGTTTTCCACAGGAATCAAAGTTCCAAAATCAAAGTAGAACATTAAAATGCAATAACATTTTAGAGACATAATATTCTATCAGAGATATTAGTGGTCAGTAGAACCAAATCTCAATTCAGGCAGATCTGATAATTTGTGAGTTTGTCATCAATAAACAGAAATTTCTTTAGTAGATTTTATTACATTAAAATTATTCAAGTTTATAAAAGATAGTATAGAACTTGTTTTATGATACTGTTCATAATTATGTAATTAGATTTTTGTAGTATTTTAAGGAAAAACATGGGAGCTATCTTCAATGTGAGTTAACAGTGTAGAGACCATGAAAAAAAAAAAATATTGAATCACTGTATTTGTACAGCATTATTTCACATTAGAGGAAGAACCAAATTTACAAAATTAATCCTGAATGTGTTTTTGAAGTGAAAAAAAAACTAACAGTGCAGAGTATAAACAAAATCTCATGATATGAGAACATTTTATTTTAAAAAAATATATATACATATTATAAATACAAACATCTCATATCACAGAAAACTTGTGATACTGAGTACAGGCATTACATTACAATTTACACATTTTCCCTAATAATTGCCATCAAAATGATTTCCTGAATAACATAACTTTTATATAATAAATAGATTAAAAGAAACATAGCAAAATAAGTAACATCATAATTTAAACTTTTTAGACGAAAATAGCAATTTGATATACCTTTTTAAGGATGTAAAATAAAAGAGAGAGAGACCAGCATTAAATGCACTCATTTCAAAGTAAGCAAGAATTTCCTGATGAAATACATGCATTCCAGTCTGCAAATGTATGAAAACTTATTAAAGACTTATTTTAAGGCAAGTTTAATACTTACTAATATTTACTTAGATATAAAGTGACAAAAATTTTAAATCACAACATCTCTGTATACCAGTGGTTTTTCAGTATTTTACACATACATTTACTATAAATCTTTCTAAAAAATGTTATTCTATTTCACTGTCATGCATATAATTATGTTTTTGAGCAGTTATTTTTTATAATTTAGATAAATAAACTAACACCAATGAGAAGTTTAACTCGTGAGTGAACTTCTCATTAGAGTATCAGTCATGAACATAACTGAGTAGTTTAGCTAAATGCTGGAGAGCAATTAGCTAAACTACTCAGTTACGTTAATTTTATATGAATTTGTCTGTGAAAACAATTAGTAAAGCATCAAAAATGTGTAGATAAAATTTATTAATGACTCAACATCATAAAGTAAAAGAATTCTTATAATGAAACTGTCAAATGGTAAAATCTTAACTTGGCACTCATATGTCATGATAACAAACAAGCCTTCATATTTTTAAATCTTTCATATTAAGCTTATACTTAATGTTTAAAGTGTCTTCTATTTTTAAAACAGAGCCAAACCATGATATGAAATTACTTATAAGATGTTCCAATTCATATAAATATCATTTTAATACAAAAATCATAAATGTTTATTTAGTTCAGCAATATAAGCATCAATATTTCTTATTTCAGTTGTTGTGCAGGGAGTTAAATTCTTGTCATTTTGGTGGTCTTCTGAAGAAATAGAAATACTGAAAAAAGAAAAAAAAAATAAGTTTAAGTTCAAAAGCAAGGATAAAATTGAAAAAAAAAAAAAAGGTAAGGCCAGGACAAGTGCACAGCGTCTATTAACTTGTAATGCTACCATTAACTGGAATGTACAGTAAAACATACGCTCTTTCACATGATAGGCACTTAAGTTTGTCAGTGCTAAACATAAAATCCAGGAATGGTAACGAAGGGTCAGATATTAATTAACTTTTCACTAGCGAGATGTGTATATGAATCATTATCAATGATCATCCACCTTAGTTAAAGCTGTTTCAAGACATTTTTTAGTACGTTAACACCTTTGATATTGTTGTACTATCAGTTGTTTGAGCCTGGTTCGCACTTACTCTACAAAAGTTCTATGTTGGGATTAAAGCAAATATTCCCTTAATCTTTATGAAAACATTTCCCTTTTAATGATTTCTAGACTGACTTAAATTAGATTGTCCTTTGCTATTTTATCATTAAAATAAATCTGAATGATTTTAAAAAAAAAAGAGAAAAGTTTCAACCACTGTGATGTATCTTTTATTTCCCCCCTTTGTTTTACTTTTCTGGACCCAAAACAGGGGGAAATGTATAACTCAATGAATATTTGTTCCATTCAAAAAGCAAAAGAACCATTAAGAAACAGGTTATTTGCATTTACCTCAATGTCATTGCTGTGAAAAACAGGAAATAAATAAAGGCCCAGTATGCACTTACCCTGTTTTTGCAGGGTAATTACATAATTTGGAACTTTCAAATATTGCTGGTTCTGAAAACTTGAAATCATTCAATCAAAAGCTTTTAAATGCCTCTTTTGAAAGAGAAGGTTTGCATGTCTAATCTGCAAAAACTTTCACATTTCTAGCTGCTGAAAACAATTTTATAAGGATATTCCAAATCATACTTTATAGGTTTTGGTTCACAATTGCCCTGTTTCACCTCAATAGCAGCTTTAAAAGAGTAAGTAAACTTTTTCTTTGCTGTAATAATATTAAAACATATTTAGTAAATCATGCATTTGAAGGTAAAAGTTGTTAGCTAACAAATTAGAAATTTTCCTATTGATGAATTTTACCAACAGTTTCTGATAAACATGCACTTGATGAATTTTCTTTTTCTATAATACAGATGTTTAACTTTCAATCACTTAGTTATTTTTACCTTACATCTGAGTCCCTGCTAAGTGGATTGCTGGGGGGACGACCTGGTTCCAATTAAATATGCCGTATAAGCTTATCGCTGTGGTCGGCGGAACCTTTAGAATTACCTTACATCCGAACCACAAAGATAAAGCAGTTGATGACATAATATATGTTTTGACAATTTTTGCACTTAGTGACTTTTATCTTCAAATGTAAAAAATTAATGTCACTTTTTTCATACAAATCCTTTAGCAGTACCTTTGCTGTTTGGTTTTCCCCCCAATAATAATAATAATATTAAAATAATAAGTTAATGAAGTGATATTATTCTTGAAACTTAATTAGTAAATTAATGTCACCTTTTTTATACAAATTCTTATGTAGTACCTTTACTGTTTGTTTTTTTCAAATAATAATATAATATTAAAATAATAAGTTAATGAAGTGATATTATTCTTGAAACTTATTTAGTAAATTAATGTCACCTTTTTCATATAAAAATAAATAAATATTAAATATAAATCCTTAAGCAGTAAAAATAAAAATAATAAATATAAATAATAAATATATTAAAAATAATATTTAATAATATACTAAATAATAAATAAAATCCTTAAGCAGTATCTTTACTGTGTGGGTTTATTTTTCTCAATCATACAAAGAACAAATATTTAAAAAAAGATGTTCTGATATTTTTCATGACTGATTTTATGTAAATTAAACATGAATTATTCTACATAATAATTCAACTATGTGTAATGTATGTAAAAGATTTTTCAAGTACATGATGATAAATGTTACCCTGGATGTTACAACTAGAAATCAAAATTCAGGTAAATTAGAACCATGAGTGACAGGTAAGAAAATACTTACTCTAACTTCTTGCATAAACTACAAACAACTAGTTGAAATTCGCTAGGAAATGAAGAGTATAAACTTTTAGTCTTTATATCACTATTTCCTGAAACACTGCTGGTGTCTTCCTCTGATACTTTCAGAGTACAAAGCTTCTTGGTAGTGAACCATAAATTTTTCAGTACTAAACATATATTCCGAATGATATTGAAGTTTGTCAAATCACTGAAAAAAATATAATCCCATTAAAAAAAAGATATGAATATAATGTATAAAAGTAATTTACAAATACAAAAAATATCTTTATTACTGTGTTTAAAAAAAAATTAATTAAAGGGGGAAAAATCTGTTTTCTCAGCTAAAAATATATCTTCTCACCAGTGCTTAATGTTTGAATTCATGCTAATTGCAGGGGGAAAAATTTATAAATAGTTTCTCCCTTTTAACTGAATGTAAAAAAATTGTTTGAAATATGCCAGTTAAAACTAACTGGAAAATTAACCTAAAGACAAATTTTCAAATTTTTACATTAGAATTTTAAATATGTTCACACAAATTTTCAACCATGCTATAATTTTAATGCTATGGAATGGCATGGGTATGCATATGGTAGGAGACAGGACTCGTCAGAAGTATCCAGAGTTGGGGAAGACATATTTCTAACATTTTTTAAGCTGAAATAAAAATAGTACCTTAGGTTAATGTTTCTTATAATCTCAGAATACAGAGAAAATATCAAAAATGAAAAATTTTAGAATGTTGAAAAATCCATTTTTATTGAAAAAGAAGATGCAAGAAATTTATTTCTTCTAAAAGAAAAATTGCTTGCAAAAGTTATATTTATAAAATATTTTTACTATTTTTAATATTTTCATACTTTTATGTTTTTTTTTATATATGCTAAAACATTTAATATAAATGCTAAAACATTTTACAAAATACCTTAATTACAAATGTATTATGAAAGTGTTTGAGTCTGGTAAAACTACATATGAACATAATGTTAAATCTGAAAAAGACATTCATGTCTGCATGTATGTATACATGTGTGTTTGTAAAACTCTTTGAATTGATGAATACTTATTACATATATATGTATTTCCCATTATGAACGTAATGTAGCTTTTATATGAAAAGTGTGAATCTGTTCAACTCACTTGGTTACAGAAATACACTGAACATTATGTATACTTTACATATATATGTATTTCCCATTATGAATGTGATGTAGCTTTTATATGAAAAGTGTGAATCTGTTCAACTCGGTTACAGAAGTACACTGAACATTATGATACACGTTCATGATATGATTCATTATCATGAATCATAATTTTTTTTTCTTTTTCAAAAGTAAATAAATATAACCCATAATAATAACCCACTAGTTGGTACCTGTCAAAACATGACAGCTAGATAGTAAATAAATGCACTAATGCACAAATTATACTCAACACATCATTGCCAAATGTTGAAAATCTTAATAATGCTCAGAAACAAATTAATAAGTTTAAGTGGCCTTGTGCTTAGTGAGTATCTAAAGCCAGATTTAAAAATGTTACTAAACATGTGCAGAAAGCAATTTTATTAATTGTAAATTATCGCCAATTAAACAGCACGAAATAAACAATTTCCATCAGGTTTTTAATCTTATATTTCACAAACATAATTATCATAAAAATAAAAATGGCAGAGAGAGATCTAGAGACACTCCTCGGAATAAACGTGTTTATCATTACAACATGCCACTGAGCATGTGCAGAAATCAATTTTTAATTGTAAATTATCGCTAATTAATAGAAATTGCGGTTACAAAAATCAAATTTGACAAATCTATAGATTACAATCTTTCATTTGAGACCAAAATGAAGTAAATTGATACAGTAGTTTTCTCTCACGGACTGCCCAAAAAGTCGGCTTAGCAACTTAAATATATAGATATAAATAAATAAATAAAAAATAAAAGCTCAAAATGAATAAATTCTCTTTATAAGTGTAATGAAATACCACTTATGAAGTGACATTTCGTTGCACTTTAAATCATTTCAGTTTTTATCTGACAGTTCATTCTTGCCTGAAAGTTGATAAATGATATTTCTAAAATAAACTATATAATTCTCCCTTCTCACATAGATAGACATGAATTAATCCATAAAGACAAACATTACTATTTTATGTTTGAGTTACTGCAACTTAATTCCAGCCAATTAAAATGTGGGGAAAAACTGACCTAGTTTTACAAGCTTGGTTTCTTGAGTTTTATTGTTAAACAGATTTTTTCAGAAGGTTGAGTATATGAATGTGAATTCATCAATTATATTTTATTAAAGAAGCTTTTTTGTATTTATCAATTTTTATTCAAAAGTTGTTCACCTGAATAATTAAAAAGAATTACAGCAATTTTCTCTTATTTCTAAGAATTAAAAATAATGACAAGAATCATGTGATTTCCGATATATTCCTGGCTATAAAAACTCATGAAGTGTCATTAGTGAATTAATTGTATTTTATACTTTGCAGTCTCAGAAAACATTGAGAAATTATCAAAAAGCATAAAAAACCATGTTTTAAACATTTTGCATCCAGTATGAAATAACAGCAGTGTTTGAGCTAAATTGATAAAGAAAAGGTTTTGGAATAGAATTTTTTAGTCTTATTAAGTGAAACCAAAAAGATATAAAAAAATTCTGCTGATATGCTACCTATAAAGTGTGTGAAACTTATTAGAGAATTCATAATTGCAGTAAAACCTCATTTATCCAGACTAACTGGGACTATAGGCAATCCGGACAATCAAAAATCCAGATAATCTGTGTAATAAGCAAAACAAAATCCCTAATAAGCAGATTTGCCATTTAATACAATAAAAAACTATGTTTTGTAACAAAATTACATAGTATTGTTTACGAGACATTAAAAAATATAAAAATAACTTTTCTGAGTCAATCCACGTCAATGCCCTGGGACACTCTAGTAAAGCTTTCTTAAACTAAACAAAAAGCATTTTATTACCATAATTTATTGTACAATCTATGCAGGATCTGTACTTTGAGTCAAACTAAGAAGCGAATACTTGGCATACTTATAGTTATGTTCTTGTTATCATAGTTAAAAATTATTATCTAATGTGAACATTAAATTAAAAAAAAGTCTACAAATCTGATCCAGATAAACAAGGTTTTACTGTACTCTGAAGAAACAAAATTAAAATGATGGTAAACCTGAAAGCCATACTGTATTTTTTAAAATTATACTTATATTTTTTTCCATTTTTTAACTTCTTTTTACATTTCTTTCGTTTTTATTTATTCCACGTAATAAGCAAAACAAAATCCTTAATAAGCAGACTTACTATTTATTATGACAAAAAACTATGTTTTGTAACAAAATTACATAGTATTGTTTATAAGACATTAAAAAATATAAAAATAACTTTTCTGAGCCAATCCACCTCAACTGTGACACTCGAGTAAAGCTTCCTTAAACTGAACCAAGCATTTTATTACCATAATTTATTGTACAATCTATGCAGGAACTGTACATTGAATCACACTAAGAAGCAAATGTTTGGAGTACCTGTACTTACGTTCTTGCTATCATAGTTAAAAATTATTACCTAATGTAAATATTAAATTAAAAAAAAAAAGTCTACAGATCTGATTCGGATTATCCAGAGATCTGAATAAACAAGGTTTTACTGTACTCTGAAGAAACAAAACGATAATGATGGTAAACCTGAAAGCAATACTGTATTATTTTTTTTAAATTATACTTACATTTCTTCAATCACACGATGTAACCAAGTTAATAAAGAATTTTGGCAAAGCACTCGAGCTGTTGTATCAATTTTGACTGCTGAAGAAATTGTATTCAGTATTGCAACCTGAAATAAAAGAGCAAAATGCATACTTAACAATCCTACAATGTGACAGTTTTATACAATTTTCATCTTTGTCGAACTTCATTTAGGCCACAAACTCTTTCAACATACAAATTTGACAAATTCTGTCATATTAGTCTCATAAAAATACTGTAAAAAAAAAAGATTAAAAATAACACGCCATAAATCATTAGGAGAGATTTTGAGGAGAGACTCGTAAAGCATATAGAAAGCACACCTTTATTTTAACAAAATGTTGCCAGAGTTTTTAATGCAAGCTGTCCAGTATACATAAAGGGAAGAGATTCATGTTTATGCCATAAACAATAAAAACATCTGAACATTTTGAAATACATATCATGAATGCTGAATCTAACAATAAAATAAATTTCTCACACACACACACACACACAAAAGAAAAAAAAAAAAAAAAACCTACCTTTTCTAAAGGTGTAGATATTGAGCTCCAGTAATGAGTAAATAATAAGCTGAAGATGTATCGTTTCTCACAAATGTGGAAATCTGAGCTTGTGCGAATACCATCAGCTAAAAGTTGTAGGACCCACATTCTATGTATCCTATGCTAGAATTTTGAAAATTAAAAAATATTTTAAAATGATAGCAAAAATTTGAAAAAAAAAAAACTAAAATAGAAATTTTTAAAAATTAAATAAGTACAGCTATAATTTAAAAAAAAAATGAAAATATCCCAAATATTCATACTATAGGTTCCCACCCTTTCTCTGATCCAAAAATTAAGCCACTTTTTTGATAATTTTCAGTACTTTAAAATCTATTTTTTTATCTGTCTATTGCAAAATAGAAACTTTTTATTAAGGATATTATAAAAAACATTTTTTTGTCGTGTTCCTCAATAATTTAATTATCTTGTGGCAATATGCATGATACATGACTTATTTTGTCTAAAAGTGCAAATAAAGGGAGTACAGTAGCCATAAAACTCGTAAGAGCCAAAGGAAATCCATATTAAAATTTAACTAATGTGACCTTATAGTATAATATTCATTTAGAAACCAGAAATTAGGCAAAACCTGTGAAGAAAAACAACATGGTGATAATATTATCAAAGCATTAGGTTCTTCATATTTCCTATGTTACATCACCATTCTAAAATCCTTGTTAAATTTCATTTTTTAATACTTTTTTAAAAAACTTATTTAAATACTGAAACTGTAATTTGTAAATGAGACAAATGTAGTCAAATACATAAAGGAAATTGAAGTATGTTATCATGCTGAGACATCATTGAGCACATTATGGTGAATCAGGTTTGAAGCAATCACTCTCAGTTTAAAAAAAAAATACAAAACTCAAGGTGGACATTATAAGATTGGTTAGTTGGTTGGTTTGAAGCACTGCAGTCATATCTTCCAACACAAGGGCTAAATTAATAAGGATAACAATTATGAGGTATGTGATATGTATGCAATATATATATTATATATATATACAGTGGACGCTCGTTAATTCGAACTCGGTTAATTCGAACTAATCTAAAGGCCCCAAAAAACTTGTATTGGAATTGATGTTAAAAATATCTCATTAATTCGAACTACATTTTTATCACTTCGGTTAATTCGAACTAAAAATTTGACAAAAAAAAATTCTTTTTCCTCGTTTACTGGAGAAAATACAGACTGTATTTATTATCTTGTGTGTCAAAGCCATCTGTATTTCTTTTCTGTGTAAAGAGGCACATGCCTGCATTCCTAGACTATTGTATGTTCGCTGAACGTTAGTAGCTATTGTCCTTCTTATTAGTGCTAAACGGAAAAAGCAATTTTCCTTTATTTGTATCGATTTTCTTAGAATTTCAGAAAAACCAGTCTTTACTACAGATTCTAGGGAGCTGCGTCAGTTATACCTGCAGTGCAGACAAGTTAATGTGGTCTAGTTTTTCTACCTCATTGTGTGGTGTGAACGTGTAAAAATTCAGGATGTCTACACGTGGAAAGTACAAAACCCTAACTTTGGAGACAAAGGTAGAAATTTTAAAGAAAGTAGAGAATGGCAAATGCAAAACAAAGTTAGCAGCTGACTATGGAATTAAAAAAAATGCCTTGTCAACTAATTTGAAAAACAAGGAGTCAATTTTAGATTCATGGGAAAAATCAAAATTTGCTAGAGGAAGGAAACGCATGAGAAATGCGTCCCAAGAAGATCTAGAAAAAGCTTTACTGCTATGGTTCCAGGATGTTAGATCTCGAAATTTTCCGATAAATGGACCCCTAGTGCTGACAAAGGCTGATGAATTGGCAAGTCGAATGGGTATTGAAGATTTTAAATGCAGTGATGGATGGCTTTCTCGATTTAAGTCAAAGCACAATATTTCTTATGAAACTGTATATGGCCAAAGCTCTGATGTAAACGAAGACGTATGCACTAATTTCGGTAGGAAACTGCCAGGGCTTTTCTCTACTTACCTGCCAAAAGATATTTTTAATGCGGCCATAATGGACAAAGCTATAATGGACTCTATTAAAACTCTGAAAGCATTTATTCAGATGGAACCTTCCTCTGAAAATGAATTGAAATGTTTACTTCAAATCGAGAAGCTGTCTGAACAATGTAGGCATCATAAACAGAATCAAACATCCATTTTACAGTTTTTCTCCAAAGTGTAATTCATATGTTTAATTAAAGTTTACTTTCTACTGCATATCTTCTGCTTCATTTTATGATTAAGGTAAATCTGTATTGCTTTTTAATATGTTTAATTTTAGATAACGTAGTATAATATTTTCTGGGGTTATACATATTAGGAGATTTTTCTTCTTCAGTGATACACATTTAAAGTTATATATTTTCTCTTAACATCGGATAATTCGAACTTTTTTCTGAGAACCTCTGAGTTCGAATTAACGAGCGTCCACTGTATATATTTATTTATATATATCAGCATATATGACTTTATTATTATCAATATCAGGTTTGGAGTTCACTGAAATATAAATAAATATATACTATGAAATCTCATAACAGAAAGAAATTATGTCGAAGAGTAATTGATATTTCAATAAATTAAATTTATATTTCTACTTTAAAAATACTGTGGTAAAAGTTTCTTTAATATATATTTGTTTGTTACACATTTTATTAAAGTAACTTTTAATGAGTACAGGCAGGAAAATATTCTCAAAGAAATTCAAAACATTCCACAATTCTTTAAAATATGTAAGGTCTGTCTTACCTCAATTTCAATGCTATTGAATAGTTTATAAAACTCAGGTACTTGACCAATATCAAGACTCGGTTTCACCATGATAAACTTGTACAGGACATAATACAAAGCATTTTCTACAAAAGAAATACACATTACATATTATCTCTTTAGTATCTCTAAAGTATAATACATTAACATATAATTCAAATATATTAGTGATTTCCACAAAACTTTTAAAATGATTTATCTATTCTCCCATTACCCAGTGAAATAATATAAAACATTAATGTAAAACAAAAAAATATTCAGAATTTAAAAAATAGGAAAATAAATAATACTTTAGATCTAGGTTCAAAGATGAAACTTCTTTAGATTATGAACTTTTACACTTTCAAGTACACAACTTCGAGCAGGCTAAATTATATATTATTGTTGAGATTAATGATTTAAACAAAAGGCTGGATTTTGAAAATTTATATATTTGTAAGCTAAAAACACTATTTCTGTATGGCTTAAACAGTAAACTTAACGGGGAATTAGTACCCCTACAGAATTAGGGTATGTATGCATCTTTGGCTTTACATTAGAATTGTATGTGTACTTGCATGTATGGTGCGTTGAGCCCTTATTGTAAGTTGTCTCTGTCTTTTCATTTTCTTTTAACTAAATGTTTCAATGGGGATCTCGGGGCCTTGGGATATCTTTTGGTTATACCTGCATCCTATTCAGAAAGTTCCCCTTGGGGTAACTGATTTGGTTAGGCTCCCTGATGACGAGACCAGTCGGTTACCTCAATTTCTGGTTCAGTTCCAGCACTACTACAGAATCTTGCCTCTGGTGTGTGGAGCTCTGAGTGCTTGATTTCTGTTTGTTTTTTGTCTGCATTCATCTTATAATTATCTAGCTCTGTTGGATTATTTATTTTTAGTTATATTTATCCATTTTCAATATAAGGATATGAAGCAACTGTGCAATCGTTTATTGAAAAGTTTTATGTTTTCACTGCTAGGGTAGGTTTTAAGTTAACTTGTTTGGCAGTCTATGCTCGCTTTTTAATTTTTTTAAAGTTTGTTTTGTTTATTTTAACAAATTATTTCTATAAGTAATTTTAATTAAGTAAATCCTAAATAAAAAAAAAAATAAAAAAAGTAGATTTGGATTTTAAATACACAGTAACAAGGCTGTCTTAGTCAATTTCTTAAGAATTCCTAGTCAGACAGAAGTGGGGAAAAATTAAAAAAAGGGATTTTCAGCTTAATTCTATCTTAATATTTCCAACAAGATAATTGGCAGCTCAATCCCCCTGCTTCAGGAGATTAAAAAACATTCTTTTTTAATAATTATTTACTGCACACTCATCTATATATATAAAACAGTTCCATGACTGACTGACTGACTGACTGACTGACAGATAATACACAGAACAAACTGCTGGACCTAAAGGGCTGAAATTTTGCATGGTGATTCTTCTTATAGTGTAGGGGTGCACTAAGAAAGATTCTTGAAAAATTCTTCTTAGATTTTTTAAAATTAAATTTTTAAGCTGTTTAGTAACTTTTTTTAAGTTTGCATTTAAAATAATAATATGAAGGTTATAAAATTTATATCACAAGAAAGATCATAAAACTTCCTTTAAAATGAAATCTGTTTCAAATCTTTACCTCCATTTTCTGATTTTTGGTGAATTTTTAAAGTTTAATGTTTAGAATTTAATTTATTAAATGCTAATCATGTGGTTTCTTTTCTTTTTGTGATACTTTAAATTAATTTTGTGTCATATACATTACAATGAAATAAATTGACAAAAAAATGTTAAAATACAGTAAAAGATAAAACTTAACCACTAGATTAATTGAGATGGAAGTTTTTTAAGAATTTAATTCAAATTAGTATGTTTTATGGATATTAAACATACAAATTAATTGCATACATTGACTGTTATATTTAATTTGAATATTTTCTTCTACATTATTTTGTCTATAAAAATATCTATTACGATATTTTTATAAATATATTTTTTCATTGTTTTGGCATTAATTGCATTGACCACTTTATTTATTATATATATATATATATATATATACACAGTAGACACTCGTTAATTCAAACTCGGTTAATTCGAACTAATCCAAAGGCCCCAAAAAACTTGTATTGGAGTTAATGTTAAAAATATCTCATTAATTCGAACTAAATTTTCATCACTTTGGTTAATTCGAACTAAAAATTTGACAAAAAAAAATTCTTTTCTGTGTAAAGAGGCACATGCCTGCATTCCTAGACTATTGCATGTCCGCTAAACGTTAGTAGCTATTATCCTTATTAGTGCTAAACGGAAAAAGCAATTTTCCTATATTTGGATCGATTTTCTGAGAATTTCAGAAAAACTAGTCTTTACTACAGATTCTAGGGAGCTGCGTCAGTTATAACTGCAGTGCAGACAAGTTAATGTGGTCTAGTTTTTCTTCCTCATTTTGTGGTGTGAACGTGTAAAAATTCAGGATGTCTACACGTGGAAAGTACAAAACCCTAACTTTGGAGACAAAGGTAGAAATTTTAAAGAAAGTAGAGAATGGCGAATGTAAAACATAGTTAGCAGCTAACTATGGAATTTTTTAAAAAATGCCTTGTCAACTAATTTGAAAAACAAGGAGTCAATTTTAGATTCATGGGAAAAATCAAAATTTGCTAGAGGAAGGAAACACATGGGAAATGCGTCCCAAGAAGTTCTAGAAAAAGCTTTACTGCTATGGTTCCAGGATGTTAGATCTCAAAATTTTCCGATAAATGGGCCCCTAGTGCTGACAAAGGCTGATGAATTGGCAAGTCGAATGGGTATTGAAGATGTTAAATGCAGTGATGGATGGCATTCTCGATTTAAGTCAAGGCAAAATATTTCTTATCAAACTGTATGTGGCCAAAGCTCTGATGTAAACGAAGACGTATGCACCAATATCAGTAGGAAACTGCCAGGGCTTTTCTCTACTTACCTGCCGAAAGATATATTTAATGTGGCCATAATGGACAAAGCCATAATGGACTCTATTAAAACTCTGAAAGCATTTATTCAGATGGAACCTTCCTCTGAAAATGAATTGAAATGTTTACTTCAAATCGAGAAGCTGGCTGAACAATGTAGGCATCTTAAACAGAACCAAACATGCATTTTACAGTTTTTCCCCAAAGTGTAATTCATATTTTTAATAAAAGTTTACTTTATACTGCATATCTTCTGCTTCATTTTATGATTAAGGTAAGTCTGTATTGCTTTTTAATATGTTTAACTTTAGATAACGTAGTATAATATATTTTCTGGGGTTATACATACTAGGAGAGTTTCTTCTTCAGTGATACACATTTAAAGTTATATATTTTCTCTTAACATCGGATAATTCGAACTTTTTTCTGAGAACCTTTGAGTTCGAATTAACGAGCATCCACTGTATATACAGTGGACGCTCGTTAACACAGAAAAGAAATTTTGACACACAAAATAATAAATACAGTGTGTATTTTCTCCATTAAACGAGGAAAAAGAATTTTTTTTGTCAAATTTTTAGTTCGAATTAACCGAAGTGATAAAAATTTAGTTCGAATTAATGAGATATTTTTAACATTAACTCCAATACAAGTTTTTTGGGGCCTTTGAATTAGTTCGAATTAACCGAGTTCAAATTAACGAGCGTCCACTGTACATATATATATATATATATATATATATATATATTTTTTGGGGGGGTGCATTAATTGCATACATTGACCTTTGTATTTAATTTGAATGTAGTCTGAAACGAAGCACGTGTATTCAGGTAGTTTCTATGTATTCAGGTAGTTTTCTCTTTACCAATAAAATTTTCATCATTTCCACTTTTAAAGTCTTTCATAAAGGCCCGAAATTATGCAGTTTCTAATGGACCATATGCACAATGCCTTAAAATCAGGATATAATATATTTCAGTCACCTGAAATAAGTGGTCACATTTACATAATGTAGATGGTCTTAAAACAAACTATTTTAGCATATATGTAGTATGATAACATTCTATGTGGCATTAAAAAACTTTTATCCTAGGACATAGATAGCTATCAATACAAATGCTAATCAATAACACATTTAATATAAGAAATGAAAACACTCACCTGGTCTTGTAAAAATGAGTGCCACTCTTGCAAGAAATAATGAGATAATGCTTGGAATTCTGGGATTTTCAGAGGTAATAGAATTACGAAGTGAATCTAAGAGGCATAACCAAATTTGTTTTTCCTTATAATTAGCACCTTCTAAATGAAAATACAACTGGGAGAGACAGTAATAACCTAACGACCTTGTGTTTTTATCAAAACTACTCAAAGATGCAAAAATCAACATCAAAACTTTTGAATCCATAAAACTTTTACAATGAACAAATGACCCTGTAAATGAGAACAGAGAAACAACATGATTTTGATAAATATTTAAAAATAGAAATGAAAATATTTAAAGAAAATATTAATAATATGTAATATATAATGCACACTTATTTTAAAAAGTTGATAGATAATAATTTACAAACCTGGGGACAATACATTGGCTAATAAAGGAAGGAAAAATCGTAGATCATATATTGTATCCAGTTCTGAACAATTTTCAAGCTCACTTGGATCTGGAATTAAAGGCTGGAAAAATGAGAGAATATTATGAAAACAAGTTATTTCAAAATAATTATTTATATATATTAAAACATTATGTACTAGAGATAAAGTAAAATGTTAAACTACAGAGTTTTTCAGAACTTAGAAAGGAATAAAGAGAACATTCATCATAAAGAAGAGGATATTAAGATGTTTTAAGAATTTTAAATGTCCTTTTGACTGGAAAACAAAATCCAGAAGTGACAGATTTATATTTGCAATTCTAAATAAATACATAAATTTTTTCATATATATATATATACATACAGGGTGTCCCATAATAATTGGGACAAACTTTAAGGGGAGGTAGGGCATGTCAAAAGGATTCAAAATTGCATAGCAACCCATGGTCGCAAACGTCATGGGAAAGTGGTATCAGAGGTACAAGAAATGAAGGAATATGAAACAGAGATTATCAGAAATATTTATTGCTCATAGATATTACATATGCTGTTGTGGATAACACCATTTCAAAAGGTTACAAAAGATGCTCAAAGTTTCCACCATTACAAGAGCTGCAAGCGTTACAGCGACGGACCATGTATTGGTGGACATGTTCGAAAACACCTGGATTTGCTTGGAAATCTGCAGCAGCGCAAACAATTCTTGCAACCATATGTATTTCATATTCGACATGTGTCTTATACACAGCACCTTTAAGTATACCTCAAAGAAAGAAAATCCAGGCTGCTTAAATCCGGAGAGCGTGGGGGCCAGGCAACCAGGTCCAAGCAAATCCAGGTGTTTTAGAATGCGTCCGCCAATCCATGGTCCGTGACTGTAACGCTTGCATCTCTTGTAATGGTGGAAACTTTGAGCATCTTTTGTAACCTTTTGAAATGGTATCATCTACCACAGCATATGTAATATTTATGAACAATAAATATTTCTGATAATCTCTGTCTTGTAGGCCTTCATTTCTTGTACCTCCGATACCACTTTCCCATGACGTTTGCGACGATGGGTTGCTATGAAATTTTGAATCCTTTTGACATGCCCTACCTCCCCTTGAAGTTTGTCCCAATCATTATGGGACACCCTGTATATATATATATATATAATTACTTAATATATATATATATATATATATATATATATAATTAATATATATATATATATATATATATATATATATATATATATATATATAATATATATATATATTATATATATATATATATATTATATATATATATATAATATATATATATAGCATTAGTAAAGAAAAATTTGATGGATTTTTGCTTGCTCTTAATATCTAATTGCTTTTGGCAAAAAACTTTAGAGAATAAAAAAAAAAAAGAATAAAAAATGCATTGTTCAGAAAACAAAAATAAAGCCTTTTGTAAGGCTTTAAAACAAGTATAAGGCTTTTTCGGGGGTCCCTAAAATGATTTGAAAGGTTACTTGAAGACCAATAGAAATCTGGTTTTACAAATAGTCCCAAAATTCAAAAGTACATCCATACCACTTCTATAAAAATACTAAACTTCTCTGAGCATCTGTTTGCAGACAGTTTGGAAAGCAGAACCAAAACAGACTCAGGGAATAAAATGGTTATTAAAGCAAAGTACCAAAGTCAATTTTTAAACTTTTTTCCCCCCTCTAAGCTGGGGGAAAAGTCTAGTGGCCATAATTCTCCACGGGCAGCCCAGTAGAAGCTCTATTAGAAAAATTTGCAACTGAAAAGTGCTTGTCATGAAGGGAAGAGCATGTTATGAGGTGGTTGAAATCCATAAGTTTCCCAGAAGAACAAAAAGGGCAGTCAGGAGAAGATACAAGGCTAATGCAATGTAGGTGTCCACATAAAAAGTCATGTGATGTCCCTGGTCTAATATTTGCACCAGCAATGTGTCGTCGGAGGTCCTGAGGGATAGGGCAAGACAGCAGTTTATTCCAAGTCTAACCAGCAGCATGCAGTTTATTATATTACCAACTACCTTCCTGAATTTTTTGTTTAGGAAGCATAACCAAAACAGACCTAGGGAATAAAATGGTTATTTCAGCAAAGTACCAAAGTCAGTTTTAAAACTTTTTTCTTTCCCTAAGCTGGAGGAAAAGTCTAGTGACCATAATTTTCCATGGACAGCCCAGTAGAGGTGAGCTCTATTAGAAAAATTTGCTACTGAAAAGTGCTTATCATGAAGAGAAGAACATGTTATGAGGTAGTTGAAATCTATAAGTTCCCCAGAAGAACAAAAGGGACAGTCAAGAGAAGATACAATGCTAATGCAATGTAGGTGTCCACATAAAAAGTCATGTAATATCACTAGTCTAAAACTTGCAATAGTAATGAGTCTTGGTAGAGATATGGCAAGACAGCCGCTTACTCCAAGTCTTACCAGCGGCCTGCAGTTTATTTATATTACCAACTACCTTCCTGAATTTTTTGTTTATCTCAGCAGAAAATTTTAAAACTAATTTTTCTTTTTTTCAATATCAGTTTCGATTTCAAAACTGATATAATTGAAAAAAAAAAAAAAAATCCCATTATTGGAAATAAATGCAAACAACTAAAAATGTTCATTTTTAATTAGGTTATATTGATCATTATGCTGATCAAATCATATGTTGTTGTTGTTGCTAATGCCCCCTGGGGCTGAAAGGGGCAGCTCCTGTTTTGGATTAGCACAACAAGGGTCGGAGTCTGACATGGCAAAATGACTGGCCCCATAATTTTGAAGTCAAGTGACGAGACTGGAACACTTGACCCCGCACCTCCAGAGGTAAATTTGAGAACTTGGAGGACATTGCAGCCATGACCAATTTTACGTGCCCCGGACACCATTAGTGAACACAGTGGTGGATTTGCAGAGACAAGCATCAAACCAGGGACGTTCAGATCACTGGCCGCTGCTCTTGCCAACTGGGCCACCGTGCCCTCAGCATAATGTAAGCTCTCATATGAAGAGCTTTTTCTGCATAATTAATTCTGGTTAGCAGAATGAGTAAAATTTACTTTAAAACTTGTTTCTTTTCTTTTAAGGCACTTATGAACTTAGACTGAATAATTAGAAAATACATTTTTAGAATAAAGAGAAGGAGCAAAATATCCTGAAAATAAAACTAGTAACAGATGAGGGAAAAGGGGATTAGTAGTTCTAATATATTAAATTTATTTTGAACTTACTTCCAATTTCAGGGTAAGAGGATATTTTACAACAGTAGCTTCAATCATGTCTGGTATGAATATACTTAACAAATTTTGAAGTTTGGGTTTCTTCCAAAGATGTCCTTTTTCTGAATTCATAACAGAATAATGAACAACAGCTGTTTTACTCCATAAGAAAGGACTAAATAACAAAAAAACAAATTATGCAAGCATTAAATATTTATGAAAAAATTTCACGTCCAAATACAAGAAACATTTAGAATAATAATGTAAAAGAATTACACCCCCCCCCCCTTCTTTAGAACACACACACAATTGATATTCAGAGCAGTAAAATTTTTTACACCTGGATAAACTGGGGGGAACAATTACAGGAATTAATGAAGGTTCATATTGAATGAAATAACTACAAATTGGACAGAATCTTTGATTGCTATGTAAGTTAGGGAACTTACTTTTAGTATTCAGTATACAACATGGTTCATAAATAAATTTTCATAATTACTGCTGGAATAAAACTAGATGTTAAAAATGTTAATTATTACTTCAAAAGAATGTAATAGCTATACTAGCAATATTAATTAATTATTTTTTTTACACTAAAATACAAATAGCGAAAGCTTTAGACTAAATGTATAATTAATTAGAGTTTAACAGACCTTCAGGCCTTGGCAAATCTGCTTTATTTTCATATCAACATATTAAAATCTCATTAATACACTAAAATTATTATTATAAATAATAGAACTTAGACTAAGTTCTATTATTACTAAGTTCTATTAGTACTAAGTTACTTAGTACATAAAAAAGAAATTCAAAAGAACTTAAATTAATTACCTGAATTGGTCCATATCAACACTACTCTCAGAGTACAATTTAATCAGATATAGCAGCTTCTGATCTAAGAAAAAAAATATGAAAATAAACTTAATTAAATTAATAAATTTAAGTTCTACTAATGCAACAGCAAAAAAGTTAAGAGTACAGTAAAAATTCTGTAGGAAAATTTTTTTTTTTTTTTAAATATTAAAAAAAAAATATATTTTTAGAAATATTTTTTAGAAATTTAATATTTAAATTAAAATATTTTTAGAAATATTAAATAGGAAAAAATTTTTTTTTAAAAACTTATATGATAATTACATAAGTCAACTTTATTAAATTAATAAGTTTAAGTTCTACTAATGCAACAGCAATAAAGTTAAGAGTACAGTAAAAATTCTGTAGAAAAAAAAATATACTTTCTCAAATATTTTTTTAAAACTTACATGATAAATACATGAAAGTCAACTTTATTAAATTAATAAGTTCCACTAATGCAGCAGAAATAAAGTTATGAGTACAGTAAAAATTCTGTAGAAAAAAAAATTTCGAAATTTTTTTATAAAAACTTACATGATAAATACATATACAATAAAGATATGCCACTGGAAAATTTAAAAAAAATAACAATAAATGGAATAAAAGTTTACCATTAATATTATACATACCAACAGACTTCAGTGTACCAGTATATGAAGATAGAATTAATCCTAACTGATTGTCCTTGCAAACACTTTTGTCAGTACTCACAAGAGTTATCAGCAGATCAATAATACATTCTAAAATAAGAAAAATAAATAAAAATTGCATGAAAATTATATTAATAAATGTAATTAAGAATTAGGTTACAGAAAAGCAAAAGTAAATAAATAGAAACTTGTATGGTCATTTTCTCACAATTCTTTGATTTATTTTTTAAGTTTTAACATAGGATTACGTTCCTCCATAATGGTCCTGTGGAAAGGAAAATTTCATACGCTAAAACTGTCCATCTACCCATCCTCATGAGTTATAATTTTGGCAGCGCACCAAACCCAGTCTATCGCTTGGACAAGTTAAACAGAAAAGTACCAAGATGCGTCAAAATTTTGACATACATATATGTATATATATATATATATATATATACATACGTACATATATATGTAGATGCATATATACATACAAAAGAGGTAAGCAACGATAACTAATCCTACATTAATAACAAGCGGTAGTTTTGTTAGAAGAGACTACCTGAAAGTATTTTTTCTTTTAGTTTTTAACTCAGTATATTATTTTCAGGGAGCTTAACTAAGGATATTACTCATAACAATCAACCCCAAATGTATAAAACTTAAAGGCTAAAAACTATTAATGCAATGATCATTAACTCAAATATAAACTTAAAATTTTTTTAATGGAAATCCTATTTTGATAGGATCTTATTAATTTATTAAATTCATTTTTAAAAAAATTCTTAATGGTAAGGTATTCTTTTGAATTAATAATATTTTTTACAGATATTTAAACAAAATAGATTGAACTTATTTTTTAAAAAAAGGAAAGACACTGAACTTGTTTTACATTTATATAGTACAGTTGGCTCTCTGTTTAACGACTTTCAAGGGACCATGAAAAATTGTCCTTAAATAGAGATCGCCCTTAAACAGAATTTTTGAAAAATTAACATTTCCCATAATGTTGGAGGGGCCGGGACTGGGAAATTTCGTCTTTAAATAGAGATCGTCGTTAAACAGAGAGCCAACTGTATTAAGATATGAGAATGTATGAAACCAGTTGCATGAAGTTTTAAAACTTTCAGATTAAAAAAAGAAATCAAAACACAGTTAAAAGAGTCTAATTTATAAAAATAAACTGAAATATAATGTATTCACTGTATAATATGGTAGTGCCAATGGTATGTATCATATATTAAAGAAATGGCACATCAAGTTAAAAGAAATGTTTTAAAATATTTTAAAAATTACAAGATATTTAAATAATATAACATTTATGCAATATGAGGAAACATCATGCAAAGGTACACTAACAATTAATCACTTACCTTTTAAACTTTCATTTTCTTTAATTTGTGATAACATAATGTTAAAAAAGTTTGAATGTCCAGTTACTAAATTAAATATTAACTGAGTTGGTAAATTAAAATTTTTAGATTTTTCACAAAGAATATTCAAAATTTCTATCAACTGAATTCCAATATTTCTGTGCCTAGAAATAAAAAAAAATGTCTGTTAACACAATAGCTTCAGCATTACCATAGGAAATAAACCAGTATAATAACTTCAAACTAATAAGTAAATAAGATATTTAAACAAAAACATTATATATATATATATATATATATATATATATATATATAAACAAAACAGTAAAGCTAACTTAGGCTACTTGCAAAATGAAAATGGAAATTAACATACTGCACACATATACTAATGTCACAGCATTGGGTTTTAATTCAAAGAATAATATATCCCTCATAAAAACTTATATATAAGACTAGTTATTCATAATTTGAACAGAATATAAATACTTTTGTCCAAGAAGCAGGGTAGAGTAAATTAAACAAAAAAAAAAAAAAAAAAAAAAAAAAAGTACTAAGTATTTATAACTTGTTTAAATAACTTACAGGTCAGACAAACTATGAGAATAAGAAGGTATAATGAATAACTATATAAATGTTATCAAAGTGCTTACATTAAAGATTTAAAATATCATAATACTTTCAGCTCCAACAAAAGTAGGGAAATTGAACTGAATGAAATAAAATTTTCAGTAAGTTTTCTCTCCTAATACAAATGCATCAATGAATAAGCATAAAATAACACTTCAAGATGCAGATAACAAAAGATACAGTATCTAATCAAACAGCCTAGCAATATAAATAATTACAAAATTGAAGAGTATTTATATAAAATTACTTCAAGGCAACTTTCAAAATTTTTGGAAAAAAGATGTCTGTTTCAAGCAGGTCTTCTAAAGCCATTTCTGGAATATCCTACAATAGAAAGAAAACAACAAAAGAGGTATGTTAATCATTGGCAATTTATAATAATCTATATATATATATATATATATATATATATATATATATATATATATATATATATATATATATATATATATATAACAGTAACTGACTGACTGATTGACAGATAATGCACAGACCAAACTGCTGGATCTAAAGGGCTGAAATTTTGCATGGTGATTCTTCTTATAGTGTAGGAGTGCACTAAGAAAGATTTTTGAAAAATTCTTCTTAGATTTTCTTAAATTAAATTTTTAGGCTGTTTTTGTAACTTTTTTAAAGTTTGCACTTAAAATAATAATACAAGGGTTATAAAATTTATATCCCAAGAAAAATCATAAAGATTTCTTTAAAATGAAATCTTTTTCGAATCTTTACCTCCATTTTCTGATTTTTGGTGAATTTTTAAAGATTAATTTTTAGAATTTAATTTATTAAATGCTGATCACGTGGTTTCATTTCTTTTTGTGATACTTTAAACTAATTTTGCATCATGTGCAAAATAACAAAATAAGTTAACAAAAGAAGTGCTTTCAGTTCAAATTTGCAACAAATATTTCATTTGCAAAATAATAAATTATTACAAACTGGCAATTGTGGGGTATGAAATGAAATATAAAATGGGGATCCCTGTCAAAGAATGACTTTAAACAATACAGACCCTGGGATTATTTGAATAATATAAAGGAGCCAACAGGAAGTCAATAAGATCCAAAGAGCATAAAGAGGTTTATAGAAAATTTTGTTAAAAAAAAAAAAGAAATGAAATCAACATAACACTAATATCTCCAAACTGAAATTGATATAAATTTTTTATGTACCTGTATATAAGAATTGAATGTTAACAATTCATAGATACTAGTTATAACATTTGCTTATTATATTGTACTAGAAGGTAACCCGTCATTTTGACGTCATAATGGAAAAAAGTATATGAAAGTTAAAAAATATCCCGGATTATCTAACAATATTGCATTTAATCCACACCTTGTAAAAGCAAACCCTTTCATTATTTTTTATTTATTTAGTTTTTCATGCGATTGGAGTAGTAGACTGCCATCCAACCCGTCATTTTCACGTCATAATACTTATAATGATGTCATAATGGAAAAAGTATGTGAAAGTTAAAAAATATCCCGAATTATCTAACAATATTGCATTTAATCCACACCTTGTAAAAGCAAACCCTTTCATTATTTTTTATTTATTTAGCTTTTCATGCAATTAGAGTAGTAGACTGCCATCCAGTTTTTTACAGCTCACTACGCGATATGAATACTTGAGCTACTTGATTCATTCACATTCAAGTTTGTTTACTTTCAGAATTCATCGCAAAAGTAAACAGATTTTTAAAAACTGTTAAATATACAGCTAAAAACATCCAATTTTTTTTAGTTCTGAATTTTTTATAGAAAAATAGGCTGAACAAATGTGATTTGATGGAGAAGATATTAGTTTTTAGGTAAGAAAAAATTCTGATCCACATCTGAAATTGAAATTAAGCCTAACCGGCATTTTGTTTACTGAGGGCTTCAATTGAAAGATGAGTACAGCCCGGAAGTGTTATACAGAGACAAGGGCTATTATATATATAATTTAATACTGCATTTTTTATTTCAACAACAAAACTAGAGGAATGTGATTTTGCATGCATGCTAACAAGGAATTTTAATTAAAAGACAGATTTCAATAAAAACAAGCAAATTTACTATGATATAAAAAGGTGAAAAAGTCATTTAATTGGGGTAATACAACCAAAACTGTGTATTAATCTCAACACACTTTTTCTTAACTAAATTGAATTAATATGAGAATATTATGAGATTGCTTATAAAACTCCATAGCTTATAAAACACACAATATTTCGGGAAACATAACCAATATTTTGTATTAAAATTTTGACATCAAGGTATTTTTATCATAAAATAAGATAACAAAAGCATACAATTAACTACAGTGAATATGAAAATCTTTTATTGATACTAAAAATTTTAACTATATATAGATTTTTGTAGACAAGTAAAAGGGTAAGACATTTTCAGCAAAATTTATGAGACTTCCAAATAAGAGCTCACATTTGAGCTGAAAAGGTAGGAGTTAAATTTACTCCCTGCCTCTAAAACTCAAAGTCAAAATTAAAAAATATATATATGATGAAAAAACACCAATTTATGTGACACGTGTAAGCAAAGTGCAAGCATTGAAAATATATATGACAACTGTGACCCCCCTTAATTAAAATAAGGAAAAATTCTTATAGAAAATGCAGAGCAATCATCATCTAATAAAAAAGCAATCATCATCTAATAAATCATCTCATAAAAAATAAATAACAGATAACTAACAAAACTTACTTGCAATAAATTGATTGTGAATGTTAAAAGAGGAAAATAATTGAATTCTGAGGCACTCTGAACAGAAGAAATAGAATTTGTGAGCCAGTGAATGGTCAATTTGATGAGAGACACAGATGATTTCTTTCTTTCTAGAATGTAACTTTTCATTATTTCCATAAGATCAATGAAAATTAGAACTTTTGACGAATCAGGAACAGCTCCATATAAAGTATCTCTATTATTCTTGAAGAATTTACTCAATTTTTTCACAGCTGGAAATCAAATGCTTATATTAATTAACGTATCAGAAAGTAGTTAAAAATTTTCAGCAGTATGGCATAAATACAGTAAAACCTCATTTATCCAGACTAACTGGGACCACAGACAATCCGGACAAGCGAAAATCTGGATAATCCGGGTAATATGGATAGTACGCAAAACAAAATCCTTAACTAAGCAGACTTACTGTTTATTATGATAAAAAAAGATGTTTTGTAACAAAATTACATAGTACTGTTTACAAGACATTAAAAATATAAAAATAACTTTTCACACCATTTCTTAACAAAGAATTGGTAAGTCTAGTAAAGCTGTCTCAAATTCAACAAAAAGCATTTTATTACCATAATTTATTGTACAATCTATGCAGGAACTGTACATTGTATCAAACTAAAAAGCAAATACTTGGCATACTTGTGGTTACGTTCTTGCTATCATAGTTAAACATTATTATATAATGTGAACATTAAATAAAAACAATGTCTACAAATCTGATCCAGATTATCCGGAGATCTGGATCAACAGGGGCAGGATAAATGATGTTTTATTGTGCTACAATTCGCATAATCTTTAAAGCAGTCTGGAAAAATATTAAAGGTAAAAACAGATTAAAAATTATGTAGTAAAAGTATAGTGAAAATATTTTTTGTAGTAAAAACTCTCACTGAATTCCCAAGTGTTCAATATACTTAATTAAAAGTTTAAACAATTCTTACCACTAATATCAGTCATATCAAATTTACAAATTAGTTCATACATGTTTCTTAGGAATCAACCACTTTAAAATTAATAATTTTGACTCTGACTAAATAAATGGTTGCAATACTTGAATCCATTAAATATAAAAGTAAAAAAAGAAAAAGCAACACATTCCCAAGCCCTTTCAGGAGCAACAACCTTCGCTGTTTGCATGGTGCAGATTCCCCCCCCCCCCCCAAATTTTTTAACCTAAAAAATCTTGAAAACTTTTCCCATTAAAGGTTAAAAAATATTTTTACTTCTTAAAGCTGATAACAGATGGCAGCACTAGCTATTTTCTGCTTATTTAAATGGAATACATTGAATGCAAGTGAAAAGAAGACTAGATTTAGTGATTCACACTGTGCGAACAGAACCACTGAAAGTGTTAATCTGAAGTCTTAAAAGAGTGGGGGAAAAAAATTATGCAAATAAAAATATATGTAAGAAGAGGCTTAATTTCAACAGCCTTCTTTTTGAATTATACATGAAAGTAGAATGCAAGCAATAGCTATGCCAAATGCTACTGAAACTGCAGAAAACTGTTTAAGAGCCACCAAAATGTAATCTGAGAACAATTTCACTCACTAAGCTATTTTTTTTTTACAGCATTCAGATGTAAACTAAACTTTGAAATTTCTTGAATGACCAAGATTAGAAATGCTAGAAATGTTTTAAAACATAATTAGTTTTCATCCTGAACTTCCCTTTAAAAATAAACTAGTAAAAATTTAAGATCAAAACTTACCTAATACCTTCTGCTTAAATAAAACTTGAAGGGCTTTACCAGTACCAGAATTTTCCAATAATGCATCAGGTGATGCAATATCTGCTAAGATGTAACTTGAAACTAATTCCCAATATATCAAAGAGACTGCTTCTAAAAATTGTTTATCTTGCTCATCATCTAAAGTTGAGTGTTGTATGCATTTTGGAATAAGATAGAGGAAGTCAGAAGTACTTTTCAATTCTTCAAGGTTATCAACAATTGCTGTTTGGATTATTTTTCTCAGATCTCTATTACTGTCAATAAAGGAACCCAAAAGGTAAAAATTTTTATTTCCTATCTGTTTGAGCAAAAGATGGCAACAATCTGAAAAATAAAATAATATATATACTAATTTAATAAAAGCAAAAAGGTGTTTAACTGAATCACTGCAAATAATGATTATAAAATAAGGAATTGAGTTATTGAAGTGAATGCAAAATTTCTACAATGATTTCTTTTTTTTTTCTCTTATATATATATATATATATATGTGTGTGAAATAGATGATAGAGAAAACCAGTAATAGCCCTAAAGCTACTTGCAGCCAGGAACAAATATATATATATATATAGGAAGGAGGTGGATAATTAATATGAATTATAGTATGAATTAGTCTCAGTTATTTTAAGATATTATTCAAGGTGTTCTGACCTTTTAAAAAATTTTATTTCATTTGCATGTTTTAAAAAGTGTTAAATTAGTGATTAATAAGGTACAAAATGTTAGCAATATGAAATGAAATTATTGGGATATAATGGTTCACTAGATTAAAAAATATTTTTTACAATACTATTTTTACTTAAACTTTTAAGATCTGATTTTTCTACTGGTACCAAGTAGCCTTTATAATTGATATAACTGTGAACATAACTATGTGTTACAAAAATTAAATATAGGAAACAAATTCAATATTAGAAACATATATTTTTCAGCAAGTAAATATTTAAATAGTAAAAAAACTTGCTAAAAGAAAAAAAAAGAATTTTTTTTGTAAGAATAGTAACAGCAGAAACGAAAATGGGAATTAGGCAAAATAAAATCAAATAATTACACAGGGGGAAAAAATATATATTCATAATAAAGTGTATGTGTGCCATAAATTTTCAAGGATTTAATAGATAATGCAAAATCAAAATAATTTCTAGTGTTTTGAAATATTTAAGATTTTTTTTGTATTAATTAAAAATACAGAGGGTTACAGTAAAATATTAAAACAATAAGCCTCCTTCCCCATCCCCAATAAATAAAAAAAAAAAAAATGTGAATCAAGTACAGAATGCTTCAAAGTCAAATATTTTGTTTTATTAAGTAATTTTCAATCATATATTTTATCCTCTTTTCCACATGATATGACATGAAATTTGGTTCACCTGGCTACAATATATATTATCATTATTCACAACTTTCATGTTGATCAACTGATGTGTTTGACTGTGACCATTGAAATTTAAATTTATATTAAATTTCATTATGCCACCTTATAGTAGCACTATGAGGTCAGATACAATTTCAAGTAGAGATTTTTACAAGCAACTCCAAATTTCAATCACATACCACTCCTTGTATGTGTGCTCACTAGGGGTACATAAATTTTGCCAAAAAAAAAAATAAATAAATAAAATAAAATAAATTAAAATTAAAAAAAAAATTACAATATATAAAATTTTGCATTTATTTGCAAAAATATATATATATATATAGGTATGTATATATATATATATATATATATATATATATATAGGTATGTATATATATATAAATATATGTAGTTGTATCGGTTTTAACCGCCTTGTGTGGGAGTTCTTTTATGCGAGGAACAGAGACGACACAAAAAAGACTTTCATACTTTTGTCCCAAGCTTTTATTACATCGCTTTTAAGGGACATAGCACATGCAGCACATATTAAAAAAGGATTGATTTGGCATACAGAGCCATATTTGTCAGCTAAACCCTGTTGGCCTATGTGTTCTCGTCTGCTGTTCAATTCCAATTCCGAACAAGAAAGCACTCCCCTCGGAAGTAGGGTTGCCACATGCCAACCTTGACATGGGTTTCCAGATCTAGCACACCTTACAGTAGTAGTCTCCACATTCTCTTCCTTAAGTCTTTAGCAATAAGTAATAAACAAATTTCGAGAGTGAGATCTCTCAAAGACTGTGGATGGTCTTAGATAAGCAAATATGTTAATAAATTATTACTATTATTATCTAATTTTGCTTAAAAAGCCATTTATCACCGAGTTTTTGCCAAAAAGTAGTAAAAAAATACTTTTCGCATTTATTTTGTAAATATGAAAATTACGTATCCCTAGTGATCACAGATCAAGTCTCAAAGGAAAATTTACATTAAATTTCATTATGTGACCCTAAAGAAGCATTGTAAGGTCAGGAACAGTTTTGAGCATAGTGACCCCAACACAGAGTACATCTAAAAAAAATTAACTCGAAATTTCAGTCACATAGTATTTATTGTATGAGTGCAATTTTGTACAATTCCTAGTAGCCATTCCATTCAAAAGGAAAGACACACAATCAGTTAGGAACATCAAATGTATGCTGACATCATTTAAAAAAATAAAAAATAAAATTTTAAAAGTTTTACACTCCAGAATTAATTTCTTGACTTTAGATATGTTATAGAGAATCCTTTGTAAGTTTAGGAAATGCCTAAAATATTCTAATTATTCATTTTTGGTACTTTAAAATGTTAAAAAATAAATGTTAAATTTTACCTGCACTAATCACAGATGTCATATCAGGATATTTTTTCACCATCTTCAGAGTGTATTCTGTAATGGTCTTTTTCTGCTTCTTTGATAGATGAGCATATTTGATGAACAAAGAATTCATGGCTTTGGGAGATAAAGGCACAAAATCCTCACACTCAACACACATTTTAAAAAGCAAAGAAACTGTGGGGATGTGATTTTCTAATTTCACATCTTCACTTTCTGTATTTAATGCATCTTCTAGCATATCAGTAACATCTCTGTTGGAGAATAAGGCTGAAAAATTATTAATTATATCGCAAATGTCTGGATTTTCATACATAACTGCACCTTTGGGCCAATTCCTGGTATGAAAATGAATGGAGTTATATTTAACAATTTTATCTTTAAATCCAATTAAATATTTACTATACTGTTCATTATGAATTACTGTGCTAGCAAATTTGAATACTAATTCAGTAGTACTATTTACAAACTTCTTTAAAAGAGGTTTTTTTGACTTGGGTACTTTTTCTGTCCAAAGGAAGAGTTTTAACAGGACATGGCGGCTAAAGAAGTCTTCTAATATTTTATATTTTAATTTTTTATCTTCAGGTTCTGATTCACAAATTTCCATAGCTTCATCATGAGATACTGTAGGTGTGTCAAAAGATATCAAAAGGTTTTCCAGCAGGTTCAGATAATTTTCTACATTTGAGTTTTCAATTTTATTTTTCTAAAATTAAAATAAATGGCAAAAATCAACATATGTGTATAAATAATGTAAGACACAAGAATTAAGACAAAACATAATTACATAGGCAGTATTTAAATTACATTAAAATCATCAAAGTTTACAAAATACGGTTACACATGGTACCAAATATAGCAGTTGACTGCAAAAGTATAATTACTGAAGTCAAAAAGCAATGAAATAATGAAGTAAATAATAAAATCTTTCAAAGTTAAACCAACAGAAATAAAAGGTCAACTGGCCAGTCAACAAAAGTAAATGGTAAAATGTTATCCATTCACTCAACTATACAAGGAAGCAACATTTACAGTAATTTTGGTTATTATTAAATACCATGATGTTAAAAAATGACAAAAAATATTCTTAACCCTTCAGTGGGCACACCCTTGTACAAAGTGCAATATTTTTGAAATTTTTAATGGTTTGTTTTTACATGTCAGGTTTGGATGTTCTAAGCAGTTTCTATTTATAGCTACACTCTTTCTAAACCAGGTCTGATTTTCTGATCCTTGTATTCCTTTCCATTCATTGTTATTCATGGTTTAACCATGGTAAACCAGCGATTATACTGGAATACAATACGACAAAAGCAGGATTTGATGTAGTCAATCAAAAGTGCAGCTATTACAAGGTATCCTGCATATCACGAAGATGGACAATCTCATTGTTTTTTAGGTTTTTGGACATAATAGGAATCCATTCGAAAGTTGTCCTTAGATCCAATAAACCGGACAGTTTTGAAATAAGGTGATTGTATCTGCATTCTTTGGACTTATATATCTCAATATTATCAACATTGTATATCTTGTCATAAAATGCAGAATTATTATTTTCAATTTGAAAAAAAAGTTTATTACAAAAGGAATAATCAAGGTTGAAAGAGACGTTGCACTTTGTGTCACAAGTGCCTTCTGGTATTCCAAAAATTGGTACGCCTGCTGAAGGGTTAAATAAGAATCAAAATTAGAATAAAACTGTAAAAAAATACTAATTAATACTAAGATTTATAGCTGAAATGAAAATATATATGCACTAAGATGTATAATATAGTTTGCAGAAGAAATTTACCAAAAGTAAAGTAATTTCCCAATCTAAGTAGGTCATTAGCTGCCAGATAAGTTTTTCTTTGTAGTTAGGATCTAACTGTTGAAGATCACATTGTATATCACAGATACATCCACTACAAGGGCTTGGTAAAACATGTGAAGTAAGAAACCTAATTTTCAAGTGATCACTTATATCTGTTTTACACACCAGGGACACATCTTTTTCTACTGATGTCTGAAACACAGAAAACATTTTGTACAGTTAAATCTTTAAGTAAAGAATTTGATTCAAAATACATTAAAAGATTAGTCACCATTTCAATAAAGTCATATAAAGCAAATGAGAAAAAAAGTATGATCAGAAATACATGATTTTAAGTAAATGACAGATGATTAAAAAAAAAAAAAAATGCCATTAAAGGTTTAGACAACTCTTAGTGAACATGAATGAAAAAAAATATAACAGACAATGAAGTATGCAAGTTACTAACTACCTAAGTGAAATTTTTGAAAATCTCTAAATTAGTTACAGACATATTTATTTAAAATTTAAATAATATAAAACAAGGAATGTCAACAAGATTTCTTCGTTACGATTGCCATGACATGACAGTAATTAAATCAACACACAATTGCAAGTAATTTGCTAAAATTACCAAAAATAAGTATATTTGCTTGAAAAAGTTCATCACAAAATATTATTAAAGATCATACAAGAACAAAAGACAGCAAAGTATTCTGAATATCTAACCCCTTACTATATAAAATCCTCTTTCTTTTGGATGATTTTGAAATATTCATAACATTTACCGGAAAATTGTACAGGCAATAAAAACAGTTAATTAGTGAATTAAATAATTTAGGATTTATTTATAATTTTGTGAAAGAATAATACAAATAGAAAAGAGAGAGGTAAAGGTCTGGTGCAGCTACAGTACATCTTTCATTACTTTCAACAATAATGGAGAATATGTTGTTGAGATTATATATATATATGACAGGTCCATTACTATCCATATAAATTTGCTTTTTCTAGGCAGCTGTGCCTGAATACTGGAAGAAAACTATACTCAGTTCATAACTGATTACTTATTGTCTTCAAACTTTAAAGCAAATTTCAGATCCCACAATGGCTGTTTTGCAATTTCTCAAACTTCTCACCCAGCAGCATACATTTTCGAGGCACCACGTCAATCCATGCTTTGCTTTTTAGTTTTGTTTCCCCACATCATAGCAACGCTGAGGAGTTGTGCTGTGATCAAACATATAAACCTTATATTAACCAATTAAAGTAATCTGACTCGTGCTGCCATCTACTTATTTTAACGCAGGATTACGTTCCTCCATAACTGTCCTCCGGAAAGCAAAATTTCAGATGCTAAAACATCCAGCGTCGTGAATTATAATTTTGGCAGTGTGGCAAACCCAGTCTGTATCGCTTCGGCAGGCAGTAAAGGGTTAAACAGAAAAGTGCCAAAATGTGTCAAAATTTTGACATATATATATATATACACACACATATAGATAGATAGATGATAGATACATATATACATAACACATAGATACATATATACATACAAAAGAGGTATGCAACGATAAGTAATCCTACGTTAATAATCCGTGATAGTTTCATTAGAAGAGACTACCTGAAATTTTTTTGTTAATTACTTGATCCCAATTAAAATGAATTAAGTCCCAATTAAGTTGTGACATATATATATATATATATATATATATATATATATATATATATATATATATATATATTTATATATATATGTATATATATATATGTGTGTGAGAGAGAGAGAGAGATATACATGATTTTGCTAAAATATTTAAGAAATTTGTGACCCCACACACACACACTCACAAAACAGGAATACTAAAGAAAAATAAATAAATATGTATGCTTTTTTTTCTAACAGCAAAATTATCAATACTTCTGGGGAAAAAAAATTATTAGTGAAATAGGCATGAGATTTATCTCTTTATCTAATTTTGTGGTTCTCCTAAAAACAGCAGTTTCATAAACAATTTATTTTTTAAATTTTGCTCAGGGGTATTGTTTCAATGAATGATGACCAGGCAATTCTTTTTGTTTTATTTTCTTAAATATTTAATTTTTCTCTTAATTTATTTGATAATGCATTAATTACAAAGGATATTCTTGTATTCTTCCATTATTTATAACTATCTCAGTGCTTTCCTTTGACAATTTCCACTAATTTTACAAGCTTATTTTAGTTCTTACTTTTTCTGTAATATATTATTTACCCTGCTTATATATACATGTATTCAGAAGTATAGTAAGTTCTCTAGTTATAAGTTTATACTTTACAAATTTTAAAAACAAAGTCTACATCATGCATACCTTTAACCCATACATTTTCATGTAATAGATGAGCAATATTTTTAAAGAACATTTTCATATCATGGTCTAATTTGACTTCCTTTGTTATATGATACATAAGTTTTCATATTCTTATGCATCACAAATGCATATGGGAGTGAGTCAAAATCCCAATTAAATGGTAAATGGATGCATAGCTTAATTATTATTTATTTCAGGAAAATTTTACAGTTTAACTAATTTTAATCAATAAAAGTACAGACAAAATAAATTAGGATACTGTACCTTTTCCCCATATCTACCAGGACACAATAATTCAAGGTAATTAAATAAGTCATGATTAATATTTCCTTTATACTTCTGTATGACTGAAAAAAGAACTTCCGGAGACTGTTGATGATACATTATATGACATAAGGCTTTCTCTAAAAAGGTCTGGCAAACTGAAATATATAATTTTGTAATCAAAAAAGGAAAAATCACAAAAATGTTCTTTTACACACAAGAAAACATAATTAATAAATAATTACAAGATAAAAAGAACTTTTTATATACCACGTTTTTAAATTTTCTGTTGAATCATATAAACTTGACAATTCTATGTATAAATAAATACTTTTTTAAAATTTTTTTGATGAATTATCCCATCAACTTGAAAGAAAATGAAGTTAATTGGAAGTTAACTTGCATTTTACTTTTCGTTCCTGTTCCGGCCAATAGATGGCTGCACCAGTCTACAAAACAAAATTAACTGAAAATAACTGAAAATTAATTCTGCTTAGAGATGGCTAATAGTATTAAAATAATGCATTGTCATCGTGTTCTGAGCTATTCTAGAAGTTTCAAATGTCTAGCTAGTCGGGAAGTTGGTTAAAAATCGATTGTAAGATTTGTACTTGACAAACACACAAGAAAGCAAGTTAATAAAAACATGGTAATTATAAATAGACAGACTAATACATTAAAACTGTACTAAACATTGGATGCAACCTTTATTGGATGCGCTGCTTTAAACTAATAATTATTGTAAAATAAAAATAAACAATTACCTTTTCTCTTGTGATCATCAACTGAGTTTAGAGTTGAAAGAGCAGCAGGAACTAATGAACTAAAAGAAAGACTGTAAAACAATGCAAAAAATTAAATATATGTATAAAAATCTTTAAAAAAATTAATTTACAAAAAATACCCATTTTTTTAATGTGTAAGTAAAACATATGATTTCTCTCAGTATATAATATTAGAAATTAAGATTTGAAATCAATGATCATTTTGTTAGTGGTAAAAGCACCTCAAACAAATTAGCTTCCTTATCGCGATAATGATCACCTGCTAAATTAAGCAGTTAGAAACAAATACATATTCAAATTATACAATATATTACTTTATAACCAGAATTGACTGAAAGTTTCCTAGTTGATTATTCAAATCATTTATGATGTCACCAAACTATAATAATCTAATAATTTAAATAAACACTATTTTAAAAAAGAATGTTTACAGATATACATTAATAACAGGAAAAAAATTACACAAAGCAAGGTAGTAGAATAGACAATTTGAAAAATATCAAGTTGAAACTGAAAATAAGATTTTACATAATAATTTTTTTTTACTTAAGTGAAAAAATAAATAAATACTTAGGTGTAGATGATATGCTACTCGAACCTTCACCCACTTCAAGTAATATAGGATCGCTCTCTTTTGATAATAAATCTATAACATAAGAAAGTGTATGATATAGAGAGAATTTATAATTGAAATGCAATAAAATAACCATTAAAAGAGACAGAAATTCCAGGATAACAGCAGTTATCCTGGAATTCACCTTATTTATCACCCTCCATTCACCTTATTTATCTTCTTCCTCTACATGTATCACAAAAAATACCTTTTAGTTTACATATTAATAAACTCTTTAAAAAATAAAAATAAAAACCAAAGTGTGCAAACATAGAACAAAAAAAGCATCCATAGTTCAACACATAAATTCAAATACATATTTAAAATGCATTTACGATATATAAAACCCATCTCCGCAAGACCTCATAGAAATATATTACAACCCCATTTTACTAGATAATATATAGAGAGCAATATATTAATTAAAAGACAGTATAAAATAGATAATCCAGCTAATAATCTATAATTTTTAAAACTATTGTTCAGCAAATATTTTTTTTCATGCTAATAAAAGAGGAACTCATAAAAACCAAAGACTAAGTACTACATCTTCTACTGAAAAAAAAATCATTTAAAGATAATCAGCAGACCTTGTTCATGAAACTATGGTTATGTTTTCTGAATATTTAATATTTTACTACATAGTTAACAATATTAAGTTATATACATATTACAAATTAAAGAAAACTGAAAACTTTATATATCTAAGCTGTTATTATGCTTCAATCTCATTAATCTGAACATACATAAACATAAAATTTCAAAACAAAACCAGTTTTTTGAAAATATGAATGAACAAAGGAAATTATAGTTATTTCAACGAAATTTATACTAAATTGTTATTATTTCCATTATATTCTAATTATTTGTCAAATCAACAGTTACCTGTAATAGTCCAAATTTCTGAATAATAATAAAAGAAAGAAATCGTTGTCATTCACTGAAGGAGTAATACAATAATTACAAATTATATGAATATCACAGGTTTTTAAGTGGATTAATAAATTTTTGTTATTTAAGGTAGGAAAACTGAGGCTTAATGAATTTATGAAATAAATTTTGTTGCTGTAGCAGATATGCTAATGCAGCATTTACAAAAGAAATTTTCTAGTTTTTTTATTTATACCCAGAGGTCACAAATGCATAATTTTTTTACTTTCTCTCTGTTTCATAACATATTTTCTCAGAAACACAAAGCCAAACATGCCAAGATTGGATTGGTTTAAAGCATTAAAGTCAATTTTTGTTTGCTACACAAGGACTAATTAGACTTGGACCTACTGCTTAAAGCCGATTCCAAATGGCTACAAACATCTATGCCAAGAGAAGGATTCGAACCCAGACTCTGGTATTGAATGCTAGTGCTCTAGCCATTCAACCATCATCCAGTCCAAAGATGCCAAGAGGCAGAATTTTTGAAAAATGCTACTTATGCAACGTTCTAATGTATTTTTACTCAAAGTTTGGGTACCTTAGTTTGGATTTAAACTCAAGCTCACAATGCTAACTACTATACCTAATAGTAAATGTTTACTGATAGGTATGTAGTAAATATATAATCAGTAAACAAGATAATTTAATCCATATAAACAATTACTAACAATCTACATTATGTACTAAATTAATGAATGTTTTGCTTCATATAACACAATGAGAGTTTATAAAATCAATTATTATGTATTATTTAAATGGAAAAAAAAAAACAAGCAAAGTATCAAATCTATTGTTCAAAACAAATATCTTACAGAGTAATTACAGTCAATTCTGATAAATTGGACGACATAGGGACGTGATCATTTTGGTCCTAATAACCAGCTGGTTAAATTAAACGAACATGCCCTATGTTACAAGACGGAATTCAGTCCGAATAAGTGGCTGGTCGGATTAACCGGTGGTCCAGTTAACCGAAATCGACTGTATTATCATTATCATCAAAATAAAAATCTAATTTTCAATAATATATTTGTAATTTTTTTAAAATATATACATTATACATATTTTTGTTATTTTTTAAAAATATTTACTTAATGGAACTGACTATCCAACTTCATTCTTTACATTTCTTCACGTAAACTAATTTTGAAATTACATTTGTATGAATACATCAAATAATCAAATTCTGCAGTAAAATGAGAGAAATTACGACAGAAAAATAAATATACTAACCATTTAAAAAAGATGTGATATTCAGAGACATCTGAGAACTGGTTTTTTCAAGAGTATTTTCAATTATGTGATCTGAGAACATATTTGGATTCTGCAGCAAGTTGCACACTGTACTGTTGATAAATTCAATAATAAATGGAACTTTTTTTGCTTTACAGGACTTCATTGATTCTAACCATACACTCATCTCCCATGGACAATATTCAAATATCTTAGTATGCACCAAAACCTACAGAAACACCAGTTACCATGAAAATGTTGACCATTATTTAAAACATAAGACTAAAATGATTGCATAGCTTTTATTACAGAGCTGCAAGTAAAATTACACACAATACATAACTTACTTTGTAGAGGATTTGTGAAATATCATCAATTGTATTTGCCATAGGAGTTGTCATATAAACATCAAGTATAACCATTAAAGGGGAATCAATGAGATTCTGAAAAATAAATTTCATTAAGGTCTAACAAGAATAAGTTCAATAAATACATGTTGTATAAAAAGATTATAATCATATTCGTAACTAACTTTTGTAAGTAAACAACCAGACATATTGATGAGTAGTGAATTTTATAATTGCTTTGTAAAAATCCTCAAAACCTTCAAATTTTTTAGTTTTCCTTTTCAATAATAAAACTGCAGGAGAGTTTCTCTGATTTTAAGCATAGATAATTATGAAACAATAATTCTATGGGAGATAAAAGTAACAAGATTTAGAAATATAAATTACTATAGTTTGTCTTAAAGGATTTCTTACACAACTATTAATTTTTTAGCACTCTCAATTATAAAAATGACTTTTAGTGAATTATAAATTAAAAAGGAAAAAAAACCCAACCCAAAGCCCTTTAACCTTTTAACTGGCAAGTTATTTTGATCATTTTGGTACAGAAAATGTGATTTTTTTTTATTATTGCAAAAATCAAATGTTTAGTACAAAATAACATACAAGCTGCCATCTATTGAATAACACAAAAATTCACCTCCCAAGATATGGTATAGAATACTAGTGCTGCCATCTATTAAATAAAGTCCAGATCAACTTGTCCCGAGATAGATTCGGGTTTGACAATAAGATGCAAGAAAAAAATCTACCCCGAGACTATCTCGGGCATGACAGTTAAAAGGCTAATGAAGTTCAAGAAAAAAATTTAGGGAAAATTTAAAAGAAACATAAACAGAACTACAAGCAATGCCTACCTGATTCCAAAGCATTATGACATCTTCTCCTTGAGCAGAAATGATATCAACCAATTTGATGTTTAAATTGCAGATATCTTCCTGAGATAATAGGGCGTGACAATTCTTTAAATTTTGGAAAAGTTTAGGTACATTTAGATCATAATCATGGTAAGCAAGGCGAGACACATAAAGAAAATTCTCTATCAGTTCTAAAATTCTATACAACTGGCTTGAAAGTGAGGGATCAACTATATCTAATGGAAAAGATGATAAGTAATTAATAAATAAAACAGACACAAATATAAATCAGTACACCTAAAAAAGAACACACATAACAAGCTGAAAGGAAATGATTATAAAACAGTGTTAATTTTAATGCTCCAGTATAGCTAAAAATTTGGTAATTAAAGTTTGATGTCTGGTAAAAAACGTGAATTGTTTACATGTATATTTCAAACTCCAAGTTTAACCAAAGCAATAATAATAATAACAACAGAAGAAAGTATCAGATCAGGAAAAGTTTATTTAACATATCAGATATGGATTATAACTATAATTATTACACTCTCAATCACATCAACTTTTGTTACACTTTTTTTATGGACTTATTCCTTGAAATTCAAAAATTACCCTATTTATTATTTCTTTCTACATTTTTCTTTTATTTAGTAAAGAAAACTCCAAGAAAGTAACAGTCCTATTCAAAAGTTTTAAACATTAAAAAGTCTATCCTTATACTCATACAAATAAATGAAATTTAAGTCTGAAAAATTTCATAATTGGAATAAGTTTTCATAAGTCTTTAAACTGATTCTCCCAGTGTTTCTAAATTAGTGTCCGATGTATATACAAAACAGACATTGTTGAATTTAGTGATTAATACACATTACAATCATGTGTTCAGAAAGAGGAAATTGAAGCATTTTTTAGAACTATACACTGTTCAGCAAGTGGTGTGCAAATAATCAATACAATTGGCAGAGATAATAACTAGTTACCAAATTAAACTGCTCTTTAAAAAATCACTCTTTCAAACTTATTTTCATTAAAAACCACCTTTCCCTCATTTTGCAGAAAAATTAGCAGAATTAGAAAAAATAATACATATTTTCAATTTTCTTCAACATTACATAATCTAAAATTAATGCCTACTTAGAATTTAATTTTGATACTGATTGTTTACATACATACAATCAATGTCCAAATGTTCTCAAGAAAGCAAACTCATTTAATATAATTTAAACAATGCTAAACAAAATAAAATTTCTCATAAATGTTAATTTTTGTAATGACATAATTTAAAAAAAAAATCATTCAAGAATAGTTAACAACCTATTTTGTTGTACATTAACCCTTTCACGGGTGCCGTTCGCATAGTGTGACTGTCTAAATCAAGTCCTCCTTTCACTTGCATGCAATGTATTCCAGTTAAATGGCTAGTGCTGCCATCTGTTATCAATTTACAGAAGTAAAAACATTTTGCAACCTTTAATTGGAAAAGTTTTTAAAAATTTTTAGGTTAAAATAAAAAAAAAATCGGGAAAAAAAATCTTCACATGCAAACGGTGGAGATTGTTGCCCTTGAAAGGGTTAATGCTTTAGCTCCATAATATTTAATTTACATACAAATACAAATTTATATGAAGTAACCAAATAAGTATGCTTTATCTAGACAAAAGTATTTTTAAAACCTAAGGAAATATTTATTTTTATGATCATACATGAGATCTCAATAAACATAACTTTTAAATAATATACCTGTATTTGTTATCTTCTCAGAAACTTCAGAACTTGAAGTGAGAGTTTCCCAGTAAACTTCTACATCTTTCATAAAAGCAAAATTCTAGAAAAATAATGCAAGTCACATAAATACTAAATTTTATAAGGATAATCTTGTAAAGGATTGAGACAAAATAAATTTACCTGTATGACAGTAGTTAAGAAAGAACTACTAAAAGCTGACACATCAGCAGGTGAATAAGGAGTTTTAGAAAAATCTGCTTGCAAGCAATATTCTGCTATGCTTTTTACTTTTTCAAGAACACATATAAAAAAATCACACAAATGATAGCAAATAAAATGCTTCCTAGCCTAAAATAAAAAAAGATATCTCATTAAATTAGATGCACTATAGGAAAATTATTTATTGTACACAGCACTGTTTATGAAACTATAACTACTTATAATTTTTTAAGTTCAATTTTGAGACAATAAAAAAAAGGAATAATGAATTATCTGAAAAAAATACACTATGACTGTTTTACATAGTACATAAAATTATTGTTCATATGATTTATAGAAAAAAAATGAGAACCTATATTTTATGATATACATAAAATTATCAGCACACAAAAGAATCCAGTACACTTTTCAAATAGAACTAAATTCAAAAAACCCAAACCTATCACATAATTACAAGGTTTTTAAAATGTGTGCAAATTTTACATCATAGAACCTGAATTCTGTTTACTAGACAATCTTTTACTGAATATTTTAATATTTCAAAATTAAAGTCAACTTGTACAAAATATATTATTTAAAACAGGAATGATCATCTCTAGTTGCAATAAATTCATTATTAGTTCAATATCCATAATCACCAAATTGCAACACACCTCTTCATCTAAATTTTCCTATAATATACAACAAAACTTCCATTACGATAGTTACAGCCAATAAAAAATCTATTTCAAAATAACAGTACCTAAGAAAAAGATTTTGTTTCTTAAAGTCAAACACCATAAACAGCATTGAGAATATATTGGTCTTCAACTTTTTAAATTAGCAAGCAACCTAAATTTTAAACACCTTAAATAGCTAAAAATTAAAAAATGTAAGTTTTATGTATGCAAAATTCCTACAAGACTAAGCTAGTTTAGTCACTAGGCTCTTGGTACTCAAAATTTTTATGTTCACAGTCAACAAAGTGAAGAATAGTGCTGATAGAAATGATTCAACAACAAATTTAAAAGTTTTTAGTATGGGAGCAAAAACAAAGTAACAAGTCTACTGAATATGACATTATATCTTGCAAGTTAAGAAATTTACAGTAAGCACACTAAGACCTTATTTACACGTTTTTCAGAGCCAACAAAGATTCGTGTAATACTTTCTAGAGTTATTAGATCAGTCCTGGAAATTAATGGCTGCACCTTGTACATAATTGAGCAAGATTTTCAATAAAAAACAAAGAATATTCTTCTAACAAGACCAAATTATAATGACTAGTAGAAGAAAAAAATAGTTTTGAAACATACAAATTAGGTTTTAAAGTATTTCTTACCCTCTGAACTATGAATTTACATGCATACGAACCATGCCTAATGATTCATATAAGAAACCCATAAATAATTAAGAAAGGGTTGATTGTTATAATCATTCAAAAACTATTTTCTTTTTGTAATTCAATGATTACTCCACACAGATAACAATAAAAACAGATATCTAACATTGCTTTTTAAAATCTGAGGAAACTTTAAAGTTGATAATCTGCGCACATGTAATTTACCCTCAAATACATTTTTTTTGCGATATTAAAACATATTCTCTCATGCAATATTAAAGTGAACAAAAAATTAATAAATATGGAGAAGCAATAAAATGTGAGACAATAAAAAGTATAAAATAACTCTAATGTCTACCTAAACATCTTTATTACCTGAAAGATATCACTAATGTCAGATAGCGAAATCAAATTTGGAAATGAGAGTGATTTAGCAATGTATATTAGAGTAGATACAGGTTTCTTTTCAGCATGTTTGAACAGGCAGGATACAGGATCTTGAGCAAGAATAATCTGCAAGGAATTATCAAAAAGAATACAGACACCCACATGTTATAAACATATTATGTTTATATATATATATATATATAATACACAGTCGAACCACATTATAGTGAACCCGGTATATAATGAACTTACAGATATAAAGAATGAAAATTTTGGTCCCACCGTTTTTCTGGTGTACGTAATTTAATTAGCATTGTGTCAGTTTAATGTAATCCATTTTAGTCAATTTAATTCATTAATGATCATTTTTAATAGATTTTATCAATTTTTTAATACATCATTATTGAATACACATTGCAACTAATGAGTTATACATTTTGTGAACTCTAGCATTTTTCTTAACCTTTCGGATATAGCGAACCACCAGATAAAGCGAACAAAACCTTTGGTCCCTTGAAGTTTTCTATAACAGGGTTCGACTGTGTGTGTGTGTGTGTGTGTATATATATATATATATATATATATATATATATATATATATATATATATATATATATATATATATATATATACATACATACATACATATATATATATACATACATACATACATACATACATATATATATATATATATATATATATATATATATATATATATATATATATAGAGAGAGAGAGAGAGAGAGAGAGAGAGATAATAAGTAAAATAAAATATACGCTATAAAATTTAAACACTGATATAACTTAGAAATATCCTTTCATGCAAAAAATTTCTAAATTAATTTTCAGGGCTATTTTTAAGTAATTGCAACACTAGGAAGTTCAGAGGTGGGAATTGTTTATTTGAAGGAAGTAAAAATGCAAGAAATATGTTTTTTGAGTGAAATGACAAAGTGTAATGAGATAAACATTTTAAATTGTGAAGTTAAAGGAGAACACATATCAACTGAAAAGGAATATTTTAAAGGACAGGGAAAATATTATTCTTAGAAAAGGGAAATAAAATTTTAAATCATATATATATATATACACACATACACACGTTAACACAAACTGCTTAACATTAACGAATATCCCAGATTAAACTGCGCTAAAATTCTGTTACATGAATTTCCCATTACACAGATTACTAAGCAACTTTACAGTCAATCACTTTAATTAAACTTTGTGAATTAATTTATGTCCAAAAATACAAATATTAACTAGCTTTAATAGTAACTATCACACATTTTGGAAAACTATAACATTATTACTCCTCTTTTTTTCTTCTTTGTTTTAAAGAATTATAATTGTTACAAATTAATAAATCAAAGTTCATATATTATGCATGGGTGATTCATGGATTAGAAGTTTAAGATAATGTAAAATTTTTCAAAATCGTATTTATTTATAATATTTGTAAGTGATAAATGAATATTGTTAATGGTGTGTAATCCCTTGTATAAAATTTAACTCAGAATTCTTTCATTGCAAATGAGAGCAGAATCCCTTCCAATCCTGTTTCAAAAATGCATAAACTTTTGATCTATATTAATGAGTGTAAGTATATACATAATTTACATTAAAGGAAATCAGACCACACTCTAATAAATTAAAAATGTGTAAAAAATATAAAATATTTAAAAATTACAGATTGCACAAACACATGCAAATATACCTTTTTGATTATGCTGGTAACATTCACCCACTGAGATGAATGTCTAGGAGTAAAGCTATCTTTCAAATTTGGCAAATAATAAGTCATTTGGTCAGGGCAGACTTTCAGCACCGATATCACAAATTCAGCCACTAATTTGTTGGTATGAGGTTTTGGCATATAATTAAGAATAATGGTTAACACATTGTTATTATTCCTAAAACAAAAGTAAAAAAATAATATATAATAAAAATTCTACTGATAAACTTTAATTACTTTTAACACAGTTCAAAATTCTCATTACAACAATATCATATCATATATCAACTAAAAGCAATACTAATATACAATTAAAATAATTAATATAAAATACAAAAATCACCATGGTTATTGCTATTTAATTTCTCAAATTATTCAAACCTATAGCTATTTACTATAATTCTACCTATAACAATAATATTAGAAAATTGTAATGTTTTAAGCAAAACATATTAAAACAAAGAAATTTGTTATATAAGTGGAAAGAAAAAAAAGAAAGAGAAATAATTTAGCATTATAATGAAAGTGCCTTTGTTTACTAGGTTATCAGATAAAATAACCTTTCTATTAAAGATGATAGTCCATTCATATTTAATAAACTTTAAAAGCTATGGCAGGGTTTTATTACTACACATACTGGACAAAACACATTAAGCCTTAAAACTAAGTTATTGAAGTTGATCTACAAAACCAAATAATTTGACTGTGTGAGTGAAGTTTAAACTGTCACTCTCTTATTAAAATATAATAGTAGTCCAAATAAAACTTATTAAATGACAAGTGTCTTGGTATTTCAGTCTGTGGAATATGACATTATGGAAGCCCATGTCTTAAGATCTAGTACATGCTATCATAATGTGGTAAAAGACTGTTCTCTTAGCATGAAATGTAGCTGTAATACATTTATCCTTTGAAAACTATATTGGTAAATTGGAAAACTATGTTGGAACAATAGTTATATGTTGTGATGAATTTAATACAGTGTTGTCTTTCTGGGTATTAAATAATATATAGTAAAGTAAAATAAACACATAAGCTTACTTTCCAGAAGACCCATAAGATAAATCTTGAAAAATTATGCCAGTTTTAAAGGAGCAACACAGCGATAGCATCAACTCATGTGCAGCTGACTGAACATTGCTACTTTCTTCTTTAGTTGCTTCCTAGAATGCCAGATTTTTTAGCAAATATTTCAAATAAAAGTATGACTAACATATTATGTAAAGAATAAAAAAGGCTAACCAAACATAAAATAACAGTCAATCCTCAAAGTTCTTCAACACTTTTTCCTCTCAGCAAGGCTATTCATACAGTGTAAAACATGAATTTAGCTTTCGAAAACAAAAAAATGTTGTACAGTTGGCTCTCTGTTTAACGACGCTCTACTTAACGACAATCTCTATTTAAAAATGATATTTCCCAGTCCCGGCCCCTCCGACGTTATGGGAAATGTTATTTTTTCACAAATTCTGTTTAAGGGCGATCTCTACTTAAGGACAATTTTTCACGGTCCCTTGAAAGTCGTTAAACAGAGAGCCAACTGTATTAAGACAGACAAAAAAAAAAAAAAAAAAAAAAAAAAAAAAAAAAAAAAAATCAAATTTATTCTTTTTTTTAAACCTATCATGACTTTCTTGAATGAAATCTTTTTTCAATTAATGTATTGATAAACATAAAAATGCAAAATGTAATTCTTGATAATTATATAAGATTACTCAAATAATTTAAAAGCACTCTTAATATCTTAGTTTTTTTTCTTCTTTTGATGACCTAAAATTTAAATTCAAAAATAATTTCAAACGATGAATTTTAATAGCATTCATATTTACAGTTAAACATACTTACAATAGTTAACAGTATATATACTTCCTTTAAAACTATATCTCCATAATATTGTTTTTACACAATTTAAGTATGATTAGGAGATATTATTACACAGGATTATACACAATTTAGATATGATTAAGGCTGCTATATACTAAGAAAAAAATCGTATTTCCCTTTTCCTCTTCTTGCAGATTCTTGTGGTGGGAGGAGTCCAGTTGACAGTTCGAGAATTCCACCCCCCCTCAGGATTGACATTTTGAGGGAATGTAATGGTTCTCTCTCTATAGGAGGGTTAAGCGCTGTCCCCAAATTGTTTCTTTTAAATATATTTTTGTCACCTATTTACAGGTACATAAATGCTGATAATCCAATAAAATTGGTATTGTCAGATAGCCTGAACTTTTCTGCAAAGCGCTATCGGATTCATTTTATAAATTTCGTCCACCGAAGGAATTTATGAGCGTTTAAAACACACTATACCAGATTTTTTCCCGAATAATTTAAATTTAAAAATATTAATTGCATTCTTTTTAAAAAACGAAAAAGGTACACAAATGTAAAATTTCTTTCTCTATGACGGAGTACAATTTTTTAAAAAAAATCTTTGATTCCAAGTCGGCAATCCGTGGACAAATTTTCTCCATAGGTTAACATTGAGGTGAGTGAATCCAATGGGGTTAGTACATAGCAGCCTTAAGTATGATTAGGATTTTACACAATTTAAGTATAATTAAGTATGACTAGGAACATTACAGTTCTCTTTTTGGAACCAAAAACTGAACTAATCAGAACCTATGGATTGATGCCAATACCAAAGAGCTACAAACATCAAGTTTACTACAATATTCAAACCAGTAGACTGTGGTTCCAAAGACTATTTGACTGCAGCCATTTGCCAATGTTGCTTTCCTTAAGATTTCTGAATCCTATTTATGTTCAAAATTTAAATAGTAATGCAACAAAAGAGCGTAACCAATAAAGAAAATCAAAATTAATTATTCACAAAACTTCACTCATCCAAATACAGTAATTTAACATTCAAACACATTTATTTACTTTTCTTTCTTGCATACATTGATATTGCTTTCATCATGAAAATTACAAAATAATGAAAATGGTCTAATATATATGTTTAATCAATAGTCTAAAAGAGCTTCTTAACTTTGGAGAGTCATCAATGCAGAGTATTTTTAATAAGATGAGAACAATATCTCCCCATAAAAGATAGATAAATATAACTTTTATTCACACGTCAACACCACATTTTTGTAAAAATATATATTTAAATGTTTAAAATGCAATATAAATTTGCAAATGGTGATAAGAAGGCTATACTTGGGGAAAGGCTAAGAGACTAGCGCTTCTTTCCCAACGGGGCACCCTATGCGTGGAACAGTCCATTTGAATTTAGAGGTGGGATAGGTTAGGTTGAAGGGTGGCGCCATCTATTCGCTATTCTATGATTCACTTGCCTGTTACAAGTTGTTCGCTTCTCTTGTGTGTATCAAGTTAGGTTCGCTTTTCTTGTCTGTTTCAAGTTAGTCCTGTGACAAAATATCTGAAATTCTTTCAACAAAACGGCCCTTATCAGGGCCAAACAATTCTTCTGAAATTGTTTTAAAAAAGCGGCGCAACAACTCTTCTGAAATTGTTTGTAACAAATGCAATATTTGAGGAGTTTATACTGTCACAACCGAAAATTTCATGATGAAGAAATGGCCACGACAGGAAATCAACTATGTGGAATGTGTAACTAAAAGTGATCATAACACGAGAAATAAAAATGTTGAATACAGAACTTTAACGTTATGTTTCAAATTGCTCTAAATCTTTAAACAACAAAATAAAAACCCATTAAATTAATTTCTACTCTTAATGAGCAGTATAATAAATAAAAAAAACATTCAAACATTAATAGCTGCAACAGCATACCTATTTTAAAAATATAAATAGATAAAAAAAATTAGTAATTCAAGGTGTCAGTAGATGGCGCCACCCTTCAACCTAATCTATCCCACCTCTAAATTCAAATGGACTGTTCCACGCATAGGGTGCCCCGTTGGGGCCTGTATTCAGGTTAGGTTTGCCCCGAGTATAGAAACTTTTTAAAAGTGTTTATTATTTATTTAAAAGTTTTAAATTTAACTTAAAAGTTATAAATTGTTTATACAACTTAAAGAGTAAAGGGTATCAATCACATGAAAAAAAGAGAAGGAAGCAAATGTATGCAAGTTTTAGAAAGATAAACAAAACATTTTGTTTAAAACTTAAATGATTAAGTTGAAATGTTCTATGAAAACATGTTTTCTAAATAACAAACCTTTTCCCCGGTGAGTATTATTTTAGTAAAGCTATTACAGTGGAATCTCGATAGATCGTTCCCTGAACGATCGTTTATTTCACCCAGTCCCAAATAAATTCCATAGAAAACAAGCAAAAACACACCGCATGGATCGTTCCTCGATCCATCCTTTTCCTGCAATATTCGTTCAGAATATCGCAGCTTTATATTAATTTATTGGATCGATCGTTTTTTTATAATAACTGAACTTGAAATATAAATATCTGGATTGAGCTCTCAAAAAAAAAAAAAAAAGAAGAAAAGAAAAAAAAAAAAAAAAAAAGAGGAATGGAAGACTAGTGCAGAGAGTTCATATGCCTTTTAGACTCCTAGACCTAACAAATTTTCCCAGGGATACAATTATATATTAACAGAGGTATCAATAGAAAATCATCAGGCATTACATCTTAAAAATACAAATAAAAATGACTTAGAATGCCCTAAACAAGGAACAATAAGGAAAAAGTTACTTGAATTTATAATGCATGCAGTTATACATTAAAAAAAAAAAAGACATTCAGCACAGAAAAAAATTATACTTACATATGCAATTGATATATCCTCTTCACCTAATTTTCTTTTCTTTTGAGTTTTGTCTCTAACTGGGCCTTTCCATGTATACAGTTTAATGATTGGTTTCAAAGAATGGTCATTGAATAGATGAAGCTTTGTTGTCTTTGAAATTAGAGTGCTTTCCACTATCTATAATGCAAAATTTCTTTAACCACTCAATCTCTACAAAAGTACTGCATGAACAAGACATTCTAATTCTTAAGATAAAATTAAAATAAGAAATAAGAAACATGATTTCAAAGCATTTTAAGTGCATAAAAAACTTTTCAGTAAAAACTAAATAGTTATTTTGAAAAAAGTTACAGGTTTCATTTTGCATGTATAATAATTTTAAACATAAACTAGCTAAAGTAAGCTTTTATTTAAAATTGGTTTTCATAGATATGAAAATCTGCACATAATCTCACAGCAAAATATATATGGTTTCATAAAAGTAACAAAATTATGTCTAAAAACAAAAACCAGACTTAAGAAAAAAACTTAATTTATTTGTTTACAGGTATTGGATATCAATAAAGGTTTTTAAAATAAAAAACGAGACTTACCAATTTTCGCAAAGTTGATAAGACTAATATTATTACATGAGCTCTATCAGACACTAAACCAGGAATAATATCATTCAAAAAACCTGAAACAATAGAAAATTTTTCTTTTCAAATATTCTGTGGGGAATAATTATTGAAAATAAAACAATAATAATGGCAATTAAAAATACATAGATAAAATAAATATGCAGCATCTTTCATAAATAAAACATCTGAAGCCTTTTATCAAAATTTTATACTTATATACACATAGATTTAAAATATATACTCTTAAACTTTGATATAAAAAAGAATGTGTGATAAAGTTTCTCAGGTTAAACACTATTATCAAAGAGAGTTAAAATATACATACAATATCAGCCTTAAAAATGTGTAAGAAATATAGTACAGGCCAAGTTAGACCACACACTTCCTGAAGGTTTTCTGTCCACTGTCAAAGTACTTGTTTTAACTGAGGTAGGTTTATCAAAAATAACACTATTATCAGAACACTTGATCAAGCTGTCAAGGTTATTTTGAAACCATGAAAAGAAAATCCCGATGAAACCTTTAAACATAAAAAACTAAAGAATTGAAATTTTACTAAATTTAATAAGCAATAATATTACCTTTGATTTCTACAAGTTGACGAATAACAGTTTTATCACATGTAGTCAAAATGATAATTATTAAGTTAATAAAAGTAGTTCGAATATCTTCCTCTTCCTATAAAAGACATATATAATAAATTCCTGAATGAAGATTAAGTGCAATAAATGATACTTAACATGCTCAAATAAAACCAGCATAAATAATTTAAATCAGAAAATTAACAAAAGCAAATTTTTTTTAAAAAGAGATGAAATTTCAAACAATATTTAAGCTATAAATAAAGCTTTTTTTCTGATGAGCCATAATTTTAACAATGTCAGTTTTCCCTATCAAATTTATAAGATGACAATAATTTGAGATATACTTTAGAAAAACTTAAATGTTAAGAAGCTAGAATGAAAATTCATCTGATAATCTGAGGTGTACAAAACAAGCAGTAAGAAAAATCCTCTTCTGCTTAATATCAGAAACTTTTTGCTAAAATAAACTACTCTATAAAAACAAGAAGATAATTCAAAGTATTTAAGACTGTTAAAAAGTTCATTACAAAATAATATGCTTACTAAAATGATAAAAGATAATACCATTTTATCAAACATGTTATTTTGCTATGAATTTTTTAACAGTCTAATCCAGCTCCTACTTTATTATTAATCAAAGGGGGAAAAATCTATCTTCTTCACACATTATGCCCACATTTGCTTTTTAGAGGTTTAGGTATCTTGCAATTCATTGTAACAAAGAGAAAGCCACAAAATAAAGAAGATCAGTATAGCCAATAATCACACATAGCTAAGCAAGTAAAAAGTGCTCTCCAGTCACATTCAAAATATTACACAGTGTACTAATCAGAGTCCTATAAAATGCAAATGAACCCATAGGGATTCATGCCTTGTAAGAACTATGAAGCATGCAACCACAATGGCTCTTGGAGGGTTATTATGCTCATTCAGGTGATAGATGGAATATTACCTAAAGCAACACTGAAATTATTATATATAAATATATATTCATGTTTATGCATATTTATGTATATTATTTAATTTAAAACATAAGACAAACAACATACCGAGAAATTTTTTCTGTTTAACAAATGTGTGAATGTAACATTTGAAAAGTCTAATTTTGAAACAACTTGATGGGCTGTTTGTCCTCCTAAAGCAACCATACATGACAAAAGATGCAAAGAAACTTTTGTTCTTGACGACTGCTGCTTGAACTTCAAAAAATTGAAGATAGTTTTCATTCCATATGCTAGAATTTCATTTGCAATTGATGTTCCAACTGATATAAAAGATTCTTGATTACTAGCCACGTGTATCAATATATAGCATACAGTTTTCATAATAAGTACAACCTAAATGGAAATAACAAGAAAATAATAAAAAAGACACATAAAGTTAAAATGATTCTTTAGACATACTGTTACAGAAATATACTGAGATGTCTATTCAAATATTTTTAAAAGTTCTTTTAATATTTTATTAATAATAAAAAGAAGTTACAAACAACATGCAAAATATTGTGAAATGATGAATAAAATTTTAATTCATACAATGATAAAGTATAATTTACAATTGCTTTAACTCTAATAATGTGCATTATCATGTTGTTATTATTTGCAATTTCTCAAAATTAAAAAGTATGAGAAATACTACATAAACTCATTTATCTTTCAGTTATTTGTGCATAAAACATTTCAATTTTGATTCATGTCTGAAGTTAGACCATTGAAAAAAACCAAGGGAGCAGTTGGCCTTGAAAATTATCTATTTGTATTTTCTACTCTTCTTAAAAGTTTTACAGAAGCACAAATGCATATGTCAAATAGCACCTGCCTCATGGTGTAAATACTAAAGATGACAGCTAAGGATGAGAGGTAAACTGGTTTAAGGGAAAGGGAGAATCCGTACAAAAAATAATATGAATACTAATTTTAAAATGTAAAAAGATGAAAAAAAATTAATATTTTATATTCTTATAAAACAGGGAAAGAAAATTGTTAACAGAATTTTTTATTCTTACTATTCTTGAATCATAATCATTTATTCCTTTGATCAGCTGTAAAATTTCTCTGCAGTCTCCAGATACACGCAAGTAATTTTTAACAATGTCATATTCTGATGTTTTGCAGTTGAAATTTTCAGCAAGTGTGACAAATTTTGATAAACCTGTAAAATAAAAGCAAATAATTAAGTCATTTTATAGATAAACTTTACAAGTATTATAAAATTAGCTTTTAAAAAACATGATTATTCGAAATGAGATATATAAGTTAATAACCATTTAGATACACAATGATGCAACAAGAGTTAATTTCTTAAAATGGGAATGGGTTCAGTATCAGGGAGCATACTTTCTCTGCTACTAGAAGGGAATGAAAAATAATACAGGTATCTTTCTCTCTATCACTAATTTAACCCTGGATGGAGCAATTAATAACCCTAAGATGAGCTGGACAAATTTAGCAGTTCCCTCTAACATTTAGCAAACACAATCCACGTTTGGCTTTTTATTGCCACTTTGGGGAAAATCTAAAAAATACCACCAAACCATAAAAGCAGCTGCGGCACCGTGTAGGGAATGAGTCCTATCGGCAATTAATGATTTCGATAATTTGATACCATTATCTATACTTTGATGCTATGGTACATTTCTTTAAAAACACCATACATTCACACATTTAGTGTATTAATTCTGTTACTTTAGGAAGAGATAATAGATAAGTATATGATAAAAATCAGTTCATTTGCCACAATGATTTTGAAAAGATGCAATCAATAACAAATCATAATAATGCCCTACAGCTATTTTATATGCACACTGTATATGCCTAGAATTATGATAATGATCATTCAAGTTTTTACAAATAGCTAATCACTCTTTTTTTTTAATTGAAAAAATCCCTAAGGCTGATCTAAATTCTCTGAAAGTGATTCATGCAGACTCATAGGCAAAAATTTTAGATCATTTTTCTTACAAATGACGTAAAATATAGCAATGGAAATTTAGTAAGAATACTGATTGATTAATACCAAGAAAAAAATATGTATTTCATATTACAACATTTTTATGAACGTATGTTCATAAACATGTGAGCACAAAAAGTTAGAAAGAAAAAGTATTCCATATTCATAATTTATGAGAACCTTTTTCATATGAACACATAATACTATATATGACTAAAGTGAACTATCGGGTGAATGCCAAATTTATCGATTTTGTTGTTCTATAACACTTTTAATTTAGCTACCTCATTTTTTGGTAACCCGGATCAATGGAATTGTGTGATATTTCTCCCCCAGTTCCTGATTGCTGATTGTTATTATTAAAATATAGTTTTAAACAACAAAAAAGGAATCCCTGTTATTTTTCATGACGTTGGAGTGTTCATGGTGTTAACTATTCTTGGGTGATTGACATCATTGCAGAAAGGTATGATTTAGAGTGAAAGGGGAAAATGTGTGGGTTATAGTGGTGCATGGTAATAGGTTTAATTGCAAAAAAAGTTTGAATGGTGTGCAAGGATGAAATGCATAAAAAAAAAATGAGTGATGGTTTTATTTGGGGGTGTCAGAATTAATGAGCAATGTGTGAGAGGAGAATAGCTGGTTCAAAGAGAATAAGTGATGTGTAATTCATATATTAATGATGACTAATATGTGGATACGAAAGGCCACCCATGATTTCATTTCATGTCTTCTGAGATCGATGTCTCGAAGAAATATGTCACGTATTGGATAACAGTTTGCTGACAGGTTTGTAGTTTAAATTGCTAAAGTATGTTTTGTTTCCATATGTTGATCATTTTAGTCAACTTATGATAAATTTCGATAATTTGGTGTTTTTCTTTAAGTAGCCCAAATCGCCAACCTGCACCCGAGAAGTAATTTTTACCATGATTCGTATAAGATCTGTCTATAATTACACTAATACATTAAATCAAGCTGCTATTAATTGATCCCTTTAAAATTATAACAACCACTTAACAGTTACAGTAGCATTTTTAAAATATAATAGCATTATTTAAAAAACCGTACATATCACAAAAAAAAAATTTAAAAATAATCTCACATGACGATAAATCTCCTTTCTCCGAGAGTGATTTATAAAGATCTTCAGCAGAAATCACGGATTCTTCGTTTTCCATCATGCGTAAGTGAGATAATGGCTCAGCAGCTAAAAATTGACCATGAAATTGTTAATGATTATATTATAGTTCTAGTTTGCAGACACGCCGAAAACAACGTAAACATTTCCACATGGAAATCGCCATGGAAAATTGTTATGACAACAGTTACAGTTAAGCAAGAAAGTTTTCCACTTTTCTTCGAGGGTTGTGGTTCCTAACCACACCCAAATATGAGCCTTATGAGACGTTTGTGGGAGGGAGGGCATAAGACACGAGACTCATATTTTACGTAAAATGTTACACTTATTATCTTTTAAATTTTCTATGCCTTTTTCTTAGATAAATATTCTTTAATACATTTCTCATAATTTATTAACTGTTATTATGACTGTAGCTAACACACTTGTTTATGTATCGGTTTGTAAAGTTTTAAAAATATAATGATTTACGGATTTTTATTGCGTTAGAAAGGTAGAACCTTCCTTCTCAGTTATTTTGTTAACAACTTATGAACATAGAATTGGGATTAACTGCATGCAATGTCTGAAGTGAATTTCAAAAAGTGTTTAAAACGTAATATTAGAAAAAGGAGAGTAGATGAAGATGAAAAATCTAGCAGTGAAGAAGAAACAAAAGTCATACGCAAAGAAAAGAAATCTAACATTAATAATCCCATGATACAAGGAACAAAAGTTGGAGTGAAAAAGAATCGGATTGATACTTCAGTGAATAGTGATAGTGAAAATGAGGATGTAATGCCTACATTTAAATCTTCTAAGACAAGTGAGCGTGCTGGGCCATCAGATATGGGGGCAACATTGTATTTACAAACTGAAACTGAAAAGGACAGAGACGCGCAAACAATTTTTGAAAAAGCTCAAAAAATAAATGAAGAACTTAAAGGTAAAGCTGATGACAAAGTATACCGTGGCATCAACAATTATGCTCAATATATCACTAAAAAAGATACAGCTCAAGGTAATGCATCCAGCGGCATGGTAAGAAAAGGACCAATTCGTGCCCCTGATAATATCAGATCCACAGTTAGATGGGATTATCAACCGGACATTTGCAAAGATTATAAAGAAACAGGATTTTGTGGGTTTGGTGACAGTTGTAAATTTATGCATGATCGATCAGATTATAAGCAGGGCTGGCAGCTGGAATTAGAAATGAAGAATAACACATATGGAGCTGAAGATTCTACAAAATATGAAATTAGTTCTGATGAAGATGATTTACCTTTTAAATGTTTTATATGTCGAGAATCTTTTAAGGAACCTGTTGTAACAAAGTGCAATCATTATTTTTGTGAAAAATGTGCATTAGATAACTATAAAAAGAGTACTAGATGTTACATTTGTGGTGTGCAAACATCGGGTTTCTTTAAACCTGCTAAAATGTTGGCTACAAAATTAGCTGCAAGGAAAGAAACAGATGATGTATCTGATGAAGAATCTTAAATTAAAGATTAAGATTTTTTTTTTTGTGTGTGTATGTTATTTATTTACTTGAAAGTCATTGTGAAAGTATATCATTGACAGATATGGATTTTATAAAAACTGAAGTTGGCACTTATCTATCATTTCATTGGTTTTTTTAATAACAGTGTCTTAACTTCATATGTACTAATAGTTTTTTAATCCCTAAGAAGTTTGATTTTGTGTTTTCTATTGAAGTATGATATTAATATCAACTTCAAAGGAAATATTTCCTGTAATTCAGTTTGATAAGTTTAAAATTGTCAATTTCTGCATTTTAATGCATAAATAATTTAATTTTTAAGTAGTTTCAACATAACCTTAACCAACATTACCTTACCAGTAGTTGCTGCGTGAGATTTTCTTTCACACATCTGGATAAAATGGTGTTGCTCAGGATACACGAAGGCGAGAAAGTCGGGCCCTTGCACAGCTGGAGGGGAGGGGTACCTCTAGGACATGCGAAATTCAGAGTCAGTCACTTCTTGGCCTTTAAAGGAAGTGTTTATTTTGATCATAGCCGAATTGTGAGAGAAACTCTCACGCACAACGGCTCCATTGACCTTTTTGTTGGCGCTTGTGAAACTATTTCTCATATGCGAGTGGTGCTGCACTAATATAAGTATTTTGTAAAATCATGTCATTGCAGTTATTTGCCTATGTAAGGGTATTTTTTCATTTTCCCATCACTCTTTAATGCAAAATTTATCAAAATGTTGCATGAAAAGGTGTTTGTCAAATTGGGGAGGGTGGTTTTCGAATCAACTGGTATGTTCTCATGCACTCAGCTTGTATATATACCTATAAAGATATATGTGCTTGTGGATTCACATACTTTTTACATCAGTAATCTGGAGGTTTATGCAGGGTGTCAACCTAGTGGACCATACTATACCACCTAGATAACAGTGTTAGTGCATTAGTCAAATATCTAGCAGAACACAGGGAGGAACGTTACTATGGATTGCTCGAGAAGAGAATGACTATAGATGAAACAATCTGAAAGAATGAATAGGAAATTCCACAATGTTTTGTTGAAACCTATAAAAAAGTTCTTCAAAGTACTTTATTTGGTTTCACAAAAGATGGAGTTTTAATTTCATACAATGTCAAACCTCAAAATATTGCCTTGACATATTCAACTTTGCATTCTGATGGGTTACTTGATGCAGCGACAAAGGATTTAGCTAAACCAGAAATAATGACGTTTTATAACTTAACCAAAGGTGGAGTAGATGTAGTAGATGAGATGAAGGTTAACTACACTGTGTCTAGAGTATCGTGCAGATGGTCTCGGACTATATTCTTTGGTCTCATGAATATTAGAGGCATCAACTGTCAGATAATTTACAAGGTCAATACAGGTGATATAACTGAAAAAATTTTCTTGAAAACACTCGCTCTTGACATGATAAAGGGCTACTTCAGCTTGAGATTGTCTATCCAGAATATCCCTCAGCCAGATCGCAAGGTGGTAAAGAGGATCGCGGGTATGGAAGAGGTGGTCAATGACGTACAACAAAATGTACCATCTGAGGGCTTTTGCACTTATTGTCCCCACCAACAAAACAAAAAAAATCTTGTGTAATGTGTAAAATTCCAGTGTGTCCAACACACACTGTACATTTATTTGTATTTGAAATGCAATGCAATGCAAACGATGATGAATGAATGTCATTTTCAGTCTAACTTGTCATGATTCTATTTAAGTCATGTGTTGTCTGCTTAATGCTAATTTTGTGCCCTATAACTCTTATACATATCTAGGTATATTAAGTTTTATGGTATAACTTGTCATTTATCTAGTTTATATGAATGTTGCATTCCTACTACTTGTGTTACCCATTTTAACCCATGAACCAATGCCTCATCCATATTATCTACTTTATTCCAGTTACTAGTACAATGCCTATATTTCAACTTGTTCTAATAAATTTTTAACAAGGTGTTGTATTTGTATGCAAATTTGCATACATACTTTTGGTTATATTCTACATTTATGGTTTTATTTTTTATAAAATCTATTCACAACTTTTTTTGCCATAAATATTAAAAATTTTTGTGTTTTAGGTTCTCACTTGCCCCAAGTGTGGGGGCAAGTGTACACAGGTTCACAGGTCCCAATAAATCATAGTTGCATATGGCAAAATAAGTGTGGCAAGTGAAAGAATAGATATTTCATGCTGATCAAAAGGCTATTTATTATTTTTTTTTACATTCGTTCGTTGTGGACGTATCTTTTCAAGTTGGCAGTGTCAGCAACACCTGAATATTAATAAAATAAGTAGGATATTTGTATATTTTTGTTTTAGAGTACCAAATGTATGTTAAAAGTTCAAAACAAAAAATTCTTCTTTTTCTCTAGTCTATTAGTTCAATTTACTATTTATTTACATCTCCTATCCTACTTGAATACCCCAACCTTCCTGTTCTCACTTGCCCTGACACATTTTTATGGGGCAAGTGAAAACCTTACAGTACTGAAGTAATATTGCAAAAAAATGGTATTTTATATATTTTATCTGTATTCTTTTCTTAATAAATAAGTGGGAATTTTCAAAATAACTCTGTGTTGTGGTTAATTAGTTATGGTTTTTTTTTTTCTGGTACTCAAACTTTTGTACCTTAGTTAAAATGCAAGGGCTTAGTAGGTATAAACATTTTCCATTTTACAATTTTTTTCTGTAAATAAAAACTAAATATAGAGCAAGAATTTTCCTACAAAGTACACTTGAAATTTTTTTAAAAAGTTATACTTTTTAGGGTTTTAAGCTTGCATTCTCATTTATCCACTTCATCCTAATGAAATTTTAATCGGTTCAAAATGCAGAGTAGCAGATTTTTTCTTGTTGGATACTTGGAAATTTACTCTCCTTTATTGTCCTTGGATGTATATGTATATTAAACACTGCATTTATATTTAGGTAGTTAGCTTCTTATTCCAGAAACTTGCCAAAAAGGTTATTTACTATAATCACCATCATGGTAAATCAAATTTGTTGGAAATTTCTAGCAGAAATCAACTTTATCTTACCTTTTTGAAATTTTTTCCTTATGTAATCTAATGCTTTAGCATTATTCTGTTCTGTAAAACACAAAAAGATCAGTTTTAAAGCCATTTATTTTCAATGTCTTGCATAAGTTTTTTCTTGTGGTTATTCAAAAAATCACATAGGAACTATCCCTGTTGTCATAAATAACTGACTGTTTCTTCTTTAACAGTATGTTTTTTTTTCCCAATTCAGAGCAAATCTATATATAAAGCTTTCAAGATATAATTTTGAAAATAAGTTTTCTCAATGCTCAGCTGCAATTTTTGTAATTATTTTTTATCTATTTTGCATCCTGTCTCTGGATGGTTTTTTTTTTCATTTAAAGAGCTTTATTATAATTTTCAGTATTCCAGTAAATAAAATAATTCCTTATATTTAAAAATGTTTCAAAGTTTAAGATTTTTCTTTTTTTACTGATGATTTAAATTTGTCATTAAAAAAATTTAAGAGGGAAGCATATCATCTTGCTGAAAATGATCAGCGTGAAAATTGGTATGCTTTTCTAGCCAATGGCATATCAATAAAAATCTATTGGAAGCAATTTTTTTTGGTTTTTTTTTTGTTCTGAGAATTAAAACAAAAATTACTTGTAAAATATTTTTTTTTCAATTTTCATAATTGGTCATTAGTATCTGTAGGAATGTTTATAAAATTCACAAAAATTTATTTCTACCCTTAAAAATCTTACCCTTAAAATTGTTTGATACCAGACATTTATTGTACAGTTGTATTCATTGAAATTGATATATTTTTGTATCAATATTTATTTTTAATCGTAAGAATAGATGTTTTACAATCGCAGGCTTAAATTTAATAATTATATAATATTCTTTTATTTTTCCAAAGAGACACAAATAAAAGGTTTTTTACAGTGTGACAATTATTGAGCTATATGAAATAAAGCTTGATAACTTTTGAACCATTGGTGAGATTCAGTGAAAACTTGGCGGTTGAATGCAGGGCATGTTGGGATTTTTTTTTTTGAGCATGTGCACTTGTATTGTTGTTGTTCATATTTCATTGAAAATGTCAAAATACAGCATTTCTGGGCATATATCCATCATGAAGGCCTACTATTCGAGCAATAACAGCTCGATTGCGGATCAAAGGAAATTTGTGACTGAAGACAACTGGTCAAAATGATATAACAATTAAAAATCTAATTAAAAAGTTTCCAAAACTGGTAGTGTTTATGATGACAGTGAGGGTAATGTTTGTCATCGAGCAAGTGTGAAAATGCGTGAAAATATTGAGAAAACACGAACTGTGTTTCAAAATAGCCCAAGGACATCGATCAGACAAGCTTAACAACAGGTCGGAATCAACCAGGAGACTTTGTGACAATTGTTATTCAAGACCTGAAGCTCTTTCCTTACAAAATTCAAACTCATGAGCCATTGAGTGCCATTGCCATTGAACAGTGTTTGCGTTTCGCCAGCACAATTGTCGATATGATTGACAAACAAGAATTTGATGTGAATATAGTTTGGTTTAGCGACGAAGCCCACTTTGGATGGGTACGCCAATAAGCAGAATTGCCACATTTGGGGGACTGAAAATCCCTCTATTCACAATCAAGAAGTCTCTCAACCCCAAACAGCTAACTGTTTGGTGTGCAATGTCAACTTGCAGAATCATCGGTGCGATATTCATTGAAGGCATGGTGACTGCTGAATGATATGTCAAAATTTTAGAAAATGATCTCATCCCTATTATCCAAAGTGACCCAGATTTCGAAAAGATGTGGTTCATGCAGTACGGAGCACAACCTCATCGGAACAATAGTGTTTCAAGTCTTGGATGAGCACTTTGGAGAGTGCATTCTGTCTTCGGGGTACCCAGAGGCCACTGGAATGGGAATCACTTGGTCGCCATATTCTCCTGATCTCAACCTTTGTGACTCATTTTTATGGGGCAATATTAAAGACAAATTTTATGCAAATAATCCCGAAACCATCGCTGAGCTCAAAACAGCCATTCAGGAGGTCATCAAAAGCATCAACACTTCAGTGAGTTTTGCAGAATTTTGCCCTTCATCTGTGCCACATCATAGCCATTGATGGCAAGCATATCGAACATGTCATAAACAAATTCTGATTATCTGTAGTTACTTTTCAAATTTGAATAAAATTTTTGAACTCTGTAGTTCTTTTAAATTCTATTTTATATTTCATATAGCTTGTCACCCCGTATGATGTCAGGAAATTTTTTTAGACTCCCAAAAAAGTTATAGAATTAATTTTTAGGAACTCAGTAGACACCTCGTCAGTTTTTATATTATATGATAGCTAGCATTTTCAGAGAGAAATAAGAATTAGTATTTGTATAAAGGATACATGGGTTGTGCTAGAGTTTTAACTATCCTCTTTCAGTAAATAATTGATAGGGTTTTTTTTTTCTATAGGAATGCCACTCATTGACTTAACATTTTCCTGTACAATTCAAAAAATTCTTAAGATTCTACCTATGTTTTCATTTTTCTTCCACCACATAGAAAATTTCTACAACAGAATCATGCAAACAAAAATCATCAATTTTAGGTGTGAATCTGATTAAAAAATAGAAATTAAAATAATTTTAACATAAATGCTTTCAAAAACAACTCCCAAGACAAAAGAAGAAAAAAAAGTTTAAGCCATGAGCATATAATGACACGAATTTTCTGTTCTGGATTCGTTATTTAGTATTAAAGATACTTTAAAAACAGTACATTGTTTCTTGCATTCAAATCGTCACTAACATCTTTATTGGAGAATAATGATTTCTAACTGATGACTTTGTTAATCAGTGTTTAAAAATTTTTTTTTTTTTGTTGTTTCCAATGTTGCAGACACTGTCTATTACGACATTTGTCCAGTTGTAGCTCTCTCTCCTTTGAATGACCTGTGAACCTCTGTTACATTTTCATGAAAAGCCATTTTTATTGGGGTTAAGACAGGAAATTTTAAATATATTTTTCAGACTGTAATCTAACCTCATATCTAACGTGATTGTACATGATATACTTGTAGTCTAGACCAGCAATTCTCAACCAGGGGCATTATGGTCTCCTGGGGGCCACAAGTGAAAATCTTATCTACGTGGGGCCATGGCACACAACAAGGAGGCCACAGACAGAAGCAAAATGCAGCATAGGATATTATACAGATGTTGAGTACATCATTTATCTCTTTGGAAACAATTGGTGATAAACTGAAAGATGATGAAATAATTGTTTGTAAATAATTTTGAGCAGCTAGTTGCCTGCATGGTATAGTTGTTGTGTGCTTCCATGCTGTGGGCTTGGTTTCAAATCCAGAGTAAGGCTTGGGCATTCCTGTGTTGTCCCCGCATAAGGAGCAATGCTGGCTCACCTAAAAGGTGTTTCCATAATATAGTAGCCAACAAGATTTCGTGCTGTTGATGTGGTTAATGTCTTCAAGAATAAGTGCCTGCTGCATTGGGGGGGGGGGGGGAAAGCAGCTTTATCATGATGTGGAAGTTTATTTTCATGATCTGCTGACATGGATATATCAGCCTGGATAGCTGATCCTTTCGCTGTGAATGCTGCTGACATTGATGTTTTTTTGTTTTTTTTTAATGCAGTGCTTGCTCATAGATCTACAGAGTAACATAACAGCTAAAGTAACTTTCAGTCAAGAAAAATACCATTTTCCAATAAAGTGTACAAAATCAAAAACTTTCCACAGTTGATTTGTTTTTCCATGGCATTTCCTACTTTTAATTTGATAGAATAGGTTTCAGTTGGGTAAGTTATTTACTCAGCCAAATGTGGAATCGCCTTAATACAATGGAAAGAGGTGATCTTCTGTTATCCTTCACACTAATAGAATTGGATATAAAAATACTTAAAGATTAAATTTTCTGTAATTGTATCTTGTGAAATTATAAAACTTGTAAATAAAATATGTTCTAGTTACAAAAAAAAAACAAAACACTTTAATAGAGCTACCTTACTCCCTATGGGACGGGGGTCACAGGAAGGAGAAAAAAAAAAGATTGGTAGGGTGGTCATGGTATAAAAAAGGTTAAGAAACTCTGGTCTGGTCAACTTCTGATTCCTGAAAGTTCATTTAAAACCAATATCATGTTGTCATCAACATTTAGACTGTGCCTTGCATTACTTTAGACAGAAACATTGAAAATCCATTCTCATGAAAATATGCTGTTGAAAATTAAAATAAAATTCAAAAGGCCTGTGTGTGAAGACATTTGGATATGACTAATTCATAGCCTACTTAAACTACTCATTCAGCAGTTATTCATAATTATAATCTTTTGGGAAATCGGAGAATTCACCGTTTAATATATAAGAATACATATGGCAATAGTTTTTGGATCAATACAATTTAAACACTGCCGAGACTGCTAGCCATCCATTTAAGGGGGCACTGTATAGGCGGCCAGCATTACCCTCTACAATATGTAAGAATACATTAGGTTAAGTTTCTAATATTTTTTAAAGCATTTGATCTGTAGCACATTTTGTCATTTGTTTTCATTTATCAAAAATTAATGTCACTACCACTTGCTGTATATTGCAGTGTAAACATTTCAAAATAAGTTTTGTAAACCTTTAAGTCTAAAAATATTTGTAGCATATTTTGAACAAAATTTTTATAAAAATAATTGTAACAAAATCAATCTTGAGAAATACTTTGCAACCACATGGGGGTTGTGGTCCATAGGGTGAAAACTGCATAAAAGCTTTGCAAACTTTTTATTTCATCCTGTTTTTTGTTTCATTTGTATATTAATATTTCTTCACATTAAAAGAAGAAAAAAAAATATGCAATTCTAGCATGGCCTAACCATGATCTAATCAATGCATAATAGACAAAAGATCCTAATCAATGACTGGGAACAAAATTGAAATTGTAATGTAATTTTTCAAGCTTATGAAGTAGAATGAAATGGTCTCAGATTCCTCACTTGTAACTTTATATAAAAAAAAAATTACATATACTAATTACATAGCTCACACAGTGTGCACACCTAAAAAATTAGTGTCCTTAATTAGAAAGGAAGAAACAAGGAAACTCATAAATTTCATTCAGCGGAAAATTATCTTTTCCAAATGCAACAAGACTTTACGAATTTTAAATTTGAGATCAGTAGATACTTACAGTATTATACATGAGTAGCCATGCCCTCTTTTAAGAAAAATACTGCTTTGTGATAGAAGTGGGAATTAAAAGAGGAGAAAAATTTAGATTTCTGGAGGTGAAAAGCCATTATAATGCTTCTGATACTTTTGTAATAGTTTTTTTATTTCTCAATATTTTTTAACCCACTATTCTAATTTCACACCTCTTTTGGGAGACTTTCGTGATCTGTAGAAGCCCTGCTGAGGCCAATTTCATACCTTATGTAATAGTTCCTAAATTTACATTATATGTAGCCAGAAAGCTACAACTATTACTTTTATACTGAGGCTCACGTGTATTATTAAAATAAAGAACTAAAAAATGCTGCCCACAATATGTAGTGGTTAGTGTTCTGAGCTTGGGTTCAAATCCTGAATAAGGCTGGTCATTTCTCTGTCATCCCCTCATAGGGAGCAATGTTGGCTCACCTAAATGTTGCTCCCATAATAAAGTAGCCAGCAAAACCACGGTGAATAACTAAAGGCGAATGTTTCACAACAAAGTGCCTCCACATTTAAAAAAAGAAAAAAACCTAAAAAATTTATCAGAAAATCTTATGCCATAGTAAGAGAACATAAAAATCAGTAATTGGGTGCAATTTATAAACATTAACAGAATTATGAGAGAACAACCACATATCTCTGATATTTCATGTGATAAATGAGCAATAAAACGAATTCCCACTGAAGTATAACAATTCCATACTTTTATGAAAAATGAAAAAATGCATCACATTTTAGTTCATGTAAAATATTTTTATTTACTACCTTTTTTATCTATATTGTTTTTGTTTTCACAACAATTTAATACATAAAAAAATCCCATTTCTGTCATTACACTGATATTCTGCAACAACAACAAAAAAATTAGCAATAACTATATAAATGCTCACAATGAGTTAAATCAGGCTGTACAATTCAAATTAGCCACTATAAGTGGTGCCCTACAAAACTATACATATATGCTTTACAAAACCACATGCCTGCATTACATATATATACATATCAAACAGGAGTGTATTTATATATAAAAATACAAGGTTGCAATCAAAGTACAGTACAGAAAGCACACAGAGGCCACTCTGACATTTACATAAGCTAAGCAAAGAGTTTGAAGGATGACAGTTATTGAATAGATTTAAGTTTAATAACGAAACATTTAAAAATTTTAAAATCATTTAACAAAACATAGAGCTTTTACATAAGGAAAACTTTCATGATAATGACCAAGGTGTTCTATGCTAATTACATACAAATTACAATGAAACAAAAACAGATTGTATTATGTAAATGTTATCCCATTTCATGACCTTTATACTTAGTATTTGCAAAGCGAAACAAAATATTTATATAAATCCAAGGTTGCATGAAATTTGAGGGGGGGGGGGGGATAATGGTTATTAACACAGGATGTAGTATAGCAATTCCCTATTTCTTTTGTGTTTATCCACATTTGTACTACCATATTAAATCTCTCAATGCTTGTGAAAGCATATCATTTCACTTAAATAAGTACAGTTAAAACCTTTATTCAACTAAGTATATACATATTTAACAGTAAAAATTTTATAATGATAAAACAGTGAAAATTTTATAAAGAAAATTTTATAGTGAAAATACAAATTCATTTGAAACCAATCACAGTTGACTAAAAAAATTGGTGAAATGATTGTCCGAGTAGCATTGAATAAGTAGTTCTTTTTCAGAGGAGGATGAAGGATTAATCAGGCAATTAGTTACAGTTACTAAATATACAGCACAGTTCTAAACCATGAAAAAATCAACAGTTGAAGGATTTTTTTCATAGACATTATTAAAGACAAGATTATGCACAACTTTATTCTAACATGACAGATTTAATCATTTGAAGAGAATTTTATGTCTGAAATATGATATTTAGCAAAATATAAAATTAAACCATTAGCATTAGATTTTCCTTAATTCAAACATATTTGCTCTAGAACAATATTTTGAGAAAAATAATATCTCAAGGCTTAAATAAATGTCTTATCAAATCGTGAGTATTATGATCACTTAAAAATTATATTAAATGAATAACAAGAATGTAGTTTAACATAAAAATCAAATGTTTCAGTAAAAATAAACTCTATTGCATCTTTAAAGACATTTGTATGGAAGCATATTTTTCCTTAATTTTAATATTATCTGCAGTTAGACATTATTTGTTAAATATGCATTCCTCTCCTGCTTGATGTAGATATTTTTAAAACAAAAACAGGCTTTTTAAATATTTATTTTGCAGTATTTTTTAAAAGAATCATTAAGTACAACATGTGTCATTTTTACTACCCTAAATATGGTTGAACAAATTCTCAACTTTTGAAAAAGGAAATGTGCTGACTTTCTTTATATGTGCAATAGCTAAACTAGAATTAGTATTATTATTATTCCAAAGTAATTTAGCTGGAATTTCACAATTTTTGGATAAATATTGGTTCAGTTGATGCTTGATATTATACAAATTTTGTAAATCAATTTCAATAAAATCTTATATTAAAATTAATAATGTATTAATGGACAAAACTGTATTGTGATACTTTTGACTAATACAGAATTACTATCAATGGAAATTATGCATCTATATTTATGTACATACCTACTGAATGAGAGTTCTCAGCCAATACTTTTCAAATTACAATAAATGGTGAAACAAGGTAATGAGATCACACATACAATAAAAAAAGGGGAGCAGGTAAAAAAAGGGATAAGAAAAATTAGATGTTTTTACTATTCAGGTAGTTGAAAACTCAATAACTTCAATCCTTAAATTTCATACTTTCAGAATGCGCAACAGTGTAAAGAACAATTGAAAATTAGTATACAAAAAACTTCTACATGCCTATCATTCTAGTAGGGGGGGGGGGGGGGAAGAAATTTAAGGCTTTTTATTATCTAATTGCAGTTATCAGAAATATTTAGTTCATAGCTAATTTTCAAGAGGAAACACTAAATATATATGCTTCAATTTTTTCTTAAAATAAAAAGTATTTTGCTTCATTTTAACCCCAGAAATTAAGGCAAATTTTGTTCTTCGCTTATAAACAAGCTGAATCCCAAAATTAATTTTTCATTATGACATGCAATTTTAACATTTTTTTAAAAAAGATTTTCAGTTTTAGTTTAGAGAATACAGCCTATAATATAATAAAGAACAGTAATGAAACTAAAATGAGCCACAGTGAATATTTAAATATAACAAAAAGCATATCGTAAATACCAAATCAAGGCTAGCCGTGCTTCATAACATGATTTAGAGTTTCAGGTGAAAAATCAAGTATTTATCCCTATCATCAAGGTTATTAAAAAATCTCTAAAAGCGACTATTCATTTTTAAATAGAATTCTAAAAAAAAAATTTATACCATCAAACACCACATAAAAAAGATAAAATCTATAAAATTAAATCAATGTTGATCTTGAAATCTGTTATTAAAAACAAAATATTAAAAAGTTATTAAATTAGAATCATTATCTATTGGTTGACAAGGAAAGACCAGTTAAAACACACTTATAGTAATAATTCTCCTTTTTTTCTTTTATTTTTAAATTTTAAATTACCTTAAAATAAAATTTTTTACAACCTTACCTTTAAATTTTTAACTACTGAGCACTCATACCTTGATAACATATAACTTGTGTACAGGAGATACAGTTATCACGACTCAGGAACTCCGTTGTAAAGACAAAACTGATAGGATCAATTAGAAGAAGAAAAAAGATCTAAAAAAACACTCAGAACCTTAGATTTACAGAGCTATTTCTGAAATTCAGAATATATTTATATATTAAGGACTAGCCAGGCTTCGCCTAGCTACGCTCAAGCCATCTGTGTAACATATTTATGTACTTCGGGCCCCACAAAAGGAAAAAAAAAGGCCTACAAATGTATTAAATTCAAGTCAATAAATTCCCGTCAATTTTCATTCTCGTTGTTGCCGACAGATGGCTGCACCATACCGGATATATATGATTTGATTTCTCAGCAATGGAGTGATTTTAGAATTAAAATATCTAAAAAATTATTGAATTCACAGAATAAGTGTATGCAGAAAAAATTATCAGTTTTCAAAGCTCTTTCCAAATATGTAACATTTATGTACTTTCATGAGAAAAAAAATACACCGATTTGTGTATTTGTCGGCCATTTTTTTTGGAGAGTGAGACCCGGAGACGTGACCCGACAAATACGTCTGTTACTTTATTTATATAGACAACAAAAAATATATAAAGAAATTTTTCAACATATATCTATGTTAAGTTTGTTTACAGCATTATGGTCAGTTTTTGCTCTTGAGAATTAATAATTAAAAATTATAAAAGTATAATTATTTTGTGATGTGTCAGAAAATTATTTGCATATACATTAGTAAGATAAAGTAACAAAATTCAGACTATTACTAAGATATTTTAAGACAGATTTTAGGGCTCTGAGACTTAAATATATACTGCAAATTATTCACTGTTTCTAGGACATTCACCATATTTAATTCTCTTTTACAAGTAGGAACATTTTTCACATTATGAAAGAACTAATAATAAAAGTTCTTATAGGTTTTTAAAATCTGAAAAATTTGGGGTATTTAACAAAAATTTCGGAAATCTAGAACTTTTTGTCAGATTCAGCACATTTTGAAATTTTACAGGCCATCCTGGCATGGCAGATAATTATTTTTTGTCAAGGCAAAATCTTAATTCTATTTTATTTTTTTTAGTTCTTTTTCTTTTCAGATATATCTACATCTACTCTAATGACTTATCAAACAATCAAAAGTGAAATAGCGTTCCTTAGCTTGATCATATGCTACCTAAGGTAATAATGAAAAAAGTAATGCATATAACAATGCTTCACACCAGTTTTTTAAATTACAATAATATCTGTGTAATAATAACACTGTTTATTCATAAATCTAGTTGTGTTAAATATTCAAAAAAGGCACAAATGATGCCTCAAATTACAATGGCTAACAAATATGAGGTTATTTTTTCTGAAATTATACAGCTGAAAACATTCATCAGATAAGGTGATGACAGAGAAAATAAGATATTTCAATTCAATATTAAAATTAATAGTTTTACTAGAATTAAAAATAAAATTAAATTACAAGCATTTCATCTATAAATTTTGGGATTCTGTAAAATATTTTATACTATTTTGATGCAAAATTTAAATCTTGGCATAATAATGGAAGACATCTTCTTTTGCCCCTTTTTGTCCAAACAGAATTAATCACAATAGTGGTGCACTTATTGGAAATATATATTATGTATATGTGCATGTAAATACATACAAATGCATGTACACACACACACACATATATATATCTTTATATATAAAAGGCAAAGTCTGTGTGTGTGAGACCGAGTTTTTGTCTGCTCGCGGCACAGTGCAAAGACAGCAGGTCGGACAGTCTTGAGATTCGACACGAAGATGCCCCCCAAGGTCTCATTATGCACCTCGAAGCCCTTTTTTCGATTTTTTAATTATATTTTCCGTAATTAAATATTTAGTCGCGATTTGGAGCTCCCGGACGAGTAAAAGCTCCGTAAATCCTAACGTATCCGTCCAAATTTTTTTTTTTCAGACGAGCCTATACGGAAATCACAATTAAAATTGTCTGTCTTAATTTATCGATTAATTGTGATTTTTTTTCGATCGCCTGTACGCACCTGTTTTTCGAAAAAAAAACGCGATTTTGGCCGTGACCCTTTTTTCCAAATTGTCGAATCGATACGTAAATGTCGTTACATTTTTACGAAATTTTTATCTCAGAGACCCTAGACATCACAGTTTTGAAAGCCAAAACCAAAATTAATTTACAAATTGTAGTTATTTTTTAATAATTTATTTTATGATTCGGAAACTCTTGCGAGAAATCTCATTTTGGAGATTTCATTCTTCATTTCCGGACGAAGGTAAAGCGGGGGAAAATAGGCGTATCTTTTTCGACGTCAAGCACATGATGTGTTGGGGCGTTTGTTTTCTATGAGGGATTGGGTGGTTAAAGGAAATCGATTACTATGGCAGTGATAATCGATTGAAAAATCGCATTCAGTAATGCCGTAATTTTTTTGGCCAACACTTAGTTAATATCATATAATTTGTGGTGTGTTTGTGGAAAAAATCTATGAAGATTTCAAAGAATTTCAGCATGTGGAGGATGTGACATATTCGCTTTCAAGGAAATCGATTACTATTGCAGTGATATTCGATTAAAAAATTCAATTTCCTAATGCCATATTTTTTTTGGCAACAGTTACTTATTCTCATATAACTTGCGCTTTGTTGTTTGAAAAAATGTGCGAAGAATTTAAACAATGACTTCATTCGTTTAGTAGTTTTGATTTGTTTAATAATTTTATTTTATTGAACAGGAATTTGTACGTTTTAAGTAATCCTATGTCAAAAATTTTGCCAAAATGTGCCAGAAAGGATTAAATTTATATGGGTAAAATAATGTATCGTGGTGAGGAAAAGGATGACAGCGACGCCCATTTACAAAGGGTTAAAGCTACTAAAATTTGGTAATTACATTACCCGAGCAACACCGGGACGGGTACAGCTAGTATACACTCAAGAGCCAAAACATTATGACCACCCCTACATTTTGCAATGAATTCGCCTGGATGACGTGGAAGGCACGTGATCAGGTGGAAGTGGTATTTAACTACTGCTGGAGAGTCTGAAGAATCATTCTTTCACTTACTTCTGTGTGTGATGGGAAAGGGTGCGGATCTAAGCGACTTTGATAGAGGGTAGATTGTAATGGCTCGAAGGCTCGGATCAAGTATTTCCGAAACTGCATGACTCGTGGGTTGTTCGCAACCTACAGTTGTTAGTACTTATGCAAAGTGGATGAATGACGATGAAACCAGCAGTAGACGACATGGTGTTGGATGTCCACACGCTATCAAAGAAAAAGGTCGTCGGAGACTGTCTCGCATGGTGAAGGAAAACCGGAGCCAGACAGTGGCTCAGCTGACAGCCTAATACAATGCAGGGCCAAGTAGAATAGTATCGCAGCACACTGTTCAGCGGACACTGTTGGATATGGGGCTATGCAGTAAACGTCCCACTCGTGTGCCTTTGCTGACCAAGCGTCATAGCCAACTGCGCCTGCGCTGGGCCCGGGAACATCGCGACTGGTCCATGGATCAGTGGGAGAGAGTTGCCTGGTCAGATGAATCACGGCTTGTCATTCATCACGCCGATGGCCGTGTCAGGATACGCCGTCTTCCAGGCGAACTGTTGCTCCCTCAAAGTACAGTAGGTCATACACAGTCCGGTGGTGGCGGTATTATGCTTTGGGGGACATTCTCTGGGACCCGTGGTTGTGGTAGAGCAGACCATGAATGCTACAGGGTATCTGAACATCATTGCGGACCAGTTGCACCCTTACATGGCCTCTGTTTTTCCAGCTGGAAATTGAATGTTCCAACAGGACAACGCCCCGTGTCATAAGGCTAAAATTGTGTTGGAGTGCTTCCAGGAACATGATGCTGAATTCCAGTTAATGTCCTGGCCGCTAACTCACCGGATCTCAATCCGATAGAACACATTTGGGATGTCATGGGACGGCAGCTCAGAGTTCAAAGACCACCAATTCGCAATATCTCGGATTTGCGTGACCGTTGCTTAAACATCTGGTACAATCTGTCTCCGGCCATCTAACAAGGTCTTGTGGCATTCATGCCAAGGCGGGTTGAAGCTGTGTTGCATGCCAAAGGTGGGCCAACTCGTTATTGACAGGTGTTCATAATGTTTTGGCTCTTGAGTGTATATATATATATATATGTGTGTGTGTGTGTGTGTGTAGAATGAAGGCAAATACAGTTAAACAAGATAACTGGTCAAGTTTTAACATATTCAATAAAGTTTAGCTAGTGAAGAAATTTTTTAGGACAGGTTCTGGATGGTTTTTGAAGAAAATGAGTGAAAACTTTGATAAATGTTGAAGGCACTATGAATTAAAAAATTTTTGACTTGCTTAGCTAATTTTAAAGTCACAGAACAAATTTTAACAAAAGGAATGATGGGCTGAAAAGATATAACTGAGGATATATTTCCTAGAAGTTTTATATGATTTAAAATAAGAAAATTAAACTGCAACACTGAAAAGGTAGAAGCAAGTATCCCATTCAGAATGAAATAAATAAAACATGTCTTAATATGTGAATAAAGAATAAGCAGCTGTTATCAGAAGGATATAATACATTAAAGGCATGGCTGATAGTATTTTTGATATCTTATTTCAATGCATAATATTATAAACCATAGTTTAGAGGGGATTCTATTCTTTCCATTGTGGATATTTTTATGATTAGAATAAATTCAATTGTATAATAAATAAATAGTGAAGTAAATCCACATAAGCACTGCTAAGAGACATTACTCAATAGGAGTGAAATCTTCTTACAAGATAGCTGTTGAACATGCTGCAGTGGAGTTGGAAATATTTTTAAAAACATACAGCAATTTAAAATATACACGCCTCAATTTTTAAAGCTTCAACTTAAAAAATGACTTCATTTATACACTGTTCACCACAGCATAAATTTCATTTATACTTATTTTCCCTATACATGACAACAACAACAAAACATTTAATTTTTATTTAGTTTAGATGCTTTTCCATAGGCAAAATATGTACCCCATCTACTAATATAAAATAGTGAACACAATGGAGCACGATAAAGTTATATTTAAAGAATGAACAGAAAGAGATTAATTATTTCTGACATCACTGCTTGCAATTGCAATTGAAATAATAGAGGAAACATATGAATCAGAGAGCAGTAATTGGGTGGGGGGATCTTTTCTTAGCACTGCAGAAACCAAATCTTACACTAGTACAAAGTTATAGGTAAATTTAAAAAAAAATATATATATATTTTTTAAAAACACATTGTTACATACACACAGTTAATTTAATATAATTAAATACTCAGCTAATTAGTCAAGATATAGAGTATGTTTAATCTGTCTTAGTAGGATGCATTTAACCCACATAAATTAAGAAAATTTTTTTATGAAATGTTCCATCATTTTGCACTCCGGCAAGAAAAGTGATACAACTCAATGCAGCATTTGAGAAGAATCAACTTAAAGAATACTATAAAGCTTTAACTATCATTACAATAAAACTAACACAACTGTCTTCAGGTGAACAAATTGCAAGGTAGAGATGTGTTGCTTTTTGTGCACGATGGGGCACTTCATACATATTTTTCAATGACATAACCTCAAAATTACCATTTTTTGGACTTGTGTCACTTTCCTTACCCAGGTGCAATTTGTAAATTACTCTTTTAATTGATTATAAACATAATTTTGTATATATATATTTTTTTGTTCCTTTTTGAAAGATCAAACTAAGCATCATTCATAGAACTTTTATTATTTTTTCCCTCACATAGTCATTCAAGAAAATAACTACAATACCTTTTAACCTATGGGTGAAAATTAATAATATACTGCAGATTATGAATTATTGTGATTTTAACATAAATTTAACTTATTTTATTTTTTGTTGATCAGATATAAATTTCATTCAAACTTCATTCTAGTATAAACTTGTTTCACATGTATATGACTGTGTTTATAAGATACAATAAGAATAACTCCCTTCACACTGTTTTGATTTCATTAAGTTTTTAACTTTTCTGCAGATTTCTGAAATACTGCTATACCAAATTTCTGGAATACTTTATTTTGTTGAAATTCCCAGCTTATTAATACCTGGCAAATTAACATTAAAACTTCCCCAAATCCAAAATCTCTCTGTTATAATCTTATTTTACAGAAATGACAATAAATTTGTATAAATGTTGATAGTGCAAATACAAATAATGTAAACAATTCAACGAGAAGTAAAACGTATACAGAGAGCATAGACTGCCGAACAAATTAACAGAAAACCTACCCTAGTGTTGAAAATTTTAACTTTTCAATAAAAGATTGCACAGTTGCAACAAATCCTCAACCTGAAAAAGGACAAATATAACTAAAATTAAATAATTCAACAAAGCAAAATAATTATTTGCAAGAAGAATGTAGACAAAAATAAACAGAAATCATGCACTTAGGACTCCCCGCATCATAATGCAGGATTCTGTAGCAGTAACGGAACTAAACCATATATCAAGGTAACCGACTGGTTTCGTCATAAGGAGGCCTAACCAAATCAGTTATCTCAAGGGGGAACTTTCTGAATAGGATGCAGGTCTAACTAAAAGACATCCCAAGGCCCTGAGATCCCCATTTAAACAGATAGCCAAATCAAAGGAAAATAGACAGACATCCTGCACTTAGGGTTCAATTCACCATAAATGCAAGTACACATACAATCCTAAAGAACACAAATGAAAAGACAGAAATGCAAGAAGGCACACTCACCCTAATCCAGTGAGTAACAGTTATAGTCAAATAACAGACATTTTATATCCCAAGAGTTACGTCACTGTAGCAAAATTACAGCGCCACACCCCAAAAATTTATATAAGAATTATTATAAGAAACTATGAAATCAGAAAACCCTATCTTAAAAGTCCTTAAAATATACCCGAGTCTAAATGCCATTTTTTTAATACTTTTAGATTAATAAAATTATTAGGGAAATTGTTCTTATGTAGGTTTTCCTTGAAATTATTACACGCCTCCAAGAAGAGGCATGTAAAAGTTTTGCTACAGTGACGTAACTCTTGGGGTAAAAAATGGCTGCTATTTGACTATAACCGTTACTCACCGGATTAGGGAGAGTGTGCCTTCTTACATTTCTAGTGAGTTGAGCTTTAAGTGCACAATGTCTGTCTATTTTCATTTGATTTGACTATCTGTTTCAATGGGGATCTCAGGGCCTTGGGATGTCTTTTGGTTAGACCTGCATCCTATTTAGAAAGTTCCCCCTTCAGGTAACTGATTTGGTTAAGCCCCCTGATGATGACACCAGTCAGTTACCTCGATATATGATTTAGTTCCGTTACTGCTACAGAATCTTGCATTATGGTACATGGAGTCCTAAATGTCTGATTTCTGTTTATTTTTGTCTACATTCTTCCTGCTAATAATTATCTTGCTTTGTTGAATTATTTAATTTTAGTTATATTTGTTGATAGTGCAAGTCACGTAAGTATTTAAAAAATTGTGAAGAACCAGATGATACTAAACATAAAAGCTAGTTTGAGGACTTAGAGGAGAAAAAATGTTTTTAAAATAAGTTTCTTGCACAGTAAATATATTTTTAAATGAAACTGAAATACTTCTAACACATTGAAATTAAAATGAAGATGAAAAGTATGTTTAACGAATACCATTTCCTTATTTTTAAAACTTTTAACACACTATATACAGTAAGGGAATGTAAAAAATCACCAATCATTTTTTTCTTCCTTCAGTATAGAATAAACACTGGTATTAATACTGTTCACATCTGATAAAATGTAACTACCATTTCTACAGAGATAAATGCTGCTTCACCTGGTTCTGTAATTTTTACTAACAATATATATAATAATAATAATAATAATAATTTATAATAATTTAACTAATACTTTTTCTTTTCTTTTTTATGGCAGGGGTGGGGGATAAGGGCAAATTTAAAAAAATCCCATGCAAATAATTTTTTTAACATAAATGCGGAAATGAAAAATATGACTAGTAAATTATTATAACTTGACAGGCACATTTCATCCATTTATTGCCTATAATAAATTTCTGTAACATTGTGTTAAATAAATAAAAATTATAATCCCTTGTATTGTGAGAAAAGTTACTATAAATATTCTAAAATAACTCACAATTATTCAGTATTAAAACATTTTTCTTATGAAATCACAATAAATAAGCATCATTCACATATTTCTAGTATAACAATTCTCAATAAATGTATAGACAATGATCACATGACACAGCTTCTTAAATGCTGCCACTCCCTTACTTTATAATGTACATATTCACCCCATCCACTTTGCACTTATTTTTGTATATTATAAAGAGAGAGAACATAAGCATTATATAACTTAAGTTTGAATAAAAAAAAGGGGGGAACAATAAAAAAAATCTTATAGTAAAGACCGTTTAAATATATATAACTTAGCAGTTATAACAGCATAGGAATATATTTACAAAATATACAAGAGTATTATGGAAAAATTTTAAATGCAGCACAAGTACTCATTACAAATATATCATTACACTTAAAAATTTGATATTTACATATAAGTCAAAAATGTGATATAATTATATATATATATATATATATAATACTTATAGAATAGATAACAAACAAGAATCAATTAGCAGGTTTTTTTTTTTTTCCTGCTGATTTTACGGTATCTCCTATCCACGTGTAAAAATTTAAATACATATGCACATACATATGTGTGCAAAACAAACAAACAATGAGTTTGCAAGAAAGGAATACATATGTTTATAAAAAAGGAATATTTATAATTGCCAAAATAGATTAGTCGATTTTTCAACTTTTAAGTCAAATCAGAACTTTGTATCAGCAAAAGCTCAGATTTCTTACATATCTAAAACAATAACAGATAATGTTAAAAAGTAAAGTCTCTCCCTTCTATGCTCCTCTTGAAACCCTTCTGATTAATTGTGGATAAAATGGAAAAAATGCTAAAAATATGCTTACCGACTAGCTAATAATAAACAGGTATAATCTATAAATATATATATACTCTCAAATTTATGTATAAGTTGTGTATGGTGTGTGTATATATATATATATTTGTATGTTTAGTAAGCGACAATAGTACAGAAATTTAACTAGTATGTACATATTTAATTTAAAAGCTGAAGAATCACAGAGCCTAATTCATAGGTGGTCGACCTCTTGCAGCTTCTTCTAAAGTTCTCAGTTTGATTTCTCTTTCCCTTTGCTGTTGCTGCCTATTAAAATAAGATTTAAAAAAAGTTTTTTTTTTATTTTTGTTAGTTCTATACATTTACACATGAATGAGAACAAACAGCTTTAATGTAAACATACAAAAAGCAATTAAAAGATATCAGACTTTAATTACATAAAAGATTTTTCTTTATTTCTTAATAAACAAAATCTTCTGGAAGCATCAGGGCATCCACTGATATGTCGACCTGAAAATTCAAGCCCATATTGTGGCTTTATAAATTATTCTCCATGTAATAGTGAAAAGTACAATTCTCTATACATTATACTAATACACATACTAATACAATAAGAGTACATATTTAACTACAAAGAACAGTTTTAATATTCAATTTCAATGAAATCAAACATTATTTTAAAAAAAGGTAATACTGTACACAAACCCTTTTGCCTTTTCTCTGCAAAATATCTAAGTAACATTACAGTTGAAATAGCTATAAATCTTTCTTACATAATCATTTTAAAACAACTAATAAAAATTTATACTTATTTGAGAAAGGCCATAAAATTAGCTTTAGGTAAATATACACTGGGTTATATGCCTTGTAAAGAAATGCTTACTTTGTCTGGGAGAATTACACGCCTCTGCTTTAATTGGCCTTTTAGCTCTTAAAAACTCCCATTAGACCCACAGAATTTATTAAACATTAAGGTGAAATTTTATCATAAATAATAAATTTATAAAGTATTAAACAACTTGCTATAATTATGTATGGACAAAAATTGTCATATAATGTATGGGTGATAAACAATTTAAGAAAAATAACAACAAATTGCTGAACACATGAAATATTATGTAATATCAGCTACATTTTGAAAAGTATATTTCTCCTGGAGCTTTTAACCTGGATTTATAATCAAAGAATTTTTCTGCTGCCTTTTAGAGGATTTAGAATAAAATTCCTGTACAATACTATTAAAAAAAATTGTTTTTAAAAGTAACAATCATATTTTATTACCTATAAAATAACTATACATTAATCTGTAAAATAATAACTCTGTAAAGTATTAACATTTTTTTTAATAATATTTAAGAAGTTTCTAAATGTAAAAAACTTGTCATTAACTACTGTAAAAAATAAAGTTTTACTTAGATCACTCTTTCACTTTATCTTACTATTCCCCTAACTTTTCTTCTCACTACGAATGATAAATTTTAAAAGGATTCTCAGAATGCATTTTTTTTTTCCAGAAAATAACTGATACTCATTGATTCAGATGTTTACTGCATTTTTTTTGTCCTATTTACGTTCAACTTAGGCTTTGTGATTAAAAAAAAAAAAAAAAAAAAACATCATTCTGGAAATATTGCTAATTAAAAAGTCTGCTAATCAAGTTGGACTATAATAAAAGTTGCCAAACAAAAAAAAATCTTTTGGTAAAAATAGACATCAGTGAAGGAGGAGAAAAAGAAGGAAAAGTCTGTAAAGGTTTGTTATATAAGAATAAAGTATATAAAAGCAGCTCTTAATTATTGCATATACTCAAAAATTGAATTATTTAAACTCTGTAAAATAATAACAAAAAGCCCATAAAATTATTCATTAGCATAACTACAGAAGTTAACTGTTCAATTAAGTTTACCATAAAGATGAATTAAATGAAAGTAAGCCATAAGATTAGCAGAAAACATCTTCATTACAAAAAGTCACCACTTACATTGAAGTCTTCGCCTGACTCTCTAAACAGCCTAGTGATTATCTGTTCATACATTGATTCTGTGATAGTTGGGTTGGTTGCAAGTGTTACAATCAACTTTTGCTACACGATTCAGCATCAGAATTATTACAGACACATGCTGCAACCCATCAGCTGCTTCTCCCAATGCTTCAAATGTGAAAGTCAATGAGCGAAATATTCAGGTTTCAGGGAAGGTTAGGACTTTCCCTTATTTAACTTCAAAAGTCTTTTTAAAGGTCACATTAGACATAAAGATTTCTGTATTGTTTTGCTACAAGATGACGATTATTCTGCTAACCTCGGAAATTTCATTTGTCCTTAAATGCTTTAAGATTTGAATGTGAATAATAATTACAAGTGCTACTAGTTTTCCATAATAAAAATATACAAAGGAAAACAAATGATGCAATAAAGTATAATGCTTATTTGATGTATTTTATTCAGTAAGCATATTATTTAATGTGTAAATCATTTTTTTCCTGGATAGCTGAATTTTTGTGCATAATATCTCCTCAAAAGTACATGACTCATTTAGATACCATAATTAAGTTTATTAGCTACCCCTTAACAATAGATCACAGAGATCATTTTGGATTTCCCACCATAATACTTCACTAAGACATAATAACAGATGGCATAAGTCTCTACATATTCAACAGAATTGATCACTATTAGTACTCTGATGCATGGTATCCACTCTTTCAGTTCCAAAAATTGTTTTAACAGCTTCCAAGCAAAATTTTTATAAATTTAAAGGATGTATCTGATAATTAAATGTTTAATCTCTCTTTCTAGGGTAAAATCAAATGTTCTAAAATGCAACAGATATGACCACCTTGGACTTCAATGCAAGAGACAATCCCAGATACTATTAATGCAAGTTTTGGTATCTTATTTAAGGCTAAAAAGGCACCACATTTCACTTCCAATACAGTCCCACATAACATTTCCATACTGCTACTGGTACAATGGAAGCAGATGTGTAAGTTATATATATGTCATAAGAACATCTTGCCTCATGATTTTCAAACTTTTAATGAGAGTGTGGCAATAGCACTATGCAAATTGCACTCAGAAACCATGCCTTCGACATATGTGAAAGAATGCATGTAAGTATAAATACTGTACTTTCAAACTTGCCAGAGCAGAGATGATTAGAAGATTGTCTGATAGGATTTGTGATTAGCCATTGTAACACCACTTAATGTTTTATTAAAGGTTTTAAAGTAATACTTGTGTGCTACGAAGCCTTTTGACAAGAACATCATTCCTTCAAGAGTAAGAAGGAGCTGAAGTACTGCAAACTTCTATTGGACAAAGGAAGTTAAACTAATGATGTAGTAACTAAGAGGGTTCTACAAATATAGAATTGCTTAACTCTTAATTTCAAGACCAAATGTATCACTATTGGTGATTACTTATTTAGACTTAACTTTACTACCTTCAAGCACAATCACATGGGCTCACTTCCAATTGACTCACCTTTACACAAAAGGCTATAAAGAAACTAACATGATTATGATTGCCACATAAATCTTCATTGACCATATTTAGAGTTAATATGGTCAATGAAGATTTATGTGGCATATTCTTACATAGCAATAAGAATATGAAAAACTTTACCTTAAAAATTCTTCATGTTGAGAGATAAGGGGTGATGGATGAGGCATAGGTGCTCCCATATGAGCAAATCTTTCTCGCTCCATAAGAAGTTGTCTTTGTATCTGTTCATGATGTGCTATTTGAGCTGTTATCTAAGAGGAAGAAACAAATTGCATGATATATATAACAATTAGTATCAATGAACAATATGTTTATTTTTTAATCAATAGTGGAGGCTTGTGAATATGGCATATGGATTGAGAAAACAACCAGTGCAAATGCATATTTATGAGCAACTACTTTTACACAGCTAAGTTTTTATAAGTGAAGTTTTTCATGCAATTAATATAGATATCTTTTTATACTGCCCTTTTAAAATACTAGAGAATACAGAGGCTGTTCGCACATTTTTTAGACGATTTTGGTAAGCGGTAATAAAAAATAGTTTGCTGCAAAAGAAATAATTGCAATTGTACCATGTTTTTAAAAGTCAAAATTATATTCTGTGGCTTGAAAGTTTTGTTTTTATTCAAAATGGCGTTTTTAACACAGCAGTGGTTCGAAGGCTACATTTATGCTCTTTCCGAAGAGAAATATGCATACTCCGTTATCCAAAAACGATGTGTGAGTCATGGTTTTGTGATATCTAAGCGTGGATAGGTAATATCGTCAACAAGAAAGGAAAAAAACGTCAAATTGGAGCCTCAAGTGGGACAAAAATTCCAAACAAGTATCCAAGGAAAAAACGGACATCTTCGAGTATTGCAAAGGTACGTTCTTTAATGTTAAAAGAAAATCGCCCTAGTCAAAGGACAGTTGCAAAATCATTAAAATGCTCGGTGTCCACTGTAAACAAAATGATAAACGTTGATCAATCTTAATAAATCTTAAGAAAGCGAAAAAACGTAATGTGCATCGTCTTTTTCCAAATCATATCGCTGAACGCAGGACACGCTGCAGAATTCTATACGAGAAACACTTATCCAAAGAAAAATGGAAAACAATTGTCACAATAGATGAATCATGGGTGTATTTAAATGATTGCAACAAAAAAAGAGCCATTTATTATCATAAAAGGGGAGAAAAAAAATTTAAGTACATGGTTCAAAGAATCGAAAGAAAGTTTCTCTAAGGGATTCATGATTGTTGCTGGTTTTTCTTATAATGGCAAGTTAAAAATAAAGAGAGTGGAAAAAAATGTCAAGATTAACTCCAAATACTATCAGGAACATATTTCATCGCCAATTTTTCTGAATGAAATACCATCGCTCTACCCACAGTGCCATCAATCTGTGAGACTCCATCAGGACAAAGCTAGCAGTCACACATCAAAATCCACAGTAAATTTCCTAAAAGAAATGGAACAAAAAACTGGTATCAAGGCCATACCCTTCACTGATATCCCTACTAAATCTCCCGATGTATCACCTATGGATTTTTGTGCTTTCAGACTTTTAAAATCTGCATTATTAAAATGTCGTCCCAAAACCCTTACAGGACTCTGGAAAGCTGTTCAGGAGGAATAGGATAGAATATCTCTTCTGACACTTCAAAAGGCATTATTATCCTGGAAATTGCGGTGTCGAAAGATAGTTTAGAATAAGGGATGTCAAATAGAACATTTAAAACACAAGAATTTTATGTAATTTAGTTTTGTGAATACAATATACATCGTCTAAAAAATGTGTGAACAGCCTCTGTATATATCAGAATACCTTAAAAATAAATTTGCAGTCTATATAATCTCGACAAATTTTTTTAAATTTCTTTCTAAGACAGCAAGTTAAGAAGTTTTTAGATTATATAATGTTATTCATCCGAAGGGAGGATATTTTTAGTGGGAGAACTGTCTTAGAAGTAAACAAATACCAAAGAATAGCTTAAAAGCATATACAAATGATACACACCCAAAGAAATCTAAAATATGAAGTGCCTTGCCTAAGTTATTTTTTCAAGTGACTTTCTTAAAATCTTTTTGTTTTATTACACCTTTTTTAAATTCACAACAGTCCACTGAATCTTGGAAACAATTTTATTCAACATAAATATATATATATATATATATATATATATATATATATATATATAGGGTTTATATGCATCAGGAAAACTGAGAACTGTCACAGAATTTTAAACTGAAGTATAAAACATATTACCTACAAAATTTGAAACATTGAAGGAATTTCTCATAAGATTCTCGCTGCATAACAGAACCATTTTGACTATTTGGTTTTATGCCAATCTTAATTTTTCTTAATTGGCAATGAATTACAACAGATGTTTCTTGTGTTGTTTCAAGATAATGTACCATAAACAATTTTCAAATTTTTGTTTTTGAATTTTAGAAATTTCAAACCATTCCTTTTGAAGAAAAGTTTTAATATATATATATATATATATATATATATATATCGCAACTTTCCTAGAAGAGTGTTACATCTCAAAATAGCCATATTTTCAGAAAGAGCTCAAGATATATGTTGAAATTTCATTTCTTGCTTTATGAATGCCTATGATAATTTTGGGAAACTTATTGTTCGAGTCACTTCAGAAGGCAAAACTATATACTATTAAAGTTGCTTTCAATTTTTAAAGCATGATTTTCAATTTGGTTACTAGAAGAAGATAAAACCCTTTTCTAGTAACCTCACTTTGTCAACATGGACTTGAAAAGCTTGAGTGAATAGTCATATCTTTATGCTAATGCATAATCTATCTAAACTTTTCACAATACAAAGAAAAAACCTTGATAACATGAACAGCAGGTTTGAAAAAGAATACAAATTTATTTTCCAAATAAAAACATTTATAATCCAAATAAAATTTAATGAACATTTTTATTATAGGAACATTTTAATACAACATTAGGCATTGACAAAAATCTTATTTTCATTCTTTGCGCATGAGCTAGTTCCCCCTCCTAGTTGCTGAAGAGGGTAATAAGCGCCATCTAGGAGATTGTGTCGGTACTAGGCTTATAACATTACTCGAGAATGAGAAGCACTACTTATAGCATTATGGTGCAATTATCTCAAAATCAAAAATTTCGGAGATGTAACACTCTTCGAAAGACACTCACTAGCAGAGGTGTGATATATATATATATATATATATATATATATATATATATATATATATATCAAATTGAATGTTATTTTTCTTTTGCATGCGGAGTCCGGTTTAAGAGCTCTCATCTTGAAAACAGGGTATAGCTAGTTTAAACAGGTAGTAGTTAGGGAGGAAAATGAAACTGGATATAAAAGTCAGAGAAAATTATATTGTTCCAGAAAATGGACTGTCGGGGAGTTTATTTTTTTCTTTTGTTCTTTGCTCGAATATCTTAGCTCTAACACAAAATTTCTATTTGCAGTTTTACTTCTGATTTTGATCTACGTATTCTGAATCTTCAGTTACTGCAAGTTGAAAATGATTTTCATCACTTTAAATTTGTCTTAACTGAATTTTAAAAAAAAATTGTTATTGATTTCCAGGGATTTCACAATTTTCATGCAAATGAAGAACAAAAGCTATCAAAATATTAATTTTTTAATTATTAACTAATGCACATTTTTTTAAATCTCTCAGGAGTAATGACTTTATGCCAATACTCATCTTAGGCACAGTCATTTCAGTCCAATACAGTAAGTAGTGTATTATTTATGATTTTTACAATGAAAAATATCAGTAGTGTTTTGTTTCAGGGAAAGAATACCCAATATTTTTGGGGGAAAAATTCATCTTGTAATTTTAAATTAAAATTTCATGAAATAATTTTCTTTTCAATTGTTTCAGTACATTCTACAGCTTTACAGGGTACAACTGTTTATAAGGGCCTCTTTTGCTAGGGATAAAAATGCTTTATGCAGTTAATTATTTTCTGTAATATAAATGGATTTAATAGAAAAAGACTATATATGATAATATTGTTTCATTGTTAAGTATTTCTAAGTGATGGCAAAAATATTGATTAAAATTTTGCGACATTTCTAAAATCTGCAAAATATGCATTGAAATTCAAAGCTTCTCCTTATTTTTATGAATAATTTTTTTAATTGTGGTGTAGCATCAAAATTTTGGATTTTTTTCCTGAACTTCATCAAACAAAACTGTAAAATCCAAAAATTTAACATGTTATGCAGTTTTTATTATCTCTTTTCTCTGGTGGAACTAGATGAAAGGTATTTATTACCTTCCAACTTAGTGTAAAGAAAACAGAAATAAGGGCATTTTCAATAGGCCTTTTCAGTTATTGATAAGATGATAATCAAAAATTTGCAATATGCTTTGATTATGGCATCTTTCAAGGTGATTTTTTATATATATATCAATCTGGGAACACCTAACATTGAAGTCCATACCTCTTTCAAAAAATTTTTTCAGCTATTGCTTGGCTGTATATAGAAACAGCCTTATTTTTTTTTTCCCCTTCAGATAAGGATAAGCATTTGTCATTTCACTTCAACAAATACTTAGAATGTGATCAGTTCCTGACTTCCAAGTGAAGAGGAGTGATAATAACTTACTCTTTGTTGTTGAGGGAAAGATAAATAAGTCTGATTTTGTGAGCAGGAAAACTGGCCTCTGTTGAATTCAGGGCCACATTTCCCAAAATCTCGGCCTCCTACTGTACAGATCTAAAATAAGAATATTAGACTGAAGACATGATGAGATCAAAATTTTATAAAATAAATCTTGAGGTAAGTTATAGGTAAAATTCCAAAGAATTTTACTTGTGATAAAATGCACATGACCTTAATGAACATGAAGGCACCCGTTTTACCCTGATATGCATTTTCTATAGACTAGAAAGTCCTACCCTTTACTTATCTTATAACAAACTGTTGTTTGGGCATTTCATTTTTCCCCCACCATATTTTATTTAATATTATACACACACAAATGTGCTTATTTAAATCTTCAGTTTGATTATGTAAATAAACTTTTTGTTTCGAGAAGAAAAAAAAGCTGAGACACATTAATCATAAATATCTTAGCATTTGAAATACTTAAAAACTCTGTTTACAAAAAATTTCTGAATAAGTTGAGTTACCTGATGAGCAAATTGTTCATCGTATGGAGGTCTCATCATTCCAGAAGCTGGATGTAATAATTCAGCTCGTGGAACTATTCCTGGCCTTGGGCCACCAGATGCATATCCTGTAGGTGGTAACAAAGGATGAGAACCAGATGAAGGATGGACACCAGGCTCCATTCCTGGAGGCACACCCATTGCAGCTGCAGCAGCAGCAGCAGCTGATACAGCATCATGAGGATGAAGGTGTAAATGTGTGTGTGCATGTGCATGAGTATGTGCATGGGTATGAAGTTCTGGTGCTAATCCAGCCATCTGAAGACGAAGCAAGGGGTCAGTCCCTAGCATAAGTCGTTCAGAATGCGCTCTTTCAGCATTCATGCGATCAATTGCAGCAGCCTCCGATACAGGAACATTTTGAGGAATACCAAGTCTTTCACGTTCAGCAGGAGTATATAGTCCTAATGGTCCATGATTCAAACCTACATGAGCAGGAGCAAGGCCAACAGATGGGCCCCCCTGGAGCCCTCCATACCTTCGTTGCAATTCTATCCAATGTGGATCATAAGTTCCAGGCATACGAGCTTTCATTTCATACTCAGCCTTCAGTTTGTCATGAAGATCTCTTTCTCTCTTCTCTCTCTCCATTTCCATTTCCAATCTATAAATTTGAACAAAAGGTACATAGATTATACTCAAGACAGAAATCTAAAATTATACATTAGTGTAAGAAATAAAAACACTTCATACAATTGTTTAGGTGATGCTTTCATTCTTTCATGACAGAATGACTCAAGATCTCCATTACATTCTTACACACACAGTACAAACTGTTTTCGCTCAGGGATATTTTTACAGGTACATTTTAGTTTATCCAAAATTCAAACATTATCCTGAAAACTCCTGAATGGCATAAAAATATAAGCATATTCAAACAATTACAGGATATTATTAGAAAGATTAAAACAAAAACAACCAGCTTTAATTATTTTATAGCATTCTTCAACATCTGATCTAAATTATTTTACAATTGCAAATTGGAAAATAAAGGAATACATCTGTCTCAAAGAGTCATCTGTCTCTCAGGTCTAAAATAAACCCACAAAACTAAATTAATAGTGTTTTACTAGAACTCTCATGAAATTCTACACTTAGGCATTTGTTAAATTATATCATACATTTTTAATTCAATTCACTAGCAATATGATAACAAAGCTAGTCATAAATTTTTTATATGAATAACAAATAGATCTCTAGTGTTACATGCTCAGTTTTCTATTTAACTAAAAATATCTTGCTATAATTAATAAATTATATGCAGATTTATCAATGTTATGATAAACTCAAATTTAATTTCCTGATTTTTTCTCACAGAGGCTTCAATTGCTTAGACACTATTATTTTATTTTCTATACACTATTATTTTGTGGGGAAAAGACTTAACTAGTGATTAAATGACCATCTGTTTTAAATTCTAGTTCAAGATAGAGAGATAACGACTGAATGCATTCCATAATTCAACAACAACAAAAAAATAAAATAAAAGTGGTGACCATGCAGGTAGAAGAAATTGTATCTCTCTTAGTGTTAATACTCAGCCTAATTTAAGATTTCTTGGTAAATCCTTATACACATAAATTACACAAACCTTTCTCTTGCAGCAGCACCATACATTCCTGTGGATAACTGATAGTGCAAAAGAGGATCAATGCCATGAGGAAGTACTCCTAAAGGCCCCGCTTGAGGACCTCTAGCATATCCTGGTGGAAATGATGCAGCATGTGGACGTGCATATTCACTCAACTGTCTCAAAGCAGGTGTGTCTGGGCCATTTCTTACAGCATGTCTCTCAAATGGGCTCATGTGACGGCCATCACTCTGAGAACTTGAACCAGGTTTATTGTCAGGGGTAGATCCTAACCTCTGCAGGATAAAGAAATTGCTTTAAAGTTACACTCACACTTATACAGTATGGTAATAACAACAAACCATACCTACGAACCTGAGGCAATGCCATTGAGTAAAATTGATCAAGAGAGGCAATTCCTGACATATTCAAGATAAAATTAAAATTAGCGTGGCAAGTACTTTGTGGTCATTGAAGATGTAAAAATTTAATCATATAATTACTGGCTTAAAGTAATTATAATGCTTTTTATAGAACTGATACAGTAACTTTTTTAATAATTTTTCTAAAAAATGACTTGGCTTAAATCATTCTCAACATTCAACAAATTGATTTTCTTAATTTTCAGTGGTTTTTTTTTTTTTTTTTTAAGTAATGAAGCAGAGTAATTTTGGTCATATGTATGACATATGATTCAGACATTTTGGAAGAAACATTTTTTTGTTTAATTACCTTTCGCATAATGTTACATGTTTCAAAGCTACTACATGGCTGAAATTTCACATTATTTACATAGAAAATTACTAGAGTTGTATGAGGATACTACACAAACATTTTGTCTCTAATGTTAATAAGTAAAGTTTATCATTCCTAACATATAAGTTTTAAGCACTTATAACAGCATCAAACGACTGTATTACTCTGTTATTTGGAGTGACGACTTTCAGATTTTGGAATTCTCTGGATTGAGATAAAATGTATTTAAGGCCCCACATTTTGAGAAGACAAAAAATTTCAAGCTAGAACTAAGTTATGTAATTCCAGTTTACAACATATATTATACTGCCTCATGAATGTGATTATAACATAATAATAGAGTGAGCATTTACAGATATAATAGACATCTCTAGGTCAAGATCCTGGAGCTCGAAACCTGAAGACCATGAATTATCTGCTCAACACTCGATGTCTGATACAAAAAATTTCAACTTGTATAAAAATGATAAATTATGTATGGGGGACTAATGAAACACGTCAAAACCTTTAAACACTAAAATATATAACTGAGTCAACATATACAAGCATGTTACTACAGAAAAGAAAAAAGTCAAAAGATTAGATAGGGGGGAAAATTACCCTACTATCAGGATCTAGGAAAATAAAATTTACCCTTTTATATAATCTATCAATGAGAAATATTATAAATTACTTAATGGTTTACAAGAAATTGATGAAGGTGCAAAAATTATATAGTGGATCATATTTAAATTTCTTGTGTTGGGTCTATAGGAGAGAAAACTGAAAGGTTCATGCAAGCTTCAGGTTACCATATATTTTCTAAAGCAACGATTTTTTTTTTTTTTTTTTTTTGTATTAGAATGCTTTAGAAATAATTATTTAACTCACATTGTGTTTTATATATTAATTTTAAAAAAGTAGGGCAATGAAATATCTTCATTCAGAATTGCTTCTTTAGAAACAAAGGAATGCACATAAGAATTGAAACTGCATCCCATCGTTTCACACATTCCAAAACTATTCTCTTTGATTTCCTAATTTGCTTACTTCTGATCAACAGTTCTCAACAGCCATGCTCAAATTTCCTGGTAATAAATGGAAATTATTCTTGAAGCAACAGTATATATATACATAACAGAAGTAGAAATTAAAATTTTTACTGCTTTTGTTTCTTCTCTTTCTTTTTCTGCAGCTTTTCTAGCTCGCTCTTCTCTTTTTCTTGCTAACTTAGAATCAGGTACAGGTTTAAAAGTTAAATCAGTTCTAGCACAAGAGTTGAATTCACCTCTATTCCAGTGTCGAAGAAAGCTTTAAGGGAAGCAAATCTAATTAATAAAAAATCTTTAAATGAAAAAATTTATACAAAAGGAAAGCAACAATTTTTACCAAACACTTTTACTTGATTTTCACAGGACTACTACGCAACATATTGAACAGTGCGCCTAGAACTATAAAATTTCCCCCATGGAAAAAGATAATTTTACAATTCAATTGGACATATCTATGTGGGATATAATGTGAAAAATACATTTATTCCCACATGATATAGAGACCCAAACAATAGGAATAAAAAGTAAATGATAAACATTGAAACATACACATACTATGTTAGAAAAACTAATACCAGCATTATTTGGGCAGCATCAATTCAGGGAGAAAAACTAATTAAATCATAAAATTAAAAGCAAAACTGGTTTTTTTTAAAAAAAAAAAAACAAACTGATAGGAAAACTGCATGGTGCCTATTTAACATGGCGATATTCACCTTGTTTACTTTTTTTCTTGTCACTTCCTAACATGTGATTGAGGTGTCAGCCTTTTAAACATCGCAGTGGTATTCAGCTTGTCAACTATTGCAAATATAACGTAATAGTTTTTTCTCTTACGTATTTGCCATATGAAATTACTCTTTTTTTTAGCGGACCAGGTTTGGCTCTCTGTAACTGTATACCGTGTCTGTTATGCAAATGTTTAAATGGTACATATAAAGAACAGTTTGTTAATGTCTCATTCGGTCAGTCTGTGGCGTCGGTTAATCTCCCACTTTCAGTTAGAGGTGAGGAGAGAGTATCTTTTCATGAGCCATGAATATTATTTTCGTTATGAGCAGTTGGCTTACTATTATGTCTTATATTTAGTTTGTTATTCATCTGTACATATGATCATCGCATCTATAATTAAATGACTTTTATATATAAGAATTTTGTCATCATTCAAATGTCTCTATTCCACTGCGCTCCCTGATTAGCACAAACAAAAACTCAAACTGTGAACAAATATTTGTAAATACTAAAAAATTGTTGACTTGAATATATTAATTGTTGTTATCTAACTTAAATCCCCTTGCTGGATAAATCCTATATAGGTCTATTGGAGGCTACAGGGCAAAGGGATGCAGCTCCTGCTTAACTCACAGCTATTGGTTACAAGGGTGACTTTTTGCCTAGTGCCACTACAAGCATCCCACAGAAAGGACATCTGGTGAGGTCTTACCCTCCTCCCACTCCTACGAAACACATGGAAAGATTCTGGCCTACAGATTTAACATGTCCATACCTGCTTCAGACACAAGAGCATTAAGTGGCACATGTCTGGATTCAAATCGAGCACCCCCAATGCCGAATTCTAACATGCTAACCACTAAGGTCTCCTAGACCCATATTAATTCTGTATTAAAAAAAAAAAAAAGAAATGACAGTCCTTGAATTTTTTGATATGGTGTCAGATTTGATTAGATTAAAAAAAGGGTAGAAGAAAGAACTCCAGAGATCAGTAATGTTTTAAGATTCAGATCAGGAAAATTCCTCTTTTGAAGTAGCAAACTTTCCAAATGGGAACAGAAAAAATCTTTAAAAATCTGAACAAGTAATGTAACTTATTTTGGATTACCAACTGACAAAATTAGTCCATGCCCAAATTGAAGCATTTTAAAACCTTTAAATTATGGGTTTTGAAACAAATTTCAAAATTTATGTTAATATTAATAAGGTAAACAATCATTTCAAATTTGCTCACTAATTTGTATGCATAGACTTTAAGGGAATAAGTTATTTTATAAAAGTAAACATCCCAGCTATACAAGTAAGATAGTGTTCCTTTTAATTGCTTGTTTGAAAGAGGTGTTTAATGCAGTTCTTCAAAATTATGTTAGATGATGTTGATACAGAAGATTAAAGTGTGAAAAATTTCCTGCAAATGATGTGCAGGATATGACAACAGCATCCAAATGATGATTTAAGGTTAACATGAATTCAAAAAAATAAATAAATAAATAAATTAGGATATTAAGTAAAATATGTTATGACCCTTTGACAATTATTAACTAATAATTAAAAAAAGGTATAATAATTATTAACTAATTAAAATATGCATCAATTTAAAACATGCAATGATACAGTTGCATCAAAGGTGCCCTGATTATTACACAAATAGAACTGTACCAACATTAATTCTAAATTATGGAATAAACAAACAAACAACACTTACATAGCAGATTGACTTCTGTGACATTCAACATCTTCAACTCGTGGTTCTGGACTTGGACCTCTGAATGGAAAATGAGGTTCAGCCTCTTCCTCTTCTTCTATAGTTACAGGTTCCTGGATAACAGAGCATTTTTCTGATTCTTGTCTATCAGAACCATGCATCTGAGACTGAGGCAATGGAACCTGAGGGGGAAGGTTTGAAACATATGTGGTAGGTGGTAAATGTTGTGATGATGTAGGGAGACCAGACGAAGGGTGTAATTGAGATAAAGGATGAGGCCTTGCTAACTGGTGAGGGTGATTACTTGTTTTCATTGATGACTGTTGATTCATGCCTATCTGAGGATATAAAGAACTTTGGTGAGCAGGCTGAGGAACAGCCTTCTGACTTGATGAGTTTTGGGAATTTTGATTTTGCAGTGAGTAAGATGATGGAGATTTTGAAGAATTGTGGGCAGAGGGTTGGTGTGGGACTGAAGAGTGAGAAGTTATGGGAGGAGACTGAACTGTGCTGATACTTGATTGAGTACTACGAGGGAATGCACCAGAATTTTCACTACCATGAGAATGAGGTTTAGATGGAGGTGGTGAATCTTGATATGGCTGTGGGAGGGCTGGAGGTGCAGAATTGTAAGGTGAGGAAGTTGGGGGAGGAGTATGTGAGTTACTGGGTGAATCCGATGCTCCTGTATTGTACTTATGTTTGATAGGTTGAGAAGGCATATGTGGGAATGGTGGTAAACCAGGAGCATAAGGATACTGGGGAGAAAAAGGGCGATAATTGAAGGCAGACATTGACTGAGAGGTAGTAATAAGAGTTGAATGTCCACTGTAAGGCATTTTTGAATGATTGTGATAGGAGAGAGAAATTGAAGATGATGCTGATATAGAACCAGTGACAGAACTGTTAGTCACAGCTATAGAGATACTGTTTGAAAAATGAGCTTGGGATGAAGATGGTAGAGCAGGTGCATAAACATGTGGATGATGAGCAGGCTCGTGAATAGCAGGTGGAGGTGGTGAAGATGCAATATCAACAGGCTCCATTTTTATATTTTGGGGTGTTGGGCCAGGGTATTGTGATGGATTAGGAATAGCTGTTTCCTCTGGAGGTTGATCAGTGTTAGGAGCTGGATACTGAGAAGGCTCTTGGACAGGTGGAGTACATTCATCAACTACAGGTGGTTCTTCAACAGAAGGTCCATATGGTACAGGGGATGGTGTAGCAGATGATCTACAGGATGTCAAAGGAACTTCTTCCTTAACTTTGTCAATCATTTCAAGTTGCACAGGTTGTTCTACAGTTTCAACATTAGAAGGATTTTCTTCCATGTCATTTGTAATTTCTTGCTTAACTTCCACGGGACAAACATTTGTCTCTGGTGTTAAAGGTGCAACTAATTCTTCTTTAATAGTTACAGGTATATCTACATTCTGTGTAGCAGATACAGGATCAACAGGGCTGTTTGAGATAAGTTTAAAATTTGATGTTTAAAACAATTATTTAATATAAAAGAATAAATGTATGCATTAAAAACAGAGAAAATAGTTTCTAAAAAGTGCATCAGCAATAAGATATTACCATTTTGTTGGGATGAGGGGGAAAAGATAAATGATTTTGAATATGCCTATCTTTGAATAAAGTAAATGTCAATACAGAGCATAGAAATTTTTGAGGATTTAATCATAATAAATTCCATGTTAAAATTACCTGTAAGATAAATGCCTGTCTGCAAATATCAAATTATTGATACCTTATAGACTTAAGATTTTAATGAATTTAAATGGCTTAAATTGCCTACTGCATTATCAAAAATTGAGGGAATATATATATATATATAAAGAGCCATAGTTGGAATTAATAATAATTTCTCAGGAAGAATTTAAGAGGTTGCAATCTGATCTGAATTCAGTACAAAACCATAGACTTACACATCTGGTTCCATTTCAACATTTGCAGGAAGCTGAGATAACATAGGTCTAGGACTAGGTACAGGACTAGCACCAGGACTAGGAGAACTAGGAGTTTCTCCATCTGGTATTACTTCCTCATTAGATACACTACTTTCAGTACAAACAGATTCAGACGGGCTATCAGAACGCGTCTTCTTTTTCTGACTTGCACCTTTATCATCATCAACATCATCAGGTGAAACTTTTTCTTCTTTGATTTTTCTTTTGCCCTTTTGAAATGAATCTTGATTTTGTTTCTAAAAATGAAATTGAATCTTAATGGGATAACGAAACAGTTAACAATTACATAATTCAAATCACAATTTACCTTTATATAAGAATTCATTATACTACATACATTTTTTCTCCTCATACATTTCATTATGCTCATGATATTTGCTACAGGATATGTGAATGTTAAAGAATGCTTGCTTGAAACAAATTTTTCTTTAGTAACCATTTATTACAAGCGTACCTTACTTTTGATGTAAAATCATTTTGAAACAAATTGTAAAAATTTTTTTTGTAGTTTTCATTTTGACAGTTTTCTTGACATGAACCTATTCAACCTTTTGCAGGAAAAGAAATTTAAACAAATTCGAAATTACAATAACTAACTGCTTCATTTTCTACCAAAACACTTCTTATGGTAACATCCATTTTACACACACACACCACATAAAAAAAATATGTAATAATTCTGTGTGTAAGCATATATTTTTATATTCATTCACATATCAGAAGTTACCTAAAGAACGATTACAAAGAGGGAGAAAAAATCACTCTTTTGTTTTAACTCATGCCATGTAGTACCTAACATACATTAATATCCCTGTGGCCAAATGTTAAGCAGGATTTGCCAATAATGTACTACACTAGATTTGTCGCTAAATATCATTTAAAAATATTCTCCTATACCATAAACAATAACTATAACTGATAACTTATAAATCAGATTTCCTAAGTAAACAAGCATTTGTTTATGCTAAAACAAATATTTAATATAGTTAATATTAACTAACAGAAAAAAATATACGCACTTTTTTCCTGTCACGGTCTAAACTACTTGTACTACAATTGCTAGCAGCACCAGGAGATTTTCTTCCAGCCTTTGATGCAGAATTATTTTCATTAACAACCGTTTTAGGGCTCAGGCGCTGTAACATAGAATATTTTTTAAACATTTCTGGTATCTCAAAAACTATATACTGAAAATATTATGATTATTTAAGAAGAAAGAAGAAAAAGTATAACCTAGGTTTTATCTACACCACAGGAAAGAACTATGAATATGAGCACATAAAAGCCAATGATATAACTGCAACTTTGAGGGAAAACTAATCTTTTAGAGATGCATCAAAAGCTTTTCCCATTCCAATACATTCCTATAAAAATTCATGTTTAAGAATGTAAAAAGCATCCACATATGGACCATAATATTATGTCCCAATGAAAGATATAACTTGATTTTAAAATTCAGAAGTACAAATATGGCAAAAATGATATATAGTTACATAAAATGAAAATAAATTTCTATCTCCTCTTTTTTAGATTAAATTTTCTTATTTTAAAAACGTTTTGCACATGGATTATTATTTTGTAAATTCATATTCCTTTCAACCTTTAGTTCAACCCTCCTTACAATTTTCCTATGCAAATAATTTGGAAATAAATCACAGTATTATTGACTCTTAGGGAGCTTCCACTAAATGAGTGTCACGGTTAACTTTTGAATTAAATAACTTCAACTAATAATGACATGCCTATCAAACCTTATGAGTGCTGCAACAAACACAAAGCTATGCAAATGGTTCTATTCAGTTTTTACTGGATTGAATAATGATCTGAACATCCATGTTAACTAGCACTTCATATAGGCTCAAAAGAATTTCAGACAAAGCTAGATCATTAAAAACCCATGCCATAAAATATTACTGCTAAAAATACATCTGAGCATTCTTAACAGTTTGTTGAGGGTATACCATCAAATGTATATAGTATAATTCACACACCCAATGAAAAATTATTGCATGAAGTGTACTGCATGATAGGTTGATTGGTTTGGAATGCTATGGTCATCTTTTTCAAAATGTGGGCTAAAAGCTGATTCCAATTGGCTATTAAACACCCATGCTTACCAATGGATTTGAACCCACAAATTCTGATTCCAAAGACTAGTCGAGCCCTAGTCGTCTGGCCATCGTTCTGCAAGAAGTGAACTGCATGATATGTAGATGACATGAAAGCCACTTATCAACAATGTGTTAATTGTGCAAGCTTATTGTGAATTTAATTTTCATTAAAAAACCCCAAGGGTACATAGAGATTTAAAAAATTTAAGGATGTTTAATACTCTCGGAAATATTTAAGCATCTTTTTAAAGATATTTTTAAGTTCATTTAAATGGTTGTGATTACAACAGTAAATAAGAGCTACACTAATTTATAATTTTTTTTTTTTTTATACCACTCTGCCTAAATGTTATAAAACAGATTGAAAACTCTTGATTTTCTCTTTTACTATGTTTTAGTATTTAGACAATATGGTACAAATGAGCTCCCTCCTCCCCCCTAAAGGTTTGCCAAGGTATCTCAATAATTTTATTTTTAATGAATCATTTTGTTGTAAATAATGAGGTAATCCCTGTACAAGATGGTTTGTGAACAGGTGAAACCCCTGTACAACATGGCATGTGACACCAATTTTTAAATGGTCTGTGAACAAGAGAACAGGAAAAAGTAAAAAAGGTTCAGTACATGAAAAAAGAGATAAAGTTATGAAAATCAATAAAACATTTCATTAAAAAGTGAAATTAATTTACTTTAAGCACTTATGAGATTTTTTTTTAGATAGGAAATTTGCTATGTATTGTTTCCACCTTCTTTTCTGATCAGTCTTGGATAATATTTTCAGTAAGCCATGTGTGAATTTATTTGTGTGAAAATATATAGCTAGAGTCAGTTCAAATCAGAAATCTAATTGAACAAATAGAAAATAGAATCAATGTGATAGTAGAAGTTGCTACACCTCAAGGAAAGGAAAGTTCTGAAGATATTCAAGAATTACTGGTAGAAAAACTGATGAAACAAGTTTGGTGGAAATGGCATCTGAGGTAGACCAAATTAATTCAGAGTATGATAACACAGATGAAAACACTGTTAAAATGTTTTTCCTATAAAGCAGTGGTGCACAAAACTGAGTGTTGTGAAAAACAGTTGCCCTACGAAGCAATCTTGTTTCTTTATTGTGATTTAAAACATAACTACCAGTGGAATTTTAGATTGCTATCAAAGCAAACTCACAGGTTTCTTTTTCTGTTAAAAATAAATAAATAAATAATTAAGGAAGCATAATTCCATAATTTTATTTATTTATTTTTTAACACCAATATCTAATTTGGAGTTCTTGATGCTAATTTCTGCAATTTTTACACCATATATTTTATGTTCTGACATAGTTGAATCAAAAGTTTCAAGCAAACAAGAAATACTGGTGTATCCCCTACAAAACGTCAATTCTTGAAGACTGATGAATGTTTTCGAGAAAAAGTTATTTTGATATGAGCTGGCAACTGTATATACAAACAGATACATAAGATAGTAATCACATTCCAGTGAGAGACCCTAAAAATGTAGAAGGAACAAAACGATTAAGAACAGAAAGAGAAAGAAAAGGGTGTCTTATGAATTCAATATATTAAAAAAGGGAAAAATATATAGCAGTAGTTTCAGTGCAATCCTTGTGCTGCATTTGAAGATAAATTAAAAAACTGTGAGGAGACTGATTTTACTGACTCAAAAATTAAAGGACTTTATGGGCCCTTTCTTTAGAACTTATGGACATTTGAGGACCATGCAAATCCAGTCAATAAACTGAAAAGTTGCTGTGCCATGATGAAAAATAACTTAATAAAACTTAATAATTTTAAGGGCAATTCTAAATTTTTCATAGGACAAACAACTGATAATTTGCTCCCACGTGTACATTAGCTTGAGAATTTCTTTTAATTGAGTAGAAAAGTAATGTCTAAAATTTTCATTATACAAGCCAATACATGGTAATTTGGTCAGATATTAGAATAATTTATACTTTCATGATAAATTCATCTATCTCCAACTAAATAAATGGCTGAGTACATTCAAATAATCCAAACAATATTTTTTCGCACAAACCCATAAATTTTTTTTTTTTTTTTTATGTGCTTACTCTGAAATTACTAACTTATAATAACAATTATTCAAAGAAATAAAGTTTGAAAATGCAACTTTTGCTACAAAATTTTTTTTTTTTAATTAACTAAATTTGTAACTATGCAATAGTACAGAGTTCCACACTTCTTGCATCAAGATTAAGGGTAAAATAATAAAATGTTTCACTGATTCAGCACCATGGGAAGAGAGTTACAGATGGTATTTACACAATTAATAAATACACTGCTGGCCACTGTAAATGCAACACCCTGAAGGAAACATGCAAATAACATGAAATTTACAACATGCATTAGCGGAGGTGAGATATGCAAATGATTAGAATTTCAGCACAGACGCACATCACGCACGCCTGTGGTGCCACTTCAAAGCGCTATTTAAGGCTTGGAGATTTCGACGATTTCAAGTTCAGCAATTGTGTTTTTCTTGTGGTTTTTCAAAAAAACGATCAATTATGCCTCGTCGAAAACAGCAATCATCATTTGATCAAGTATCCGAGTTCGACAGAGGAAGGATAGTGGCTTACCGAGATTGTGGATTATCTTTCTGGGAAATCGGTAGTCGTGTTGGACGAAACCAAACAACTGTAATGCGGATATGTGATCGTTGGATGCAGGAGGGTACGACGGACCGGGGTGTTCGATCGCATCCACCTCAGCGCACCACTTCACGTGATGACAGGCAAATTGTGCGCATGGCAGTGACGGATCGCTCAGTCACATCACAAACCATAGCACAGCACATGCAGTCTGTAACGCATCATCCAGTGTCTGCGCGTACCATTCGACGCCGTTTACAGCAGAGTGGTCTGTCCGCAAGACGTCAATGGTGCGATGACAGAAGGATGTGGACAGCAGAATGGAATGAAATTGTCTTTTCTGACGAGTCATGCTTCTGTCTGCAACACCACGATGGTCGCATTCGAGTTTGGAGACACCATGAAGAGAGGATGCTGAACAGCTGCATTATGCACCGCCACACTGGTCCTGCACCGGGTATTATGGTATGGGGCGGTATTGGATATCACTCTCGCACACCTCTAGTACGCATTGCCGGTACTTTAAACAGACAGCGCTACATCTCCGAGGTGTTGGGGCCAGTTGTCCTTCCTTACCTTCAGGGCTTGCCCACAGCCATATTTCAACAGGATAATGCGCGACCACACGTGGCACGCATTGTCCAACGGTTCTTCGTCAATCGCCAGATTGAATTGCTTCCCTGGCCGCCTCGCTCTCCGGATCTTTCGCCGATAGAAAACATGTGGTCCATGGTTGCTCTACGATTGACCCAGATTCCATCCCCAGCTGCCACAGCAGATCAACTTTGGCAACGTGTGGAAGCTGCTTGGTCTGCTGTACCCCAAGAACTCATCCAAAGTCTCTTTGAATCAATGCCGAGGCGTGTGGCAGCGGTGATCTCCAACAATGGCAGCTACTCTGGATACTGATTTTGGCAGGAACCACACTTCACAGAAGTCTATAAATTTAATCATTTGATACTTGGTCAACATGTTATCTACAAAATAAATTTTGTTGTGATATCTCTTGTCTTTCTTGGTGTTGCAATTTGGGTGGCCAGCAGTGTATCTTGTTGAAAGAAAATGTACTTTTCAATCGAAAAAATATAAAAAAAAAAAATGTTTATGGGAAAAAAATTACTATAAAATGACAGTAAAAACATTAGAGGAATGATGAGACTTGACTTTTTTGAAACAAGAAAAGATACTTTAATTAAAATGCAGTACTTGTTACATGTCAACAGGGCTGTACCATAACATAGACATATTCATAAAACATCCCAACTGCTTAAAGACAATCATCAACTATGTTAAGCATTGTTGTTCCTTAAATATAAACACTGTGACTAACTTGTAATGTTGTAATGATTTGTAACATTACAAGTCTACCCATATCTCTTTGCAAAAGCTCATTTTGAATGTTTGGCTCAAAAGGTGCTTCACTTCAGTCAGTTCAGTGTGACCTGCACTGACTTGTAATTAACAAAGAAACTAGTGACAAAACTGACAGTCTAGTGAAGCATGATTGCTCGACTTGTCACTCACTTTCAGGTACTAACTACTGAATGCTGGTGTTACATTACGATGTTTTGTTACAAATAAGTCGCCACCTTTACAGGCACAAATAAAGGTAACAAAAATGATAAGCTTCAAACTTTGAATGAATATGTATGAAGACACAACAAATTTACAAATCAAGACACCTATGATTTTCACCCATCAGAATGGATATATGCCAATAATGAAATAGGCTGCATGAGATTTACATATTGATTAAGGCAACACTGTAATGACTAAATTTTCTAACTTTTAGTTGCCTCACAGAAGAAAATAACTGCCTTAATCACTATATGTAATAGTAACTTTAATAGTAATGCATAACAGATATTTCCACTTTGTTGTCAGTTACAGCCTTGCATCATGTATGCTGTTGCATAATTCCAGTGTGTGTTGACAGGAATCGGAAGCTATTAATAAAACTAGATAGCTCTGTGTGTTTTTACTAAGATGTAACAAATTTCAATCTGTTCATTAAGAGATAAACAAATTTTAGATCGATATATTTTTCAACCCAACAATACCAAATACTAGTGGATGGGTATTAAAATATGACTAGGAAAACAAAACAGATATGTTTAACTTATAGTTTGACTCAGAAAGAAAGTCACAGAGAGATGAAAAACTTTTATTTTCTTTAAACACACCAGGCATTCATTCATGAGACAATCACCTATACTGGCTGCAATTTTTTTTTCTTATTTATAATGAGAGGACCCAGACCCACATTGATCCATACAAGAGAACAGTAAAGGAATATCAATGTTTTTGGTGGGATTTGAACATAGGACCACACGGGTAGAAACTTAACATGTTATACACCACACACTGGGAAGCACACAAGACAATATGCACAAAATAATTTAAAAGACAAAATATACCAAATTCAATTTACTTGAGAGCAAGTAACCTTGATCCTTCAAGAGGAACTCTAGAAAACTGATTTTATTCTGATAATAGTCTTTTAATAGTAATAAAGATAGTCATTATTATCTGTATTATGTTTTCAGAGATTTGATCTTTAAGTGATTAACTTTTTTTTTTCATTACCTTACACCTCTTTACACATGGCTCAAATGTAATTTTTTCCATTTGGAAACATGAAAGTATAATTTACTTTACAAGGTCTTGAAAACTACTTCACATCGTCAAGAGTTTGAAAAACCAAACCTAAATACACTTATTTAAACTTCATAGATCCCATGAAGTCAAATTGAGTCATTACTTAAAGTAATATTTTGACAGATTGAAATAACTATTAATTTAATTCAGTAAGTACAGTAACCAACCAAGATTCCTTAAAAATTTAAACTGCCAATCTATGCATGACTGAATAAAAGAGACATATCAATGATCTGTACGTGGCTACTAATAGTTGGCCCATCAAATCCATGACAACTTACTCTTTCGAAATTTCATGCAACAATTTTGTGAAACAAAATTCTGAATTGGTCACTATTCAGAGAATAATGTAAAATCTCGAGTATAATAGACACTTTTTTTACATTTTAGTGTGCAAAAATGAAGGTGTGTATTATACTTGCATACAAAAATAAATAAATAAATAAAAAATACATAGTTTTAAACAATGCATAAACAACGTACAACAGCTTAAGACATTGTCGCAACACGGGTGCGTGCGAATCTGCACTCTGTGATTCATCCACCAGTTTACTAAGCAGTTATTCCTTTTAAACAAATGGAACTCACAGTTTGAATCGTCAAGTGAGGATGATGATGGTGATATGTATTACGACAGCACCAATAATTATAACATGGAAGCAACAACAATAGATGAGCTGCATTCTAGTGAAAGTGATTAATGTTAGCAATAGCGGCGGCATTGGTTATTTTGTTTACCGTGCGTTCTCGTATCTGCGAATCTTTCCCGAAGCAATCGCCGCGGGGTTAAACGTCATTAATTATGCATGCGTTTTTCTGGGCACGCGTAACCTGCGGTGCATGCTCCGTGGGAGCGACTGATAGTATAAATGGAATGAGTTTTTCAGCTTTCCAGCCAGAGCAGAGCAGAGCAGTTCGACGACGTGCCGGAGCTACGGACGCGCCTGTTAATTATGTTAAAGGCAACAAATCTTGTCTCCAGTTTTAAACGATTTTAAATAAAAGGAGTTAGATGCTCATTCGCCTGGTCTTCATTTCCCGTACTCACCTGAGCTTTGCTACACCCATTTTTTATTTTTAGAGGAAGGCAGTTACACCTTATGTAACAGATGGTTATGGGCCCAGTTATGCCCTTCCCTTATTTAAAGTAATGGTGAGACACGAGGACCAGCGTCAAGCAATATGGTAAAGCCGATCCACTGACTTCCAAATTAAAGTCATTTGGCAACCAGCCAAGGTTTGAAGCAGCAAGAATCTATCGGAGCTCAGCGACGGGGGGGTCATGGAATCGACAATAAAGAAGCTGAATAGTAACAACTATTCGAAATGGTCCGAGCAAATGAAAGTAGTTCTTATGGACCGAGGGTGCTGGAAATTCATCTTGGGGACCGAACCTGCTCTAGAGAAGGGGGCGACGTCTAAACAAACCCGTGAGTATGAGATGCGTAAAGATAAAGCGTTCACGACTATCTACTTGAATGTGGAGGAGGAGTATCAAGACTTACTGGCTGAGATTACTGATGGTAAAGAAGCTTGGAAGAAGTTGAAGGATCACTTCAGACCAGACACAAGATGCCGAGTCATTGAATTATTGGATGATTTTTTTGAAGAGCATTATCAAGAGGGAGAAGAGATAGGCCTTTATGCCGCTCACCTCAAGAAAATTATTTTGCAGTTGTCAGAAGCCGGACGGCCGCTAGAAATGATCTTTCAAGCATTCCAGTTGATACGCCACTTGCCGCGGGATTTTACAGGTATTGTGCAATCTATTTATCGTTGGTCCGATGAGGAATTTACTTTTAGTAAAGTTCTAGATGAACTCTTAGTCGAAGAACGTAGGCTTAAGCAAAGTAAGCGTGATTTCGAAAAAACTGAGAACTCTGCTTATAAAGCAAAGTTAGAGGCGCCTAAAAAGGTAAAACCTAAAGTTAAGAGTGAAACCACTCGAGATAAATCCCCTAGGGGAAGGAAAGTAGGCCCTTGTTATAGGTGCGGTAGGCCTGGCCACCTCATAAAAGATTGCAGAGTTAAATTTAAATTTAAAAGAGAAAAAATTGAGAAGGAAACTCCCAATAGAAAGGCAAATTTTATTACTGAAGCTAATATTACCGAAGATATACAAGCAGAAAAGTGTTCGTGGATTTTTGATACCGCCGCGTCTAGTCATTTCAGTAATAATAGAGCGTTATTTACTGACTTTAAGAGAGTTAATAATACTAACTTATCACTAGCAATTGGTGATGTTAAAGGCAGTATTGAAGGAGAGGGTACAGTAAAAATGTATTTTCAAACAGAAGGGGAAAAGAAAGAGGTTATTTTGCATAATGTAATGTACTCTTCGAAATTAAGACGAAATCTATTTTCGGGACCTGCCTGGGAAAAACTAGAAGGAAAATTTATAGGAGCGAAAGGGAAAATAGAAGTTTTCGACAAAGACGGGGAGAAGCTATTTTTCGCCCAAAGGCGTAATGGATTATATTATTTCAGTCCCCAATATTTGAAAAAACAAATAGAAAATGTTAACTTAACTATTTCGCAGAAAAAGGGATTAGAATTATGGCATAGGCGTTATTGCCATATCAACAATCAGTATATTGTAAATACTAGTAGTAAAGAGTGCGTAAAAGGATTGCCCAAACTAACTCTCGGGAAAAGCGATTGTGAAGATTGCAAGTTAGCAAAGTCGGGGAGTATTTCTTTTAAATCTTCATCAAAAATGAATTCACGAAAACCCCTGGAGTTAATACACATGGACGTGTGTGGACCACTCCCAAACGTATCCTTAGGGGGAAAGAGATATTTCCTGTCTATTACGGACGACATGTCCAAAAAGGTTACGGTGTACCCGATGAGGCAGAAGTCTGAGGTTTTTGAACTTTTTAAAAAATTTCAAGCGCGATCTGAAAGATTCCTTAAAAAGAAAATTTTGCGTGTACGCACAGATAATGGCATGGAATTCTGCCATAAGGAATTCGAAAAATATTTAGAAGATCAGGGAATCGTATCAGAGAGGACGAACATTTATACCCCCCAACAAAATGGCGTAAGTGAGCGTTTCAATTATACGGCGTTAGATGCTGTAAAAGCAATGCTCAAAAGTAGCAATTTGAGCGATGCATTTTGGGCTGAAGCGTTGCTCTGTTTTACCTATGTATGGAACAGAGTAGTGCATTCAAAGCAATTAAAAACCCCTTTCGAGTTATATGGTGGTCGGAAACCGTCGGTCACTCATTTAAAGGTTTTTGGCTGCACAGCCTACATCAGGATGCCTAAGCAATTAAGGAATAAGCTTCAAATGCGGGCTAAAAAGGGGATTATGGTTGGCTACGCTACAAAAACCAAGGGATATAGAATATGGATCCCTGAAAGTCATAATGTCCTAGAAACTCTAAATGTTTCGTTTAAAGAAGATGTGGGGGAGATAGAAAACGTACAAAACCCCGAGTTAAACCAAAATATTAGAATAACCCCTGATGAAATTGAGGATTCCGATTCAGAAAGTGAAACAACCCCGGAAAAGGCAGAAATTAGTGAACCAACCCAAGAAAAAGCAGAAATTAGTGAACAAATAACCCAAGAAAAAGCTGATAGTAGTAAACATAGGGTGAAAGACAAAGGGACAAAGAACCCTGGTCAAATCCCATGTAATCAAATTAAATGGATGAGAGAAGCCATATTGCGTAGAGATGGTTAAAAAACTGACATTTATTACCGAATCAACGGAACAAGTGTAAGACTTCGTTCACCTAAAGATGCCCAAAAATATTGTAATGATAATAATATAAATTATGAGGAAGATTTCTTCAATTTTAGAACCACAGATTACTATACTGGCCCTGTAGGAAATGAAAATGCAAGCAGCAGTCTGTTATCGGCTTTTCATGTAGAGGTAAAGATACCTAGAAATTACAGGGATGTTTTGAAATCTCCCCAAAAGAAAGAGTGGGAAGAAGCAATGGGGGAGGAGATGAAGGTCATGAAAGATAGAAAAGTATGGGAATTAATCCCGAAACCCAAAGATACGAAAATACTGGGAAGTACTTGGGCGTATACACTAAAACGGAATGACAAAAATGAGATTATGCGTTACAAAGCGCGTTTAGTAGCCCAGGGTTTCAGGCAGCGTAAAGGGGAGACTTATGATGAAGTTTACAGCCCCGTTATAAGTTTCACCCTAATAAGAATGTGGTTTGCATTATTAGTATGCTTACTTGGCTGGACACATTGCCAGCTAGATATAAAATCTGCATACCTGTACGCTGACCTTAATGAAAGGATTTACATGTATCAGCCACATGGATTTAAAGACGAAACTTACCCCAATCATGTTTGCTTGTTACGCAAAGCTCTTTACGGCCTACACCAAAGTGGGCGAGAGTGGTTTAATGAAATCCACACTGTTTTACAAGATTTAAACTTCGAAAAGCTAGACTGGTGCAATTGCACGTACATCTTTGAAAAACGTGTTCTACTACTCCTTTATGTAGATGATATCGTTTTATTCGGTAAATCAGACCTTCACATAAGGGAAGTAATTAAGCTTTTAAAAGAAAAATTTTATTTGAAAGTGCTGGGAAAAACCCGAAAATTACTAGGCATTGAATTTCTAGAAAAGGACGGAAAAATATATATACACCAAGAAGGTTATATTGATAAAGTTTACGATACTTATAAGAACTATAAAATTCCGATAACATCATTACCCATAAGTAAGGGAACTCTCCTTTCAAAGATAGACTGTCCTAAAACGCACGCCGAAATGGAAGAAACGGAACGATTACCGTATCGAAATGTAGTTGGATGTTTAGCATTTTTAGCGGGGAGGACTCGCCCCGATATCAGCTATGCTGTAAACATCCTGTCCCAGTTTCAAGAGAACCCTGGGTTAGTACATTGGAACTGCGTTCTAAAGTTGTTAGGGTACGTACATGCCACAAAGAGTAAAGTTGAATTTGGCAAATATAGATGAATTAAATATCAGATGTTACAGTGACTCAGATTTTGCGTCAAATAGAGATGACATAGTATCTGTAGGCGGAACGATTTTGTTTTTTGATAAGGTTCCTGTCTCCTGGCGAACTTTCAAACATAAATCGGTAACTTTGTCTACAATGGAAGCAGAATTCATCTCTTTAACAGAATCCTCGAAAGAACTAATGTGGATCTATCGCATTTTAAAAGAATGCAAAGAAATCGGCTTAGAAATCCCTGATATTAATTCAAGTGAACTTTTTTGTGACAACCAGGCAGCGATTAACTTCTCGAATTCGCCTATAGAAAACTCACGTTCTAAACATATAGACGTGAAGTTCCATTTTATCAGAAATCTGATAAACGAAAAAACTTTTCAGCTTAAGTTTTGTACCAGCAAAAGCAATTATGCAGATGTGCTGACGAAGCCTTTAACTAAGGAAGGTCTTCAAAAATTTGTAAACGAACTGTTTATCTAGTAGTTTTTTTTTCATTCTTTAAATGTTCCCGTTTTAAGTTTGTTTGTGAGATTTATGTCGTGCTGAAATGAAGTACTGATATTTTGTTAACACACTTATACTAGATGTGCCGAAAGTTAGTCATCGGATTAAAAGGTAAAGTTATACCATAGGGGTATTAAAAATTGCTTGTCGAAGTGTTCTTCGTCGCAAGGGACGAAAGTTTCGAATCCCAAAATTTAAAATAGAAAGTCGTATATTTTTTTTTTGTGCTACTCTGACTAACCAGAAGCTATATTCGCTTTGTAAATATATATATTTTTAGGTGCGTCTTGCTCGCCTTTATACTTGTATAATGATTATATTTTAAAAGGTTAAAATTTCTTGCTAAAAAATCATGAAGTTTATGAATAGCATTTTTTTTACAAATATTAGAATTAGAATGTGTTTATACAAATATTAGAATAGAAATTTTCTGAACAAGTGTGTACATATTGGATTTAGTTTTCATATGTATTAAGTATAGTTTCACGTTTGTTCTGTAATGTAATTCGAAAGCGTGTTTATACTAAAATAGTAGCAAATGTTTATGCTATAATGTAATTGGAAAGCGTGTTTATACTAAAATAGTAGCAAATGTTTATTCTATAATGTAATTGGAAAGCGTGTTTATACTAAAATAGTAGCAAATGTTTATTCTATAATGTAATTGGAAAGCATGTTTATACCAAAATATTAGCAAGTGTGTTCATTCCAAAATGTAATTGGAATCTCATTACTTTAATTGAAATGTCTTTTTCATGTTATCAGAGTATGTTCCAGTGAAAATGTCTGTAAAGCGTAAGTGTATAAACATCCATTAGGGCTTTCGCCACAAGAGCGGTTCGCAGAAACGAGAAGGGGGGCCGATGTTAGCAATAGCGGCGGCATTGGTTATTTTGTTTACCGTGCGTTCTCGTATCTGCGAATCTTTCCCGAAGCAATCGCCGCGGGGTTAAACGTCATTAATTATGCATGCATTTTTCTGGGCACGCGTAACCTGCGGCGCATGCTCCGTGGGAGCGACTGATAGTATAAATGGAATGAGTTTTTCAGCTTTCCAGCCAGACTAGAGCAGAGCAGTTCAACGACGTGCCGGAGCTACGGACGCGCCTGTTAATTATGTTAAAGGCAACAAATCTTGTCTCCAGTTTTAAACGATTTTAAATAAAAGGAGTTAGATGCTCATTCGCCTGGTCTTCATTTCCCGTACTCACCTGAGCTTTGCTACACCCATTTTTTATTTTTAGAGGAAGGCAGTTACACCTTATGTAACAATTAAGACTGATAATTTGACAGTATTGCTTGTTTTGAATTAAAAATTTGAGTTTTTTTTCTACTGAATTTGATGTTTTTGTTTCTTTTTATTACAAATTTTATTTATGTTAATAAATATTTCAGCAATTTTTAAATAAAATATTAAAAAGTTATGGGTGCATATTATAGTCAAATTTTATTTTTTTCCGAAAATTTTGCGCAAAATCAAGCATGCGTATTATACTTGGGTACGTATTATAGTCGAGATTTTATGATACTTCAAAAATTATACTTTTGAATTATTATAATTTTACTGGAGAGACAGACTAAATTCTAGATTTGGAACTAACCCATATGAATTTGAAAAGTGAAAGGTTTTAGACTTTATGCAAATAGCCTGTAAAGAATCATAAAGAGAGGAATCTAAAGGTATTTATAAACTCCCCCAAATATTTCTTATGTTAATAAACTTTACAATTAGCCAGTACTTTACATTACAACCCAAAATTCTAAACCTGTAAAATTTATAAAACAGATTTAAAAAAAAAAAAGCTCTCTAATAATAGCAAAATATTACCTCCTTGCTCCTTCTAGTTCTCATTACATGTTTTCCATTAACTCCATCTTCCTCTTTTACAGGTTGAAATAAGAAAGGCAGATTATCTTTGGAATCCACAGGGCGTAATTCACCATGCTTTTTGTAATACAATCTACACTCAGTACACATAACAGCAAGATCCTTTCCAACAGGAAGCCAGTCCTTTGATGCTGTAAACAAAATATACTCCTAATGACTTCTAATAATCAACTAAAAATATATGTTGTACATAATACAAAATTTCAATACATGAAAACTATTTGAATAAACTTGTTAAGCGAGAATTTTTTCAAACTTTTCGCAATCTCTGAAAACAGAGCTACCATAAGGACGAAATGGAAAAAATAGTTGCTTCAACAACCTAAACTGATGAGAAAGGTGCCAGAATAGTCACATTTTGTGATTTTAGTGTAAGTATATAATTAATACATTTTCCCAATAGCTTTAAAAAACCAGATATCTTATTCAACTTCTTGCTCAAATGTTAAAACAGCAGATCATAAGAGTTTGTTTTATATTCTTGTATTTAAGCTGCTGGACAATAAATGTGTTTGATAAATAAGAGCAGAGAAATATTAATAAACTAGCCGCTGTGCGACCAGCATGGTCGCTTTTAGTTTCATATTTTCTTTTGCAAAACAACTCAATGGAAAGTAGCATATGTAAGGACTGTTACCATTACCTTTCATCATAAATATACGTTATTAAGGGGTATTCTCCATCAGGCTGATTCAAAAACATTGTGATTAAAAAATATGAATTTCCATTACTTCAGAACAGAGTTAAAGATAAGACTGAGAAACCAAACACCAATGATTTTAAAAATTACATCCCTCTCTGTATGTACTATTTTTCAATATTAAGATATCTACACTTTATCATTACATCAAATAAGAAATCGTTGGGAAAAATTTTTTCACTTAAAAAACGGAATAATAATTCAGCAAGTATTAAAATATAGTGTGGATTACATCACTCTCTGCACGTACTATTGTTCACAATTCAGAAATCTATACTTAATCATATCAAACAATAAATTGTTGGGAAAATTTCTTCGCTTATAAAATGGAGTAAAAATTCAGCAAGTACTGAAAAAAGTGTAGAAATTAATTATTACTGTCTGTCGGTTGCTATGCTGGTGATGGTTAAGCCTAACCTCGCGATAATTTATGCTCTCTCTTTAACGTTCTCTTAATGAATTATTTATTCTTCGCTTTCTTTCTTGAGACTGTTCCCAATTTTCACTTGATCGTGCAGCTCGCTTTCGAGCATTCCTGATTTCAGTGCGTAAACCCATGTTGACACGCGGTTGCGAATTGCGCCGCCAATGTTTACATCTGTTTGTTGCAGCCGTTGCCATTCGGAGTGTAGAAATATCGTCGATTTTTGTGCCGCATACCTACGCGTTTTATATATATAGATAGAAGGGGGGAATCCACTGAAAGCTTCATTTTATAAATTACAATTAAAATATCAATACAATCTCTCACTTAAGATTTAAAGATATAATTTATCTTTAGATTTTGGTATTATGTATAAGTTACTTTAAAACTTACTTGTAAATAAGAATTACACTAACCATTTTTTGTCATTGTGCACACTAAATTTGCATTATTGCATTTTAGATGGGTGGAATTTCTTAAAATTCTTTTTAAAATCAAAACCAGTTTGGAAATTCAAGCAAGACACTAAACTACAGCAAAGGCATTTTAATGCAAAATAGTCAAAATTAAAATATCATCATTCACACACAAAAAAAAATTTTTATGTCTTTTCTCAGGAAATCTTTAGTTAGGCTAGTTATAAACACTTTTAAAAAACTTAAAAATTATAAGGTTTGTGATTTGATAAATCATCTAATACTTTGATCAAATAATTATATTTTGACACAGACACACACAAAACATGTCTTTTAGAATTTTGAAGAGGAGAAACTTCAAATAATAATCCCCAACATTTATTTCCAAAAAATCATAGATTATATGGTAATACCTATAATTAAGGAATTAGATGGAATCAATAAAATTACTCCTAAAAGCTATTAAAACCACCAGGACCAATTTTCAAGTTAAAGTAGACATTTATTTATAAATAGTTTAATTTCTGTGGCCACATTTATGATATACTAATAAAGTGGAGAACAACTTTGAGTTCCTAATTTCCTGATAGCATAAACAGTTTTGTAATGTGAAGGTTGAAACAAATGAAACCCAACTACATTTAATTAGGTGTTCCAATTCAGTACTATAGAAACATTTCACTGTGAAACACAGGAGGAATAGATTAAAAGTAAAAGCTTACTTGTGGTGCAGCAGTTTTGACATGTATAACTACTAGCAACATCTCTAGAATCAGAATCTTCAGAGTCCTCACCTTCATCACTACCAGAGCTAGCATCTACTGAAAAAATTTTAATTTTTTGATGAGAATTTAGTTAACAAAAGATAGTTTGTGGAGAATATCAAGTCATTTACATTAATTAATCTAAAGAACATGAAAATAAGGCAAGAAAATTCACTTCTTTTGTATAAACATGAGAATAAGTTTCAGGGTGTACTTTTCCCAAATTATACAGTTAGATGTCTAACCAGTATATTTAATTATTAATCTTTTACATTGATATCAAATTAATACATATATGGAACATCAAAAGAGCTTTGAACATGCTTTTAAGCAAAGAAATCCTTAAGATCTCTAAATTGAACTGAATGAAAAATACAGTCAACAACTGAATAACTTACGTGGGATCAAAAATAATATTAACACATGTATAGAAATGCTTAAAACCACCTGAGAAACTGATTTCTTTTACTACTTATAATGCCTCATCAACTGATAGTAAATAAGTAATTTGCAGTTACTTAGAGGAGGATGTTACAATATAAGTTATATAAAGCATTGATGAACTGATTTTATAAATAGGAGAACTGACATGAAACGAAACAAATGGATATAATGTCTGCATTTGGTTCAATATCTTAAATTTTATAAACTGAGGTCAGGTAAACTTGTAATTCTGCTTTTAATTAAAATCACAGGAGAAATAAGCATTATTAACATATCTTTTAGCATAAACATTTCAATAAAACAAAACATCTACATTACATTCAATACAAATTGTATTTACACTAGACAAGTTCATACACTTTACACTGAAATTTAAAAAAATAATATATATATATATCTATTCAAGCAGAAATAGTTATAAGAACTAAGAAAAACATTTGTTCAATATGGCAGAGAATTGAAAGGCAAGTCTCTATCTCTAAGAAGTGTATTGACCAACAACATCTTTGCCATGTGGGTGCAGTGGCCCAGTTGGCAAAGGCAGTGGGTCAGTGAACTGAACGTCACTAGTTCGATGCCCATCGCTGACATATCCACCGCGGTGTACATTAATGGTGGCTGGTGCACAAAAAAAATCTGTCGTGGCTGCAATGGCCTCCAAGTTCTCAAACTTACCTCTGGAGGTGTGGGGTCAAGTGTACCGGTCTTGTTACTTGACTCAGTTAAAAATTAGGGACCGGTTCGTAGCCAAGTTGAACTCCAACCCTTGTGGTGCTAATTAAAACCGGAACCACTCCCTTCAGCCCAATAGCCTAAATAGGACTCGATGTGATGTTGCTGTCGGTTAAGGGGCATAAGCAACAAGGGCCATTAGCATCAGAGAAGAAAAGTTAAAATTATCAACAGAAATGAACCAATGGGGAATTAAAAACAATATTAGTTTTATTTAACCCTTCAGCAGGCATACCCATGTACAAAGTGCAACATTTTTGTAATTTTAAATGGTTTGCTTTTACATATAAGGTGTGAATGTTCTATGCAGTTTCTATTTACAACTATATTTACCCTTTCTAATGCAAGTATGATTTTTTTACCCTTGTATTTCTTTCTATTCATTGTTAGTCATGATTTAACTGTGGTAAACCAGCAATTTTACTGTATTACAATATCACGAAGATAGACAATCTCATTGTTTTTTAGGTTTTTGGACATTTTAGGAATCAATTCACAAGTTGTCCTTAGATCCAATAAACCACACAGTTTTGAAATAAGGTGATTGCATGTGCATTCTTTGGCTTTTAATTATAAATATATCTCGATATTATCAACATTTTATATCTTGTTATAAAATGCAGAATTTTCATATTCAATTTGGAAAAAAAAAAGTTTATTAAAAAAGGCATAATCAAGGTTGAAAGAGACGTTGCACTTTGTGCCATGCGCACCTACTGGTGTACCAAAAATTGGTGCGCCAGCTGAAGGGTTAAAGAAATATTCTCTCATTATAACAATTCTGAACAGCATGTTAGTAACACAGGTAAGTTTTTTAAACGTTGTTAGTTTCCCCAAACCACTGTTTAAGTTTTAATGTCAAAAGTCCTAGTTACAGGAATGACAAGTCATAAATAAAAAGGCTACAATTTGATGAGACACAATTAATTAGATCACAAATTATACTTACAATAATCATTAGAACTAGGTCTATTTTGTTTCACTGGACTAGGCTTTATACGACGAAGTGTACTCTGGCGACGGTTACGCCTGTGAGTTCGGGATGTAACAGCACCAGGTGATTTTTTCCATAAATAATAGAACTCTACTAGATCAGCCTTAGAGAAGGAAAAATATCAATAAAACTATTAATATATAACACGGGAAAGGCAACGGAAATTAATAAACACCCATGAGAAACCAAAATTTTCCTTTTTCCTCATACAATAACTAACTACAGTTTAATACTATACGGATTTTTTTCATTTAAAACAGACACATGAATTCTCTTGATTATTGTTAATAATTAAAGGGTGAAAACTGGCTCTCAAAGCCCCAGAAACCTTTTAGAGTTAGTTGTGTTGGATTTAACAAGTACAGACTATGTCCAGTACATACATTTCTTAAAAGTATTATCTTCAGAAGAAAAAAAACAACTTAACCTCTCTGCCTATGTAGAGGGGGGAGGGGGACATACATTTGATTTGGTGTTTACTTAAATTCATAAAATAATGAAATCACACAAAAATTAATCAAACTTTAACAGACTTTTCAAAAATGATAATTTTTTTCCCAGAATTTTTCAAAAAAGACTAAATTTTTTGCACATTTTCAAGTAAATTAGAGTTAGCAAAGAGGATATCAGAAAATGATTGTATATGTATATATATATATATATATATATATATATATATATAATAATAGCTTTGTTATTTTACAATTATTTACTGAAGAAGACCACAGCAGTTGTTAGTTTTTTCCAATTAGTTGAAAATACGTAAAAGTAAAAACAGTAAAAATCAAACCTCCAGTTTTAGATTAACTCCTGAAAATATTTAGTGAATAATGCACTTGCAAATCTCAGCTATCTTGCCATCCTAAATAATGATTGGATTGGATATTTTCTTTTATATATAATAATTCATAATGCAAGATAATTTTTTTAAAAGCAGTTAATTGAGTATGAGGTAAAGAAATAAATATACAAAATACAAAAAAGAAAAAAAAATCAGACTTAAACATGAATGGAAATTGTGGACTGTTCAATTACTGCTTAAATAATTATTTCTCATAAAAATTAACCATTCAATACACTAACGATTTTTTAGCATTGCTCTAAAGAAGATGTATAAAATAACAATGGTTTGGTTATCATTAGATACACTAAATTTAAAGATAATACACACCAAAATAACATTTATTAGGTACTAGCATAACCAAACATTTCATAATTATCAATAAAAATATAAACTGAGGGCATTCAAAGACCCAAAGCTTCTTTTAAGAAATATGTCAACACATTTAAAATTCGTTGTTAGAGGTTTTAAGGTAAATGCATAAGGTAATGAAATAATAGAAAATGGGTTCATTAATAAGGAACTGCATATCTAAAATACAAAAATAGATGTATCAAACAAATAGTTAAAATAGAACAGAATCTGCCTCAGAATATTTTATAAACAGTACAATATATACAGGAATTACTAATTTTTCATAAAATATACCAACTAATTTAATTCAACACTAAATATTTATAAAAGTTGTCACATGAACAATGAAAGCATATAATTCTATGAATAATAAACAGTTTTTCTGAAATTTAAAATAAATTAGATAAACCTTACAATTTACTTTTAACATCATTACCTAAAACAATAACACATTAAAAATCTCTAAAATATTATTTTAAGCAAACACATAAATATCAGAATGAATGTTAAAAATATATGCAATAAAAATTGTAGTGAATGGTCAACATGAGAAATATTAAATTAAACATACTGTTTCTTTGTGAGGTAATAATTCTTTCCTAATTTTGAAAAAATTCTTTCCATATTGTCGTAAGCCTTTAACAAAGCGTTTCTGAAATAAGAATTAACATTGTAAACATATTAATTTTGAACCAAAAATCAAAAGATGAGAAAAAATATAAAAGAACAATGCACACTGTGATTTGATTTCCTAAAGAATTTCAGTATCATTTACATAAAAATTACAAGTTTTATGTAAATGATACTGTAAAAGATCTTTTCATATAAAGACCTTTCAAAATATTTTAAATTCTATGAAAATTCATTTCATGCCTGCAAGTTTTATTTTTCCGTTTATTATTTAAAATCTGCTACAAGAAACATTCAGTCCTGACAGTCATTCAGTGGTTTCTTTAGCCATAGCACTTTAAAACCATGAATAATCACTCTTAACTGCACAAAATCTAATATGTGGTAGAGGTTAAGGTAAATAAAAGACTGTGGAACCAAAGACTTTTTTTAGTCCAATTATTAATCTCTTTGAATTTACGCAGCCAACTTATAAATCCAACAGAAGCCTTGCAACACAAATGTCTGCTCATTAGTAAAGACAAGGGGATCTGCTCATGGGTACTGACTAACCTATTAAAATAATTTATAAAAATACCTAATGTGCGATTACTATTCCTGATCGTTTTTACATTCAGAAAACATTTTCAAGATTGAGAAGTTATGGTCAGCATGAAAAGCATAAGCGTAGTAATAAGACCTTAATAGGGATGAAGTTAGCCTGTTGGTAGACAATAGACAAAAGCTAAAGAGAATAGTAGTCAGTCATTCCCCCACCTTTAGAAATCACAAGTATATTTAGACACAATATCATATAAAAAATCAATTGACTCTCACTTTCAACAGTTACAGTAAAACTGATAAAAAAAAATAAAGCTATTACATTTTTAGTTTTGTCTTTAAAAAGAAATTATTTTCAAATGAAATGCAGTACACCCCAACTCATACAAATGATTATAATCTGCAGACCCTTTAAATAAAATTAAAAAAAAAAAAAAAAAATCATGCATATACAAGAAAATTTTTATCCAGTATAATCTATATATATAAAACAGTTCCCTGACTGACTGACTGACATATAATGCACAGACCAAGTGCTGGACCTAAAGGGTTGAAATTTTGCATGGCGATTCTCCTTATAGTGTTGGGGTGCACTAAGAACGATTTTTGAAAAATTCTTAAGATTTTTTTTTTTTTTAAATTTTCAAGATGTTTTTGTAACATTCTTTAAAGTTTGCATTTAAAATAATAACCTGAGGGTTTTAAAATTTATATCACAAGGAAGATCATAAAAATTCCTTAAAAATGAAATCTTTTTCGAAACTTCACCACCATTTTCTGATTTTGGTGAATTTTTAAAGATTAATTTTTAGAATTTAATTTATTAAATGCTGATCACGTGATTTATTTTCTTTTTATGATACTTTAAATTAATTTTGTGTCATGTGCATAACAATGAAATAAATTGACAAAAAATACATCATTTCAATTATAAAAATATCCATTACGATTTTTTTATAAATATATATATATATATATATATTTTTGGCATTAATTGCATACATTGACCGTTGAATTTATTATAAATATATATATATATATTTGCATTAACTGCATACATTGACCATTGTATTTAATTTGAATGTACTCTGTAGCGAAGCACAGGTATTCAACTAGTAGGACATAATTAAAGAAAATAACCTTTCAATGTTCATTGTAAGCACGCATGTTTTCTCCATACATTAACAATAGACTCAGCACCAGAATGGTATGTACCAAGTACCCTTAATGTAATTAAAAAGTTTTAATTTTTTTTATAAATAATGATAAAAAAAATTACTTGTTCCTCTTCAACCCATTTCTTATCTATTCCAGGGGGTATTGGGTTTTTTACAAGTGCTTGCAGTGCCTTTGCAGTATCATAACTGCTCTCATGTAACTAAAAAGTAAAAACAAATTTAGCTACATATTCAAAGTTCTATCATAAACACATTTCATAGTGTTCAGCAAAAGAAATACACACCAAATCCATAGCATTTATAGTTGTGTCATCTCGTGAGGCAGCCACACATCCATCTTCTGCAGATCCACCATCACACATACCAGCAAATGCAGCCATACTCCTGAAAACCCGAAATTTATGAATTTAATCTAAAAGTTCACAGAATTATGAAAATTATTCATAGGCTTAAAATTTATTTTAAATTTAAAAAGTTGTAAGAACAAAAAGATTTTTTAAAAAGAGAGGTCACATAAAATGAATTTTTTAAGTTTATTTTGTGTGGCCAAATAAACTTGAAAGAAATTTCTTTTTTGGGTGTTTTCCCCAACAATAACTATGATGTAAATCTCAATATTCAGTAGGCATCAAAATGCAGTTAAATCCAAGATTAAAATTATCCAAAGTTTACCTGAAATATAATCCCAATAGCTGTAACCCCTTTAGATGTCCCCTGTAGAACCCCTTTAGAACTCCCTGTATTTGGTAATCTTATGAATGGGTAAAATTTGCAAGCAAAATACTCAAAAATGAATAATTTCTCCATGCAAGTTTAAAAAGTCAGCACACACTCCCATTATTATATCTTTAACAAGACATTGCTAGTAGAAAATTAGAGAAGAGACCTAACTAGCTATTATTTTAAAAATGGTATGTCATTTTAACATTTAAACATTTGTGTCCGAGTAAATGTAAGAAAAATCCTAGATTATTTGTAACATAGAAATTCAGAGTAAGGAATGGTAGTAAAGCAAAACTATCACAGATTATCTACATAGGCAGATGAGATTCGAACATTATCATCTGGACAGCTCAGTTCACACAATCAAAAATTCTTTGGATCCCAGGCATTATAGGTAAAGGATACTTTACCTACACTTCATGCTAAAGGTTTGAGTAATTTTAATTTTAGCATCACATTATGACACAGGTATCAATGCATACATAATTTTAACTTTTCAATACAGTGGAGAGCTCTCCACATTTTCTCAATGGCATTTATCCTTAGTTAACAAAAATATACAAAGTTATAACAGATAAATATATCAAGGTTTCCTTTCTTTACATAATTCAAAAATTAAATAGTAATATGATAATTTTTTAATATTAAGGATCTGATTATGGTTTATTTTTTTTAACTTCATAATGAAAATATTTTTTTTAACGCAGTTTTAAAGAAGACATTCATTTAGAGTTTACCAATAATTTGATTAACCTGACAACAGTACACATGATACATAATTTATTTTGCTTGTACAGACTACGACAGGTATTGGAGAATGAGCTAAACCTAAGATATATATATTGATCACAAATTTGTTTAAACTATGCAAAAGCAGCTCAATAACAAAATATTATTTTAGAAACACTTGATTTTAGTAAAACATGTAGAATGACTCTATAATGGAGATTCTCTAAAAAGATTTAGTCTATCAAATTTCAACCATCAATGTTGTAAAATCAAAACTGATTTTCTACATGAAAGTATCAACCTTTACAACTAACAAAAATGTAGGGTAAAGAGGGGTAAATGAGAACGCAAAATCATATAGTTCCAATCGGAATCTAAATAAGTTTTTAACAAGTTGTTGTATTTGTATGAAAATTTGCATACATACTTTTGGTTATACATTTATAATTTTTCTTTTTAAAAATCTATTAACAACTCTTTTTGCCATAAATTTTTTAAGTTTTTGTGTTTTGCATTCTCACTTGCCCCTACACTTCGAAAAAGTGAGAACATGGGTCTCTATAAATCATAGTTCTTTACAGTAAAATAAGTGGGACAAGGGAAAGAATAGATATTTCATGCTGAACAAGAGGCTATTTATTTATTTATTATTATTTTTTACATTCTTTCGCTGTGGAGGTATTTGTTGTTCAAGTTAACAGTATCACCAACATCCGAATTTTGACAAAATAAGTATATTTGTATATATTTGTTTTAGAGTAACAAATGTATATTAAAAGTTCAAAACAAAAAATTCTTTTCTCTAGCCTATTAGTTCAATTTACTATTTATTTACACCTTCTATCCCACTTGAATTTTTTTTTCTTTAGTTACTGAATATTGTAACAAATGAAAACTTCTATTAAAGGTTCAAAACAAAACAAAATCTTTTTCACTAGCTTACTATTTAAATTTACTGTTTATTTACATGTTCTAAACTACTTGAAGTTTTTTTTTCCCCTTTTCCTAGGTCTTACTTACTGTAGGACCAAAGAGACATGGAAAAAATGAGTTCACCGCACCTTCCAGACCTCAACTCTTCTAGGAATACTAATAAGTCATCACTGGTACATTCGAGCAATCATCAAGAACAGGCCACACAAAACAAGCCGATGTCCTTCCATTTTTTTTTTTTCCCTGGTAAATTTCACTGTTCTCACTTGCCCCAACCTTCGTGTTCACACTAATCCTGACACAACATTTTTATGGTGCAAGTGAAAATCCTGCAGTACTGAAGTAATATTGCAAAGAAATGGTTTTCATATATTTTATCTGTATTCATTTCTTAATGAATAAGTGAGTATTTTCAAAATAACTCTATCTGTTGTGGTTAATCAGTTAGGATTTTTTTTTGCTAGTACTTGAACTTGGGTACCATAGATAAAATGCAAGGTAGGTATAAAAATTTTCCATTCTACAATTTTTTTCTGTAAATAAAAACTAAACATAACAGTAGGGCAAGAATTTTCCTACAAAGTATACTTTATATACAGGTAACCCTCCTATAACACGGTAGATAGGTTCCTAGAAAATACCGTGTTGTGAGAAACCGTGTTATATGAGACCCAGAGACAGTTCAAAAAAGGGGGGTCACGTTCTGAAAACTTATTAAAAACAAACATTTTTTTTTAATTCCATATAAGCAACTTAATTTTTATTAAAAATATAAATGTATGTATAACACAAAATGAAAAGAAACAAGAAAAATATTTTCATTTAATGCGACCTAAATTTAATAAATTTCTTCGTCATCACTGCTCAGCACAATCAAAAACCTTTTTTCGGTTAAAGGATATCAGCTATACTTTCAGAACCCTTTTCTTCATTTAGATTTTGTGCACCTTCTATCCTCTTTAAAAAATCTGTAATTTTGGTTTATTTGCTGGTTCTTACAAGGTCATTGTAGATTCACGGTATGGAGATAGATAATCTTGCAGCTCCCATTTGAATTTTTGGCTTCTTTCAGCGGAAGGGTCTGCATTCAGGAAAAATGATTCAAGATTTTCGGCTAAGCTTAGGCCTTCTTGTAATTTTATAGAGTTATAAATGAATAAATTATAATTTGTTTATACATTTTCATGTAAAGCCACTATAGTTCATTATTCCATCCCGCCATTATTTTAAGGTAATTTAGTTTTAACAAAAATCATGTTATCTAGTGCTGTAGAAGTACAGTGTTGTACAAAGGTTTTCGCAAATTTTTTATTGTGTTAGAGCGAAACTGTGTTACAGGTTGCAGTGTTATACGAGGGTTCCCGCAATTTATCTTATCGTGTTGTAAGATGCTGTGCTGTAGGAGGGCTACCTGTATATACATTTTTAAGTTATACTTTTTAGGGTTTTAAGCCTGCATTCTCACTTACCCCACTTCAACCTATTAGATTTTTCCCCCTTACTTCATACCTGTTATTTTCATACCCCTAATCTCATTGCTATAGGAATTAAATGAAACCAAAAGTCTGATTGTTGAGTAGGTCTTATCCCATGTCTCTCTAAATTAGATGCAAATTAAGCATAAGATGCAGTTTTACCCTAAAGCTCATGGGACAGGAGGATATTACACCCACCCAGCCTTCACATATCTTACTGAGCTTGATCAAAACTGAAAGCACATATTTCATAATTTATCAATAATCAGCCAACATATGGTTTTCACTAGTTGAAAGGATAATACAAATCCTTAAGAATAATATTTAAAAAAATTTTAAAAGAAATCACAAGAAAGAGATATTATGTATCTTATGAAGAATGCTTATCTCTATTTATAGACTCATGAATATAAGTGATACGTAAAAATCAAGAAGTCACTTTCACCTAAAATTGGTGTAACAGAAAAACAAAGCTAAAATTGCACTATTTGAGCAAATTCAATTACCTAGCTGCACGAAGGTACATCATAAGGTCACAGTCAGGAACACCAGGAGACCATCGTAATTCTTCGAGTACTTCACACTTTTCAGGCATTTCGTGTGGTCGAATATTAGGCTTGTATTCTGGTAGGCGAGCCTGGTGGCTAGGACCCACCCTTATTTCTCCTTGTATTGTCGCCAGCCTGTGAGCTTTACAGCAGCTTTTTTAGTATGAATAAAATCTACCTAAACTATAAGCTTGAAAGTCTTTAAGTGACTTATGTTACCTATAAGAAAAGTTATTTCACATTTAATGAAATATTACATAAAAAAACCTACCAATTCTATGTAAGACATGTTTATACCTAGTCGAGTTCTGAAATAACTTAATGTACATACATCTAAGTGAGATTAATACAATACTTTATTAAAAAATAGACTGAAGTGAAATTATAGACGTAATGAAAACAGATACTTCTTGAAACAAATGCATACATTAGACACAATTCTCAAAATGAAACCTACTCCCTTAATGTCCCATTAAGTATTTTTTTAAAAATACATTGATAATAATTTTTGGGTTCAGGTAAATGCAACCGACTTAAACTAAAATCAGTTACTGCTCTTGACACAGTAGAAGAAACTTAGGTCTTCCTTCTCCAATTTGGTTAATATGTGTTTGTTACATTAACATACACATATTAACCAAAGAGAGAGGAAGATAACACGGTTGGTTTACTCCTAGTTGAAATTAGGTATTTGATATGGGATACTAAACCAGCACAAAATTAAATAGATGTAATGTAATTTCCACAGTGAATGAATATCTTATTTTTCCCCCAAATAAAGCAGAATTTTCATACTAATTAGTGAATACATTGAGATTTTGAAAATTCAGAAAGTACTTATGCACAGCAAGTTAAACATTAATAAATAAAAAAAAATTGCATTAAACTCAATAAGCAATGCAAAAGTTTAACATAAAGAAATGCAACTTTAAAGGAAATATCATAACTAAGTATGATACAAATATTCACAAAACGATTTTAAAGCAAGGCACATGTTTTTAGGGTAGAATAATACCAGCGCTTGATATGTACATTTGGAAGTTGAATTGATGACCTATAACTAAAATTTAAGTGTCTGTAAATCAGTGTTATACATTTTTTAAAATTTGTTAAATTCAAGTTACTGTAAATGTTATCTAAACATTATGTACTTCTAACTTCTTATTTTTATACTGTTACATCTAATACTGGTAAAAATCATTTTGTCAAATAAAAGCAGAACATAGGATTTACATGCATAAAGAACATTGATAAATGACAGTACAAATCATATGAAATTTTTTTGTTGATGTCAAAAATTCTCATATATCTCACAAAACAACAGCATATGGGCTGAGACAAAGTATGAGTATTTCAGAGGATACAAAATAAATATAATATTTATAGGTGAAGAGTTCATAATATGGAGAATTATGTAAGAGAAATGTGAGAGAATTATATGAGCCATGTGAGCTTTGAAGAGTAACATGCAAAAGTGAAAAAGCAAGGCTGGCATTTCAGAGAGAACATGTTTTATGATAATGGAACAACTCTAATAACAATAGCTGTTTTTTTTCTAACTAAATGACTGTTTCTTTTGAAAACTGCAAGTCAAATTTTTGCAAAAGTACCAGTTTATGTGACAAATAGAAGTCCAGCACATGCTTAAAAATGTTTTAACTGACTATACAGGATTAAAATTACACAGTATGCCGAAGAAAAAAAACATTTCTAGTAAATATATTTTTCAGCAATTAAGTTCTGTATTTTTTTACATTATTTCCAAAAGTTTAATTTGTCTTATTACCAAAAAAAAAATCACTAACAATGAATAAAGGTTTCCATTTAATTATTTTTTTACTAACAGAAAAAATTAATAATTTATTCCAATTTTAGTGAATAACAAATAGTTTCCGTAGTTATGAAGAGTACATTTTCAATGCTTGGACACAAGCCAATTTTCCCAGGGTTAATTTTTTCTAATGTTCTTTGCACAAAACTCATAAGATCAAAAGGTTTCCCACTTATGTACACCCCATTCCTACAGAAAATTACACTAAAGTCAATTTTTACCCTTCTACTGTATGCAAAGTTTCTGGCTTTAAGACAATTTGTATCACTTTTTTAATACAATCAAGACTGGATATAAATTTTAAAATCTAGATTCAAACTTAATGTTAGATAATAGTTTGTAGGTGCTTACATTTATTAAATACATAGATCTGGTGTTCAGGGGAAGGTCAAGTTTATAGGACAACATGGCCTACTTTGCTTCAGCTTATTTTTTAACTTTTTTTCTCCTCTGGCAGCCTTATCTTAAGCTCTTTCATTGGCTGTAAAAAAGGTGATGTCATGTGACATCAATAATATCATTCTTCCAGTGTCCACAGCCATTATAGATTTATTTTTCATGTCATTTCCACAATATCCCATTGATGCTGGTCATGCTGAGACATTTTAGGCAAAAAGAGAAAAACTTTTAATACCATGTTTTACATCTTGGGTATCAATCACAAGCATGTTGATATTTTTTCCCAATTTTTTCATTAGATTGCCTTATGAAATAAATTTTCTTTTGGTTGGTTTTATTCACCATTATGTTTATATAAATATTGGAAAAAAAACCTTTAAACAGAATAAATTGAGATTCAAAAGTATGCAGAAAAAAAAATTGATGTTATCCAAAACTTACATTTAATATGTTCCTATTTACCTTACTGGTTTGTTTATTTAAGGATTTTCTTAAATCATTTTTTTCTTTTTTTACAGTAAATCAGTGACTAGTAAAATAACTTTTTCAATATAAAAAAAAAAAATTTTAATTACAAATTCAAATGACTTAATTTACCTAACTCTGCTAGAAAATCCAAATAATTTACAAATGCGATGACAAATATACTTAATACTTAAATTTTAAAAAGATTTTCCAAATAGTTAAAAATATTTTAAATACACATAAAATAATTAAAACATGATATATATATAAAGAATTTTATTTCAAAAATAATAAATAACTTTTAACACAAGAATTATAGAGGCTATTGCAGTCAACAAGTTCTCTTGAGGGTTCAAAAAGTACAGAAATGAAAATGATTATAGAATGTATTTTAATGAGAGGAGACAAAAAAATCCTAATACTTTATGGGCAAAATTCAGAAAATTATAAGTAAATAGTTATATATAACTCTCACAAATATTTTAACCTTAGAATGAAAGGGCAGGAAACGATTTATATTAATATGACTAAATCCAATAAATGATAAATTCGTTTTTCAACAATGTTTTTTAAATTCCTCCAATGCATAAATGCGTACACAAAATGGATAAATAATGTTTCATAAATTAGCACGTCATTTTTTTTTCCTCCCCGCGGCAGTCCTCAGAATGAATTCATTCACCCATTTAAGTGGATGCAAATATACACGAAAGCAGATATATATTACACTGGGAATATTAATACTTTTTATTTCATTTTTTTTCTTGTTTATATACAAATATATAAAGACGATCTTACATAGCACAATGTTGGACTTCATATCCGGTGCATATTGTGCCCCACATACATGCGTCCTTATAAACATGATGCAAATTAGAACGTGTCAGAACATACGAGTGTTTCAAAATATGTTTACACAGTTTAGAATTTGACAGTGTGTAGTTACAAAATAAATAAAAAATGTGACTATGTACTGTATAAAGAATTTAAACACCACAGATGAAATCTTGAAAAACTCATTCGACCGTAATATCTGCATCTCAATACAAACCATTCTTAGACGGGACAAAACACCCTTCTCGATGAACAGTAATTAGTAAATAAACTATGAGATTTTTATCTAATTGGGAAGAAATTCTGCCAAGAATACAAAAGATGAATCTGTGTTAAGCTTTTTTTTTTTTCTTTTAAGCTCACAATTGAAACACTGGAGAATCGCGATAATTAAGCCTAAATTATTTCCGCATAGAAATAGAAACAAGACAAATTTAAAAGTAAAACAACTGAAGTAATTGCTTTCAACTGTAAAATTTAGCATGCACTGGGCTATTTTTAATGTGTTTTTAGTTTTTATTTTATTTAAGCTTAATTGAACTTCCTGTTACACTAATGCATAAAACATAAACATTAACCAATTTACACAACACGGAAATTATTGCTGATCCTTACTATTAGTAAATCAACTACGCAGATGATGATTTTTTCTTAGATTCTCGTAACTATATACCCCTTTGAGGTGAGTGCAAACGTTTTGGAAAATAAGGAACAGAAAATATAAACATCATTCTCAAGATAAACATAAACTTTGCAATATAAGATATACACAACTCCACTTACCGAATCAAAAGCATTTTATTCACTCAAGCAACCTTATGGTCTTTAAAGTCCTGATAGCTAGCGCAATCAATAATTGATAATTAAATACCCTTGTTACTACATGGCCACGCAGGAGAGGCCCTTGGCCCCCACATAATCACAGACGCCATTTTGATTTGATTACATTTTTGAGTGGTTAGAAGTTAAGTTAATCCGCTTAATCTCTGAGCCACTTGGATTACTTTAAGACAGAAATAAGCTAATTGACAGCAAATTAAAAAATAGGTATGATGTGTGGTCATATTTTTTAAACTAAACAATACAAAAGGAAACAGTGGGATAAACTTCGGTTAGACAGTGGAGTTTTAAAAAAAATTGAACATTATTTAAGTAGGTTTTAACCAGTAAACTTCATTGGAATAAAACTGCTGGAGTTTTTTTCTTTCAGTGCAATTTCCATCTGCATGAGATAGTAATTTACAGTTGAATCAGCCTGTGTTTTCCATTTTGTATATTGTGGTGATTTCTTATTTATCCAAGATGACTGATGTTTTTTAGCTTTTCGTCTGCGCTTTGTTGTCCAAACACCAGAGCTTGTGGACGCTTCAAGCTCGAAACAGTCTCCAATTCTAACCTCCAGAGACCCAGGAACGTCGATTTTAATAATCTCACCAGTATTTCATCGTCATCGTCTTCGTCAGTTAGTTCACTGGCATCTGGTGGTAACACGGCAATTTCAACATCGCTCTCATCTGAATCTAAACTATTTAATAGTTCCAATGCTTCCTCTAACTTCAGTAACCTTTGCATTGACATGATTCTGCAGGGGTAAAACGCTAGGCAGGATTTTCATTTTATTTACGTTTACTCTTAGTTATAAGGTTAGAAATAACGCGTCAATTGCATGCGTATCGTCATAGGCGTAGCGTGCTTCTAACTTTCATTTTTTTTTGGGGGGGGGAGGGGAGGGCAGGAATTGAATAGAAATCCACCACAAATTAATGTAACAAACCCTACCAAAAATTTAAACGCTAACAATACGGCCGAAACCATAAGCACTAATGATTACCCTAATTATATTGAGGGCTTAAACGCCCTCAAGCAAATGAAACAAATTAATGATCTGCTAGACAAATTAAAACCGGACTAGGTACCTCTAACTTATCACACCTAAAAGACAGGCTTACTACTGGCAGAGATAGAATTAATAAAGGCCAGACTGAAGACGACAAAATTTTTGGCTTCTTCACTGGCATGCTTAATCGTCCGGAAATATCTGGTTAATGGGTACGCCCTCTCCTTCCCTTGTTGTTCTTCCGTGGAATGCCAATGGTTTACTTTATAGGATCCGGGAGTTTAAAGAATTTGTAAATGAGCATACCCCCGATATCATTCTCATTCAAGAAACTCATCTCAGACCAGCGGATAAACTTAACATCCCTCAGTACTCTACTTACAGAACCGATTATAATTCTTACACACATGCCAGGAGAGGCACTGCAATTATTATCAAACATAATTTGCCCCACCATGAACTAATCATTTCCCCCCCTCAAAATTATTAACGCTACTGCTATAAATATTAAGCTTAATAACCTCCCATCTTATACTATTGTTTCTACTTACATCCCCCCTATTCAAAATCATAACGACTTTCGTGACGATTTAAAAATGCTTGATAATCTTAATATTAACACTATCTTTTTTGGCGACCATAATGCTCACCACACTTTGTGGAATTGTAAAACTAATAACTCCTATGGAAACATTATTTATAACTTTACTGCTAATTCTGAATTTGACATTATCGCCCCTTCAACTCCCACTCATTTTTCTAAGTATAGTAGTAGCACTATCGACTTGCTCTTGTTATATCGAAGCTCTTGTTAAAGGCTTTTCCCAAAATATCACTATTGAAACCCTCTGCAGTCTCTCCTCGGATCACAACCCAGTTGCACTCACTATTCCCTTAGACACTAATCCATTAATCATCAATCACTCTAAATTCACCAACTGGGATAATTTTAAAAAAGACCTACACAATTTACCGTACACTCATCCTGATATTAACACCCAAAACGACATCGACAACCTTGTAATTAGCATAACTAATGACATTAACTCTACTCTCATTAATACTACCAAAAATATTCCACCTTCTAATAAATTCCGTACCGACACTCAACTTAAAATTCTCACTAATGAAAGGAACAGAGCGCGAAAAAATTGGCAAAGAAACAAAACTACACAAAATAAAACTATTATGAACAACGCATAACAAAAATTAAGATATTACATCCACGACAAAGCCAACAAAAGTTAGGAAAATTACATAACATCTCTTGACATAACTGACAATTCCATTTGGAGTGCCGCTAAATGCCTTAAAAATAAACCAAATACCATTCCTCCCCTCATTGACCCTATTAATAATAACTTTATTCTGGCGCAGATAAATCTAATCTCATCGCTCAAACTCTAGCTAACAAACTTCATCCTAAACCCCAGCCCCAATACTAGCATTGATAATACTGTCCAAACTAATATAAACCTTTTTAATTCAATTAATCACCCCATTGCTGATATTTATATCCCCCCCAAACAGAGTTAAGGAAATTATTAAAAAACTCCCTAATCGAAAGTCGCCTGGCGAAGACCAAATTATTAATACTATGCTCAAAAACATCCCCCAAAATTACTGCCCTAATTAATGCTATTTTTAAATTGAATTATTTTCCTCAAAGTTGGAAAAATTCCATTATTGTGCCCATAGCTAAACCTGGAAAAAATAGGAACTCTCCCGATAGCTATCAGCCAATTAGTCTCTTAAACACTATCAGTAAACTTACTGAAAAATTCATAGCTAATGAAATCAATAATCATCTTCTCTCTGCAAATATTCTTATCCCTTATCAATTTGCTTTTCGTCAATCTCTTTCAGCCCCTCACCAAATTTATCGTATCGTTGAGCATCTCGCTGACTCAAAATTAAATAAAAAATCAACCGCCGCTCTTTTCCTTGATGTTGCTAAAGCTTTCGACAAAATCTGGATTGATGGTCTCATACATAAACTAATTAATTATAATCCCCCCCCATGTCATTAAACTTCTTACCTCTTACTTAAAAAAAATCGCACTTTTCAAATTAAAATTAACGATAAATTATCTGCTAACAGAAAACGGCCTAGAGCCGTTCTCTGTTCTTAATTATTTTTAACTTTTTTTTCCTAATTATTTTTGTAATCTTACTACTTACTTCGGTAAGCAGTGATCTCTTAATTTTTTATTTTTTAATTATTAAGTATTTTCTCACTTAATCCCGCACTGCTCTCCTCGAGCTGGACCATCAGGACAAATGGTGTAACTACGTTACATAGGCCACGCCTTCCAACGTAGGCTTGCATAGTGAATTGACCATAGAAAGAGGAAAGAAGTAGGTGGATTTTGGATATGGGGGAGTGGCTTGAGAATAGGACGTTTAAGTTGATAGAAAAAGCAAAGCTCGAGGAGAGCAGTGCAGAAATAAGTGAGAAAATACTTATTAAATTAAAAATTTAAAAAAATAAGAGCTCACTGCTTACCGAAGTAAGCAGTAAGATTACAAAAATAAATAGGAAAATAAAAGTTAAAAATAATTAAGAACAGAGAACGGCTCTAGGCCGTTTTCTGTTAACAGGGTCGGCAAAGTCATAGTTGGCAAGATTTAATACGAGATCATTGTCTATAGAATTATGAAAATTCATAGTTAAGTTTTTGAGAAAATTTGGAGAAAAGTAAGGAGGCCAAACTCCTCGTGGATTTCAGCATTCCTGAAATATCACGGTGCGTTAACGATTTGCCGAATAGTTATATTTTGAGCAACTGTGAGCTTTTTAATATGAGAGTCTGCTGCATATGCCCATGCCGGCGCTGCGTAAGTGATAAGAGGTCTAAGAAACGATTTGTAAATGAGCATTTTATTATTGATAGATAATTTACTGTTTCGAGCAATTAAGGGGAAGAGTAGACGTTTAGCAACTCGAAACCTGTCCCTAATTTGTGTTGTGTGATGCCTCCAAGTGAGTTTTTTGTCAAGGGTGACTCCTAGATATTTAACGGTATCAGACCAGGGGATAATCGTGCTACCAATTATGAGTTTATATTTGTCAACAATACGTTTAGTTTTATGGGTGAACATAATTGCAATGCATTTATCCGTGTTGATTTTAATTTTCCATTTGTCGAGCCACTGTTGGATAGTTATCATATGATCATTAAGGTATTTGACTGCATATTTAGGGTTATTATCCGTTGCATAAATTGCGGTATCATCCGCGAAGATGGCTATATTAGTTTTATTATATTGATAAATATCATTTACATAAATGTTAAATAAAATATGAGCAATTACAGAACCTTGGGGAAGACCGCTATAGAATTTTAATGTGGAAGATAATTTATCGTTAATTTTAATTTAAAACGTGCGATTTTTTAAATAAGAGGTGAGAAGTTTAATGAGATGAGGAGGGAAATTATAATTACTTAGTTTATGAATGAGACCATCAATCCAGATTTTGTCGAAAGCTTTAGCAACATCAAGGAAAAGGGCGGCAGTAGATTTTTTATTTAATTTTGAGTCAGCGAGATGCTCAACAATACGATAAATTTGGTGAGGGGCTGAAAGCGATTGACGAAATCCAAATTGATAAGGGATAAGAATATTTGCAGAGAGAAGATGATTATTGATTTCATTAGCAATGAATTTTTCAGTAAGTTTACTGATAGTGTTTAAGAGACTAATTGGCCGATAGCTATCGGGAGAGTTCTTATTTTTTCCAGGTTTAGCTATGGGCACAATAATGGAATTTTTCCAACTTTGAGGAAAATAATTCAATTTAAAAATAGCATTAATTAGGGCAGTAATTTTGAAGATGAATTCAAGGGGGGATGTTTTTGAGCATAGTATTAGTAATTTGATCTTCGCCAGGTGACTTTCGATTAGGGAGTTTTTTAATAATTTCCTTAACTCTGGATGGGGGGATATAAATATCAGCAATGGGGTGATTAATTGAATTAAAAAGGTTTATATTAGTTTGGACAGTATTATCAATGCTAGTATTGGGGCTGGGATTTAGGATGAAGTTGTTAGCTAGAGTTTGAGCGATAAGATTAGATTTTTCTTCGTCAGAATAAATAAAGTTATTATTACTAGGGTCAATGAGGGGAGGAATGGTATTAGGTTTATTTTTAAGGCATGTAGCGGCTCTCCAAATGGAATTGTCAGTTATGTCAAGAGAAGTTATGTAATTTTCCCAACTTTTGTTGGCTTTGTTATGGATGCAATATCTTAATCTTTGTTGAGCGTTGTTCATAATAGTTTTATTATGTGTGGTTTTGTTTCTTTGCCAAATGTTACACGCTCTGTTTCTTTCATTAGTAAGAATTTTAAGTTGAGTGTCGGTACGGAATTTATTAGAAGGTGGAATATTTTTGGTATTATTAATGAGAGTAGAGTTAATGTCATTACTTATGCTATTTACTAGGTTATCGATGTCGTTTTGGGTAATAATATCAGGATGAGTGTAGGGTAAATTGTGTAGGTTCTTTTTTAAAGTTATCCCAGTTGGTGAATTTAGAATGATTGATGATTAATGGATTAGTGTCTAAGGGATTGGTGAGTGCAACTGGGTTGTGATCCGAGGAGAGATTGCAGAGGGTTTCAATAGTGATATTATGGGGAAAGCCTTTAAGAAGAGGAAAGTCAATAGTGCTACTACTATACTTAGAAAAGTGAGTGGGAGAAGAAGGGGCGAAAAAGTCAAATTCAGAATTAGCAGTAAAGTGATAAACATGAAGCTACAGAAGGAGGAGCAGCTCAGTGTTAAAAATGTATTTGTTATAATTAACTCACAAAACACAGTTTATATAAAAAGCGGACTGTACACGAATTTCACACACAAATATTTATTTTAAACAAAGCACTGAGCTTAGCGAACTCTCTGGCCGCCATTACTCCACACACACACACACAATCTTTTTCCCCTTCGGCGGGGAACGCTACAGCCACACCACACATAGGTTGCGGCGTACATGAATTTAGCCCGCATGAGTTGGGGCCTTAACATACCGCCGGCCTTGGAAGAATCCACAGATATCTTCCAATTTACATTTTTTTTTCAATACACATTATTAATCCAATTATACATGTTAATCACAAGGCAACTGATTCAAATTATATGACATTAAATATACAATAATACAAAATATGACACCTCTTGGGGTAAAAAAGCAATTTTTGTAATTGGCCGTTTAAAAGTTCCTGACTGAGTTTTAACATTAACTAAACGGACTCTCTGATCCTTACCAAGGAAAACATCAGTAATTTTACCCATTCTCCATGTGCAAAATGGTAGATGGTCTTCTTTTCCGTTTTTTCTTTTTACAATTTGCCATGAACCTGCGAATATAGCTATAAATTCTAATTAACTTATGATAATTATTACTCAAATTTAACAGTTCATCAAAAAACAAAGAAATTTCAGAACTTAAATTTATACACTTAGAGTCACTAGAATTTAGATTTTCTGCTACTTCAGCAGTTTGGTCGTGCTTTAGTTCTTTATTAAACAGCTCCATGTCTATGGGCTTAAGTTCACGGTCAGCATTAGAAATACATTCAGTTGTCTCCGGCCATTCGAGGATAAATGATGGCCCATGCCACCACAAGGAATGTTCTTGTAACACAGCTGGTAAACACTCGCGAGATATTATATCTGCAGGATTTTCAGCAGATGAAACATGTCTCCGTTGAGAGACCTCTGAAAGTTCCTTATCTGTTAATTTCCTCATTGGAGCAGAAGTTACAATATGATCACCAGAACAGTGACCACGTAAATTTCCATTATAATCACACCTACTGCTTCCATCTAGTGGGAAATCTTGTGAGCACCAGGCACATTCTGGATCAGCAGTAATACAATCACCACAAGTTTCTTTAGAAATACATGGAATACCAGTTAAATTTCCAGGAGATTTAGCTCTCTGAGCGTGAACAATTAGTTGGTCATCAGCATCCAGTTTGTATTTGAAAGCAAACTGACGGTCGTTGTCATCTCGAAAAACACACAATTTTTCTTCATCTTTGATTTCAACTCTGTCAACGCCAGTTGTACTAAATGTACAAGCAGTACAATTCTCTGGAGGAACATCATTGTCATCAGGAAATATCTGACATCCGACACAATCTCTAACGTCATCACATCTCAGAGTGCAAGTTGGGCAACTTTCACAATCACAATGCCCACTGCACATTTTTTCAGTACCAGGTTGAATACAATTTTGAACGGAAGTACTACAATTGTAGTCAATTTCTTTCCAACCCTCTAGACATTTGCATTTTCCACAGTTGCAGATTCCATGATCTAGACCACTAGAAATCCTTCCCTTAAATCTATCACATGAACAGTTATCACATTCACAAAACTGACCATGTATCTTCTCTTCGGGATTTTGACGCTTTAAGCACTCACAGTCACCACATCTGCAAACAGCTCTTCGAGAGCATGGCTTTTTATAATTTCCATAATAGCATCCTAAGTCATCGGGTGCTTGATCCCTAGATTTTGAATCACATTCACATTCTCTCCCATCTTTATCATCTTTCACTCTTTTATTACTTGATTACTTATTTAAATTGTCCTTTTCTCTCACTAATCCGCAATGAACGGAAACCTTAGAACATGGACTAGAAATGTTTCCACTTATCAAGTAGCCAAAAACAGAATTTTGGAGAATTAAGTTTGTATTTGAAATATGCAATCTTCCCGGTCTCAATAATTCCAAACACACTTCTGATCCGAGAAGCACATGAATGCTATTTCGTTTATAAAATTCAGGATCAGCAAGATTTATCATTTCTGGTATTGGTATATTTGAAAGATCGATGTACTGATTTGGAATTAGATTCGTTACTTGCGACACAATAAAAAATTCCAACTCTCTATAGTAGTTTTGGGACTCATTAAATAAAATAGCAGTAGTGCGATAGGCTACATTCATTGAATTTCCAGTAATACCTGTCACAGATAAATTTATTTTCTCCTTCTTTAAACCTAATTTCTCAGCTAACACATTAGATATTAAACTTATTTCGCTACCGCAGTCGAGTAATGCCCGCGAAGTTGCAAACACATTACTGACTGGATTGCTAATGCTGACTAAAGCAGTAGTGAGCATTACTCTTTTTTCTTTCCTTTTAGTTATCGCGGTGAATGAATTTTGCACAGGCTGAAACTCTGTCACCCCATGACTGCGTTCCACATCTGAATTTAGCCGGGTCAGTTCAGAATCTTTCTCGCGAGAATAGCCCGACAAATAATTATGCTCCTTTGAGCTACCACAAACTGGGGGAAAAGTATTATCTGGTTCGAATGACTTAGCCTCCGCGTTCAACATCTGCGTTTGGTTTGATGGGGGGGAAAATGCTCTCTCCCTCGGAATGTGCAGTAGGGAATTGTGCTTCATGTTACATTCTAAGCAAGTATATTTTGAAGTGCAATTTCTTACTGTGTGACCATTTTTCGACAAGCAATTAAAACATAACTTGTGTTTCTTCACGAACTCGATTCTGTCGTGAACACTCATTTTCAGAAAATCGACACATTTATACAAGTTATGAAAGGTGTCTGAATTGCAACAAATACACTTAAAACTGGAATTTTTCACATAAGAAACTAATGATGTTACTCTTTGATTTTGTGGATACTTTTTTGGATACACAACACTATTAGATGTATTTGAAGACTGTAGGATACGAGCATAGTCCTTTAAGAATGAAATAAGCTCGGACAATGTTGGTAATTCATCCTTTTTACAATTTATTTCCCACCAAAGCCTTGTAGTTGAATCTAATTTTTGTATCAAAATGTACGCTAACACAGTTTCGGAGAATCCTTCAATCTTTTGCTCTAAGATTTCTAATGAACGGATGCATTCAGTTGTAGTATCTACTAATTTAAGTATGGAATATGGATTATCATTGGATAGCTGAGGGATCGACATAAACCTTTTTAAATGGGCAAACACTTGATCTTTTTTATTGGAAAATCTTTCTTCCAAAAGATTCCACGCAATTTTATAATTTGCATCACTTATTGAAATAGACTGAACGATTTTAGCTGCGTCACCATGCAAGGATAATTTTAGATAGGAAAGTTTCTGTGAACCAGATGAGCTCGAATTGTTATGAAGACTTGCGCAAAACAAATCTCTAAAACTGAGCCAGTCTTGTATATTACCGTTAAATGATGGTAAATTTAATTTCGGTAATCTCACATTTTCCAGATTGCTAACTTCCGACAAATTTGAAGTAGATTTATTTACAGCTAATAAACTTAATTGATTCTTAACCAATATCCACAAATTATCAATACTGTCATTAACTGACTGTTGTTCTTCGATATATTTTTCTAGTTCCTTTTTGTCACAATTTTAAAAAATTTTATCAAAAAGCTCTGAACTTTCAATTTCAAATTTATTGCACTTTTTCTCAAATAAATCGAGTTGCACTTTGGCATGCACACTTTTTTCCACATCACTAGTGGTTTTTGTAATGTTCGCTTTAAAAACTCTTTTTTTGGTCAATAACACTTCCATTTTTAAATTATATAAAATATCACTCACCTCTATTACTTTGAGGTACGCAGCAGTAAATCACACTGTAAACACACACAAATGATGTAGCTTACGGAGTTCCACAGTACTTTTTAAACACTTTAATCCTACTTCCGTTTCACAAAATACAACGGTTTTTAGAACACTCACTAAATACAACTGTTTTTATAATCCATAGATCGGTGACACACTCGGGGTCGAAAGAACCATATTTGTTATAATTAACTCACAAAACACAGTTTATATAAAAAGCGGACTATACACGAATTTCACACACAAATATTTATTTTAAACAAAGCACTGAGCTTAGCGAACTCTCTGGCCGCCATTATTCCACACACACACAATCTTTTTCCCCTTCCGCGGGGAACGCTACAGCCACACCACACATAGGTTGCGGCGTACATGAATTTAGCCCGCATGAGTTGGGGCCTTAACAAAATGTGTCTCCCTTTTTGTCGCCGCCACTAGAGGGCGCTCGCGTGTACTAGCGGGCGGCTTAGACACGGACAACCATACGCTTTAATATGGATTTTTCGTATTTTTCCTAGCGAAAACAAGTTGTTTTATTTTAGTGCGTATTTAATATGAATTTATTTATTCAATTTAACAATTTTTTATTTTCATTCAAAATCTTTATTTCAAGTGTTTTTTTTGCTACAATTCAATAAAATTCTTAAAGGAAATGAGTAAATAAACTTTTTCAGAATAATTGTGTATTGGTTTCAGAATAAATTAGTTCAGAATTTTGTAATAATTTTATAATTAAGGAAATGAAATTACAGAAAACAATTGTGAAGAAAGTTTTTTATCACTGTTCATAATCTCTTATGGAAAAAAAATGTGAGAAATAATACTGATTAACCAAAACAAACACACACACACATAGTAGAAAAGCAACATTTTCTATTAATCACAAATAAATTCTTATCAGGACTAATAAAATAGGAAGTCAATTCAGTATTTAATCAGACAATACTTTAAAATATCTTCCTTTGGAAAAAAAATCAGTCAAAGCATCTCAGATTACACTTCTTAAAACCGGAGGTATAATCGTCAAGTTGGTAAATTACTGAATACAAATGTTTTCAGCGAATTAAAAAGAAAAAAACAAATAACTTTGACAAGGACAAATCAGCTATATTTTTGAATTTTCACAAAGTACGCATTTTATTGCATAAGCAGATTTTGTACGCAGATTTTGCATAAGCATTTATAGTAACAACATTGCTTATCATACAATGAAAACTTATTTACTTAAGGGGTGTGGTCACTTTTACGTACCTTTAAAAGTATCATTTTTAGACCTATGTTCGATTGTATGTACTACTCATGATTTAATCTTGATTTATATGAAATTTTTTGAGTAACTACCTATAATATTGTTTATTATAGATGCAATTTTTCAAGGTAATTAATAAAAATGACTTTTTATGCATAAAAAGTGAATTTTTTTTTTAAAATCGAGCATTTTTCAGTCAACTACTGTGCGCATTATGTCAAAATAAATTATTAAGGTACATTAATAATTTTTTACTATATGTGATTACAATACTTCAGGCAACAATATCCAGCAACATTATTCTAAAATATATTAAAACCTTTTAGTACGTGCTATTTTTAATTAGAAATTTCAAAAATGACTGAGTAAAAGCTTATAAAAAATTCTTTAAAAATTAAAATATATTAAGGTTCAAAAATTTTGGTAGATTTTGTTGTCTAAAGTGTTGTAATCACATATAGTAAGCAATTATTAATGTAACTTAATAATTCATTTTGATAGAATACGCACAGTAGTTGACTGCAAAATGCTCGATTTAAAAAAAAATATTCACTTTTTATGCATAAAAATCATTTAATTTTTTTATTAATTACCTTGAAATATTGCATATATAATAAACAGTATTATAGGCAGTTACTCAAAAAATTTCTTGTAAATCAAGCAAAAATCATGAGTAGTACATACAATCCAGCATAGGTCCAAAAATGATACTTTTAAAGGTACTTAAAAGTGACCACTCCCCTTAATGGGAGTGGTCACTTTTACGTACTTTAACTAACTTACGTAATTTAACTAACTTAATAGTGATTAAATTCAATATTATGGTTATTTCCAGCAGAACTTAAGATGTCTTAACTTTGCGTTCACTTAAAATGAAGCAGCTGTACTTTTCTCTCATTATTATACATCTTATATTAACACAAAACAATAAAAATGTTCTTACCTTAGGAGCAGCAAATATACTAGGATTTCTCTGTCCAGTTTCTTTATTTCTTTTTAAGGCTGATCTATAGCCAGTAGAACAACCCGGAGCAAAACACGTGTTTGGCATATTTCTGCACACAGAATAAATTTTAAAATTTATAAAACAACTTTCACCACCGTATAACTCGCCGTATAACTCAATGTAAAATAGTCACTTCGCTTGCATGTCGCGCCCTCTACCGGTGAGCGACAACAATCGGTTCATTTTTCGAAAAATTCCCCATTGAAGCTTACGCTCCTTCTGTAGCTTCATGGTTATAAATAATGTTTCCATAGGTGTTATTAGTTTTACAATTCCGCAAAGTGTGGTGAGCATTAAGGTCGCCAAAAAGGATAGTGTTAATATTAAGATTATCAAGTATTTTTAAATCGTCAAGAACGTCGTTAGGATTTTGAATATGGGGGATGTATGTAGAAACAATTGTATAAGATGGGAGGTTATTAAGTTTATATTTATAGCAGTAACGTTAATAATTTTGAGGGGGGAAATGATTAATTCATGATGGGGCAAATTATTTTTGATAATAATAGCAGTGCCTCTCCTGGCACGTGTGTAAGAATTATAATCGGTTCTGTAAGCAGTGTACTGAGGGATGTTAAGTTTATCCGCTGGTCTGAGATGAGTTTCTTGAATGAGAATGATATCGGGGGTATGCTCATTTACAATTCTTTAAACTCCCGGATCCTAGAAAGTAAGCCGTTGGCATTCCACGCAAGAACAACAAGGGAAGGAGAGGGCGTACCCATTAACCAGATATTTCCGGACGATTAAGCATGCCAGTGAAGAAGCCAAAAATTTTGTCATCTTCAGTCTGGCCTTTATATATTCTATCTCTGGCAGTAGTAAGCCTATCTATTAGATGTGTTAAGTTTGAGGTACCTAGTCCGGTTTTAATTTCGTCCGTCAAGTAGGTCATTAATTTGTTTCATTTGCTTGAGGACGTTTAAGCCTTCAGTATAATTAGGGTAATCATTAGTGCTTATGGTTTCGGCTGTTTTGTTAGCATTTAAGTTTTGGGTATGGTTTGTTACATTAATTTGTGGAGGATTTCTAATATTACTAGAGCCGGCCGCATTGGCATAGGAAAAACCGGGGGTTACTTCTTTACTTTTTCTTTTAGCCTCGGCTTTATTATGGGGAAATGAAGGGCAACCTCTGAAACTGGCAACGTGATCTCCATTGCAATTACAGCATTTAGGGTTTTCTAATTTTCCTTGTCCTTTAGTTCATTGACTGGTTTTGTGATCACCGGCACATTTTACACAACGGGGATTCATAGTACAATTTTCTTGGTGATGGTGTTAATACTGACATATGAAACACTGAAGAGTTTTGAAGGGGGAGTTGTATTTTTGAACAGTAATTTTGATGTGAAAGAGGGCTTGTAAATCGTAGATGTTTTTAGAATTTTCAGTAGGTGTAAGTTGAATTTGATGGAGTGGAAGAGGGATTTTTTCTTCATTTTTCTTACCTCTCATTAGGCGATTAACTTTGTGTACTGGGTATTCAAGTCTTTCGAGTTCTTTTTGGATTTCTTCGGGTTCAATATCGATAGGGAGTCCTCTGATGACAACTTTAATCAGTTTAACAGTTCCAAGTGGTAGGATAAAGCCTTGAATATTATTATCTTTTAGAAATTTAGTAATATTTCTGTGGTCGTCTTCTGTTTTGGGTTCAATTCGAATAAATTCACCGCTCATTCTTCGTGGAAATGCCTTTCTTCCTTACCAGCTAATAAATCTAAGATTTCTCTATAATTTTCCGTTTTTGCAATTGTTATATGTTTTATCTTAATTTGAGTTTCTTTAGCAGGTTGATTTTGATTAGAGATTTCGTCATTATGATCTTTCAAAGTATTAAATTTATTTTCAGTTAACGTAGTAACAGGAATAATTGGGATAGCAGCTTTAGCAGTTAGTCTACGTGCCGGTGTTTTAAAACCGTCCTGATTTTCCACAACATTTGATTTGCGTTTTTTGTTAATATTAGTACTTGAAATGGAAATATTAGTAAGGTTAGTTTGGTCAAGACTATGCTTACCTAGTCGATATCTTTCGTAAGCCAGTGGGAATACCTTTTCCAAAGTGATATGTAGATTGTCCGGAATCAGTCCATTTTGAAGATTCGATAGAATTCTTTCATTGTCCTCAGATAGCTCAATAAAGTTCGGTTGGTTGGTTCCATTGTCAGTGTTCATGTCCTGTAAATCGTCAGCCGAAGTCGTGTCCGTGTCCATCAATTTGTCATCCATAGTTCCCCGAGGGAAACTCGTGGTAGCGCAGGCTGCCTCTAAATCAGGCCCGTCGCACATTCGCAAGAGAGAAATCTCCCCGAAAGGCCACAGACACAGAAATAGGGACCGAAAAGAAAGCAATAAGAAAGCTCGTGTACTAGCGTAAGGCTTAGCACACACGGAGAAATACTAAGAACGTCCTCACTCAACAAGAGCACCAAGTCTTCTCTCTCCTCGAGCTTTGCATTTTCAATCAACTTAAACTTCCTATTCTCCTGCCACTCCCCCGGATCCAAATTCCACCTATCTCTTTTCATCTTTCTATGGTCAATTCACTATGCAAGCCTATGTTGGAAGGCGTGGTCTATGTAACGTAGTTACAACATTTTTCCTGATGGTCCTGATGGTCCACATTGACTGCTGGACGGTTCTTAAAATATGAAATATTATGATTTTTTAAAACTGAATAATAATAGAATTGATGTTAGAGTAGTATTCAAATGTTATACAATGAGAAAAATAAACATAATATAAATAAAATGAGAAAAATAATATAGCAATGGATTTTTGTTAGGGATCATATCACTGTTAAAAACTATGTTACGGCTAAAGACATAATCGGAATGTTCAGTTTCCGGAAAAAACAACTTTCTTAAAAGTTTTCTACATTTTTCCGATTTCAACTGAATTTCTATTAACGTTTTGATTTATTTGAAGTTAATATGGGGGGGGGGGCACGCCCCCACCCCCTACGCTACGCCTATGCTTATCGTCCCACTGTCCTATTTAGAGGACAGTTAAAAAATAATATGCTACAGTTTACCTAATAAAGGCAAAGAAAGAGTACTCTCACTTAAAAATTACCCAACCAAGTGTCCAAAGTAAACTGAAAAGAAATTCTGCAACCGCTAAGAGAGGATACAAACCACGCCCACTAACGCGGGGAATAAACAAAATTTCTAGACGGAGGCGGCGGACGGGCGATACATAACTCATGCTAGAAGCTTATACATACAGCTACATGTTCCAGCTGATAAAATATTTGCAACATACAAATACTGATTTCCACATGCTATTTTTCAACTGCCCTATAAATATGTAGAAGTGACCATTTGTGATGATCGTAATCCACAATACTCCAATAAGAGTAATATCAGAAGGTTTTCGTAACATATAACAACTTCGATTTATATTTACGTAGTTAAGAAAAATTACAGAACGATTACAATTCATCAGGCGCGAGAGAACAGGTGTCAGTGTGCTGTAGGGACTGGTTGCCGTTTGAACGCCATAGGACCATAGGAACAAATGGCTAACTGTGTTGTCTAGGCCAGCGCTTTCAAACACAGATTTTTCAGAAGAATTTCATCGGAGAGCTGAAGTACAACAGAAATGAGTAATGAAAGTTCGTAGTAAAGCGTCATAAGTTCAGGAAATGCAACACTAAAAGTGAAGAAGAAAGTCTTTTGGTCAGAACTTTGGAAGGTGAAAAGAATAGATGTCTCCTGGATCCTCGAGTTGATTCGCTGATGGGGGTGGAGTCAATGGCTTTTTTTCCCTATTATTCATACTTTCTTGGGCCATTTGTAAAAAGCAACAGTTTTCCACATATTCATACCGAGGGTGATGGGCCTTTCAGGCCCACTGGGTACCTCATGAACTTCTTCTGTCCATGTCCATGTCCAATGGCTGTCTGTGAGCTGGATTTCAATTGGCAAGATGAGAGAGAAGAAAGAAAAGTGATTGGATAGAGAGATAAGGTTCAGAATCCGTGAGTTCAATAACTACGAATTACAAGGCTCGATTTTAGGACCGACCTTGTTCAATTTGTTCGTCAATGATGTGCCGCGTGGAGAAAATTCTCTCCCCGCCATGTATGCGGATGACACTGCTATCCTATCTTTTTCTAACAATGAACACTACCTGTCTATTCAAATTCAGCGTCACATCGGCACTTTAGAGGCTTTGTTTACTCGCTGGAAAATTAAAGTCAATCCCTCGAAGTGTCACGCGATCTACTTCAGTAATCGCTATAGCAATCCTCCGCGTCTTTATATTCATTACTCCCCACTCGAATGGGAAATAAATCACTTTTCTCTCTTTCTCTGTCCCTATCTTATGGCCATTGTAGTTATTCTGTGCACCAATAGTTAACAAGAAAGGCTCCCGAGGGCGTGGCCCAGATGAAGCCGAGCATCACCTTTCATAGTTGAGCTCATAGTTGAGCGAATGGGAAAACACAGTGAAGTTTCTTGGCGTAACTCTGGATAGAAAACTAACTTGGAAACCCCATATTACCAATACTATTAGTAAGTGCAATGCTGTCATCATGCAACTCCGCACCCTTTTTTTCAGTCCTCATTTCTCCATGAGAAATAAAGTTCTACTTTACAAGCAATGCGTTCTACCTGTTGCTCTGTATGCTGCCCCTGTGTGGTTTTCCGCTGCACAAACGCACATTAATAAAATAGAAATTATCCAGAATAAAACTCCCAGGCCGAGCTTACCGGTATATGTCGAACGAGACAATCAGAAGAGACTTCGGCATCTCTACTGTCACCAAGCAGGCTTATAAAATTTCCAAGAAATTTTATAATAACCTGCCTAATATTAATAATATGATCATTGCAGAACTTCCAGATTATGACTTCAGTCTACCTGCTAATAGTAAACGTCCTAGGGAGTGTCTCCTTAGGAGCTAACATTAATTCCCTTACCGCGATACTCTTCCTATCTTGTTCACCTACTTACGTCGCTGCCATAGCGCAGTGCATTCGCGCTGACCCGGTAAACCCTACGATGAGGGTTCGGGTCTAGGTTGTGTCGCTTAGCCCAAATTCCCTTATCTTGATACTTTCACTTTTCCCCCGTGGAAATCTACAATCATCACATTATCATTGTATGACCCTGAATGGGGTCTTTTTTTTCTTACTTGTAAACCTAACATCTTGTTTACTGTGGGCCAACTTACCTCTATCTGACAATTATTCATCTCTTTATCTTAATACTTAATTTATTCTTTAAAATTAACTTTATCTTAATTATTTTATCTATATTCTTTATCTATTATTTTTAATTTTTAATTTTATTTATTTTTTTTGTTTTACCCTTCAACTCTTGAAGGCCTTAAACTTTTAACTTACTCCTTAAGAATTAGCATCCCTAAACTTTAACTACCGTAACGATTTTTTTTTTACTGAGCACATATACCTTGATGACAATATATCTTGCGATAGGAGTCAAAACCAGCAGGTCCAGGCACTCCACTACTAAAATTCAACAGATCCCAAAGGATTTTCACCGCTATCAACATTAAATTAAACAACCTCCCTTTCTACACAATCATGGTCATACTGTGCTGAAATGCATATAATATTGAAAAACTTGCTTCTCAGCAGAGCAGCACGATCAGACAAATAATAAATGCCCCAAGGTACTTCCGTAATGTTGACATCTACAATGAACTCGGTCTCCCCACTCTTAAAAAACACCTTCAAAATCTAGCCATTAACTTTCACTACAACATCGATAATGATTTACTTAAAGATTTAGCAAATTATGATCATGCTGACCCCTCTAACAGGAAACGGCCTAGAGCCATCCTGTCTTTATCTTAATTGTTTTGTCCTTCGTCCTTATTATATAAAAAACAAAAAATAATACTTGGCTTGCCAAGGTAAAAAACAACAAAAATTTTTATAAAAACAAATAAAAATCTATCCTTAAACTTTCTCTTTTAATTTTATTCATCTTTGCATCGTTTGTAGACCCTCTTTTCTACTGCCCTGCAAGATCTCAAGCTTCCGTAAGGAGGACTTAGTGGGGCACCTGGGCGTGAGCCGAATCCCCAGTGATACATATAAGACATAATTAACGCAATGCTCGTGAAAAGTTAAAAAGTAGTGAATCGAGGATTACTTAAATTTAAGTTTAGAGTTTGGAATATGAGAAAACGTTGTAAAAATTAAAAAGAAAATGAAAAGAACATAATAAAAACAGGTTAAGGAGAATCAACCCGGTCAGGGGGACCCTGGTTCCGGATGAAAAACTCACATAAAATTTTGAATACATCTATCAGTTTTGAGTGGGTTTCGCCAGGAGCTCTGAGAGCTTCCGCGATGTTTTTGAATAATTGTAGTATGTCAGCAGTAGAGTATAGTTCAGAAAAATCTTTAATGAGTTTGAAGAAATCCGTGATGTCTGAGAGACCGTCACTGTTTTTATCGGCGGGTTCCTTAGGAGTATTATTAGAGTCAGTTTTTGAGCTATATTTGGAAATGGGTTTTTCTATGCTAATTTTTTTCTTCGGAGCAGTCCGAATGTGATGATTAGGTATCTGAATGGGGGAATTTGAAGTTTGGTTCACATTAGAAGTAGTTGTAATATCAGAATGGGATTGAACAGGAAGATTATTAGACCAAGCGGAAGTAGAAGGTACAGGGGCAGGGATAAAGTTTTGAGATTTTTGAATATTTTGTTTTTGAGTTTTATTGTTATTTTTTGCCTCAATATTTTTGGGGTGCCTGGCACAGCCGGTCCAGTTTGCAGTGTGGTTACCGCCACAATTTGCGCATATAAATTTATCTGGGGATCCCCTGATGGGGCAAAGCCTGGCTTGATGATTTTTACTACATAGTAAGCATTTGGGAGTGAGATTACAAGAAGAACTTGAATGTCCGTATTTCTGACAGTTATAGCATTGAGCCTGTCCGCTATTGACGAAAGGAGTGATTGTAATTTTGAGGTGGTTAATGCTAGTGATGTTATTAAGATTTACCAAATTTGGAGAAGGTTTTAAGGAGGCCATGAAAAGAGGTAGGGGGGTATTAGTTTTTTTATTAGTCAGATATGCAATTTTGATAAGCTCAATGCCAAAGTCGGTGAAAGCATCGTGGATATCTTGACGGTCAGTGGTGGCCGGGAGGCCCCTAATTAGGATTTTACGTGGCCTCTCAGACCTCGGATCGACGGTTCTGAGAGGAATTTTACTGTCACTAAGAAATTTCTGAACATCTCTGTAATGACATTCGTTGTGGAAGACGATATGGATTAAGCTTCCGGCCATAGATAGCTCGGCATCAGGACAAATAGAATTTATGTGATTGACAGTATTTTTATAGTTTGCGTTAGATTAAAAAAAGATATGGTACTTTTTAGTCTTAATTGGATTTACAGTTTCCTGCGTTTCCATGTTTTCGGTAGGGGCATGATCGTAAGCACAAGGAATGTCATTATTTGAATTTACAGGAGAGGGAACAACGTTACAATTTGGATTATCAATATCATTGCTGAGAGCAGCATACTTATTTTGAGAGACCGGGATACCCTCAATATCTCTCAAACGTTTTTGACTTTTAGGAATAACACATGGTACATCATTTACAATTTTAAATTCTAGGTTATGAGTAGATAAATGCTCATTCTCTTGAGCAGTAAAGTTCTTAATAAAAAGGGAATATGATTCAAGGTTCAAATAGTCATTAATATCAATAGATTTAGTATAGAGCACTGCGGAAAATTTGTCAACAGCATCACTTACCCGAAAGAGGTCCTCGTCACGGAAGGTCTCGCTCAGATAGTCGATGAAATCTTTAAAGGTCATGTAATACGGCCAGTTGGTGTCAAAGTTTTCATGTAAGAAAGTCATAAGCAAAGAAGTTTGCTTCAGTATATGAGAACGTAGCACAGAGGGAAGTCGCTGGCTGTATGCTAGTCAGTTCAGAATCCGGAGTGCTGGTCAGAGTCATGGGCGTAGTTTTCTTCTTGTTTGATTTTTTCTTTGAGTTTTTGACGTTTGAAACACAGGTCCAGCCCGGAGCATCAGGAGGTTTGAGGGATTGAAGAATTCTTCGCTCGAAGTCATCTTCAGTAGAAATGCGGCAGGAAGGATTTTTCATAAAGTTCGTACGAGAGTCATGAGTCGAAGAGGCAATGCTGAGGTCATCGTCCGAGTCGGAATCAGGAGAAACGAAAAATTTGCTGGAATGCGAAGTGCCGGAAGGGTCAGCTACACCAGCCGTGTCAGCCATGTGCAAGCAAAAATGCCCCACAGACTAACCAGACTGGCTGTATCTGAGAACGTAAAAGCAAAGAGCGAGAAAAGCACGCACAAGGCAGTGACGTAAGAAAGCACGAGTGTCTCGTACCAAGGCAGGAAAACACCAGTAGCGGAAAAATACGTCTGTACACCTCAGTGTCCAGAGCCTGCCTCTCTCGCCTTGCAAGATGCTTACTCACTTTTTCTTATACTTTGAACTCACGGATTAGCAGCGGCCCAATCATTTCACTCCTTTCCTATACTCTGTTTCATTGGTTCCCCTCTGTTATTATCTGAAAGTCTGCAATTGATGGCGTGGCCCAGGAATTGCAGTTGCGACCCATTTCCTATGGTCCTATGGTCTACACAATCATCTCTACCCATATCCCTCCTATGCAAAAATCTAACGATGTTAATGAAGACCTAAACGCATTAAACTCCATCAATTTAAATACCCTTATTTTCGGCGACCTTAATGCCCAACATAAACTATGGAATTGTAAAACTAATAACTCTTATGGTAACTTAATCTATAACTTTACTAGTAAAACTAACTTTGACACCATCGCCCCCACTTCCCCAACCCACTTCTCTCCTAACTCTGATAGTATCATTGACTTTGCCCTTGTAAAAAGTTTCCCTCACGATTTTTCCATAACTTCCCATTGTAAATTTACTTCTGACCACAACCCAGTTGAAATTCGAATCCCTCTTGACACAAACCCTCTCGTTATAAATCATACTAAACAAATCAACTGGGATACCTTCAAAAATGAACTAAATAACATTAAATACATTCCCCCCATTGTCAATAACATTAACGATTTGGAAAACCTTGTCTCTAGCATTACTACCGACATTAACGATAGTTTAATTAAAAGCACTAAATTAATCCCCCCCGTGTTAAAACAATCCATGACCAACACCTTAAAATTCTCATAAACAACAAAAACAGAGCACGAAAAGCATGGCAGCACAATAGAACCACAGCTAATAAAACTATAATGAATAAAACTCAAGAAGACCTCAGATTTTACCTTCGAGATCAATCAAACATCAATTGGAATAATTATTTAGAATCCTTAGACACAACTGACAATTCCATTTGGAGAGCCGTCAGGCGTTTTAAAAATCAACACCGAACCATTCCCCCTCTTAAAGACCCCAAAACTAATGATAACATTCTCACAGATATGGATAAATCCCAAGTGATAGGCAAAAACTTTGCAAAAAATTTCACCCTTAATCAAATCTCTAACCCAGGTACTGAAAATATTGTCAAAAATAGTATCAACCTCTTTTTAAGCACCCCACATGAAAGTCCCACTCCCTTTATTGTCCCTGCCGATATTAAAGAAATCATTAAAAAACTTCCTAAAAGAAAATCCCCTGGGGAAGATAACATCAATAATACAATGCTCAAAAACCTCCCATTTAAATATATCTTCAAAATTACCATTCTAATCATCTCAATATTTAAATTTGAACATTTTCCCCACAGCTGGAAAAACTCAATAATTGTCCCAATCTTAAAGCCTAATAAACCCCATTCCTCTCCCTCCAGTTACCGCCCTATCAGCCTTCTTAATTCTCTAAGTAAATTAACTGAAAAATTTATTGCCAAGAAAATCAACGAGCACCTCGACGATGATCAAATCATTATCCCGTACCAATTTGGCTTCATTAAATCTCTTACCGCCCCACACCAAGTTTATCGTCTTGCCGAAAACCTTACCAGTGCTAAGAAAAATAAATCATCCACTGCAGCTCTTTTTCTCGATTTCTCACTTGCTTTTGATAAACTTTGGATCGACGATCTCATTCACAAACTCATTAACTATAACTTCCCACCCCAAATCATCCACCTTCTTATCTCTTATCTTAAAAATCGCACCTTTCAGGTAAAAATTAACGGCCATCTCTCTAGTAAATTTAATATCAATTCAGGTGTTCCTCAAGGCGGAGTTTTATCCCCACCATCAGGACCATCAGGACAAATGGTGTAACTACGTTACGTAGGCCACGCCTTCCAACGTAGGCTTGCATAGTGAATGACCATAGAAAGATGAAAAGAGATAGGAGGATTTTGGATCCGGGGAGTGGCTTGAGAATAGGAAGTTTAAGTTGATAGAAAAAGCAAAGCTCAAGGAGAGCAGTGCGTAATTAAGATTGAAAATACTTAATAATTAAAGAAATTTAATAAATAAGAGCTCACTGCTTACCGAAGTAAGCAGTAAGATTACAAAATAGTTAGGAAATAAAAAAGTTAAAAATAATTAAGAACAGAGAACGGCTCTAGGCCGTTTTCTGTTAGCAGGGTCGGCAAAGTCATAGTTGGCAAGATTTAATAGGAGATCATTGTCTATGGAGTTATGGAAATTAGTAGTTAAGTTTTTGAGAAAATTTGGGATAGTAAGGAGGCCAAGCTCTTCGTGGATTTCAGCATTCCTGAAATACCACGGTGCATTAACGATTTGCCGAATAGTAATATTTTGAGCTACTGTGAGCTTTTTAATATGAGAGTCTGCTGCGTATGCCCATGCCGGCGCTGCGTAAGTGATAAGAGGTCTAAGAAACGATTTGTAAAAGAGCATTTTATTATTGATAGATAATTTACTGTTCCGAGCGATTAAGGGGTTTTATCCCCAATTCATTTTAATTTATTTATTAACGATATACCCCAAAATATTAACACCAATATTGCTATTTTCGCTGACGACACTGCCCTTTAAGCCTCCAACAAAAATTTCAAATATGCTGTAAAGTACATCAATACCCACATGTCCTCCATTCAAAATTGGCTCGACAAATGGAAAATTAAAATTAATTCAGAGAAATGCGTCGCTGTCATGTTTACTTCTAAACGCAAAAAGTCATTCAACAGTCACCAAATACAAATAGGAAACACAAAAATCCACTGGTCTGACACTGTCAAATACCTTGGTATCGTTTTAGATAAAAATGTCACTTGGAAACTTCATATCCTCCATGTCAGGGACAAATTCCGAGCAGCCAGAAGAATAATTTACCCTTTAATTTCTCGGAATAGCTAATTAAGCTTAGTCAATAAAATGCTCATTTAAAACTCTTATCTTCGTCCTATCTTAACTTATGGAGGGCCAGCGTGGTCATACTCTGCAGACACCCATATTAAAAAACTCGCATCTGCTCAGAGCAGCACCATTCGACAAATTGTTAACGCGGATTGGTATTTCAGAAATACTTGTATTTACAGGGAGTTAGGAATCCCAACTATTCGAAATTATCTCAAAAACCAAGCTATAAACTTTCACAATTCAATTGACAGTGAACTCTTATCTAATCTTGCAAATTATGATCACGCTGACGCCACTAACAGGAAAAGGCCTCGTGCCATCCTGAGTCTTCCGTCTTAAATTTTTTTGTTTGTCCTCGTCATTTAAATAAATATAAAAAATATAAAAAACCATACTTGGCTAGCCAAGGCAAAAAACATGTAAAAAATTTTATAAAATAAAATAAAAACTATTTTCTATCCTTAAACTTTCTTTTAGCTTAATTATTTTTGCCTCAGTGCAAATCCTTTGGACATGGACATGGACAGAAGAATTTCGTGAGGTACCCAGTGGGCCTAAAAGGCCCATCACCCTCGGTATGAGTATGCGGAAAACTGTTGCTTTTTACATATGGCCCAAAAATATGAATAATAGGAAAAAAAATTATATTTAAATAATTAATGAGTTAAGTTAAAAGTGAAATGAAAACAAAAAATTAATTACGACTATTGAATTATTACAAGAAAGAGTAAATACTAATATGAAAAATCTAACAAGTTAGGAGTAAAGTAAGAGTACAGTTAACAAAAATCTCAAAGTTACAAGAATGAGCAGTGGAGGTCAACGAGTTGATGTAAAATGCAAGGCCGGGAAAAGATCCCGCGCAAGATAAAAAAGTAATAAGGCTGTCATGGATTGAGCAAATCCTTTGGCTTTGCTCATTTCGTAGTATTAGAACTCACAGATTCTGAACCTTATCTCTCTATCCAATCACTTTACTCTATTCTCTCCAGGCCCTGATTTTCCATTAGGCCCGGTAGGTCCGGGCCTAGGGGCCCCCAAATGTTAGGGGACCCCCTTAAATTTTTATTTTAAAAGAAAAAGAAAAGAAAAATTCCCAATTCAAATATTTTTTTAAAATTTTACCTTTTTTAAATATCCTTTCAAATTTGATTGATTGGTTCATCATATGTATAGTTATATGTATAGTTCATCATATGTATGCTATAGTGCATATAGGGGATTAAAAAGTTTTTCTTGTTGCATTGTATTGGTGTTTCAATGATGAAGTTAATATGCTGTATTGCGTTTTGTCATTTGATAATGTTTTAGGCTTCTACGATTCAAATAGCCAATTCTTGGTAAAATGGTACTTTCACAATGATTCATGATTATATTTTGTATGTCAATTTCGGAAATTTTACACCCACATCAGTGTTAGGGGGCCCCATCCCGAGTTGTGCCTATAGTAAAAAAATTTCTAAATCGGGCACTGATTCTCTCTCAACTTGCCAATTGAAATCCAGCTTACAGACAGCCATTAACTCCACCCCCACCAGCGTATCAACTCGAAGATCCAGGAGACATCCAATCAGAACTGCCCATTTTCACCCTCCTATGTACAGACCAGAAGACTCATTGCTTCACTTTTTGTGTAGCATTTCCTGAACTTTTGACGTTCCACAACGAACTTTTTTCTACTTTCTGAACATTTCCAGCTCTTCGTTGTTAAAATTATGAAATATCTGAGTTTGAAGGCGTTGGCCTAGGTAACTCAGTTAAAACACTTTGTCCTATGGTCCTATGGTCCAAAGGATTTACTCGGAGACAAAATTAAAATTGTTAGAGGAAAGTTTAAGGATAGTAAATAGGTTCTTATTTTAATTTATAAAATTTTTAAATGTTTTTAGTCTTGGCAAAGCCAAGTATAGTTTTTTATATTTTTTATTTTTATTTAAATGACGAGGACAAACAAATAATTTAAGACGAAAGACTCAGGATGGCACGAGGCCTTTTCCTGTTAGTGGGGTCAGCATGATCATAATTTGTGAAATTAGATAAGAGTTCACTGTCAATTGAATTGTGAAAGTTAATAGCTTGATTTTTGAGATAATTTCGAATAGTTGGGATTCATAACTCCCTAAAAATACAAGTATTTCTGAAATACCAATCCGCGTTAACAATTTGTCGAATGGTGCTGCTCTGAGCAGAAGCGAGTTTTTTAAATATGGGTGTTTGCACAGTATGACCACGCTGGCCCTCCATAAGTTAAGATAGGGCGAAGATAGGAGTTATAAATGAGCATTTTATTGGCTAAGCTTAATTTGCTGTTCCGAGAAATTAAAGGGTAAATTAATCTTCTGGCTGCTCGGAACTTGTCCCTGACATGGAGGATATGATGTTTCCAAGTGACATTTTTATCTAATACGATACCAAGGTATTTGACAGTATCAGACCAGTGGATTTTTGTGTTTCCTACTTGTATTTGGTGACTGTTGAAAGACTTTTTACGTTTAGAAGTAAACATGACAGCAACGCATTTTTCAGAATTAATTTTAATTTTCCATTTGTCGAGCCAATTTTGAATGGAGACATGTGTGTATTGATGTATTTTACAGCATATTTGAAATTTTTGTTGGTGGCGTTTTTGGGGTATATCTCTCTATATAAAAAATAAATGTTTGTTTGTTTGTTTGTTTGTTTGTTCGTATTTTATGTGCTGCCGTACCGTTCATCCGATTGCGATGAAACTTGGTCAACTTATTGCTTGAACTTGCGAGATGGTTATAGACTATTCGACGTTCCATTCCCGAATTATGTTAGAAGGATCAACGGATATTGAAAATCGCCAAAAAAATTGCCAAATTTCCCCGGATATTTTTGTTCAAAGCCATTGTAACATTTCATTGTTGCCAATTAAATTATAACATTTCCGTAAAAATAAATAGACATGAATTAAAGACGTGATTTATTCATATATTGGAGCATGCAAGAATGAATTTGATATATTATTTTCATGTACGTGGCAACGCCGGAATGTTTATTTTTTAAAATGAAAATATAAGGATGGAAAGTCATTCATTTTCAATGAATGTGTTATCTATCCATTTCATAAATTGAAACTATCCCAAGCTACCTGTTCAAACTCAAATATACTGCTGGACCGGTTGGCTTAGCTAGAAACACTTGCGTTTAGCCTTGGCTCGATGATTTATATAACTGAAGTGACATTGAAACATAGCAGATGATTTAGTTTTGAGAAATAATTACAATCATGAAATACGTGTATATTATAATTAAGAAAGTCTGAATGTGGCATTGAAACGTAGCAGACGATTTAGTTTTGAGAAAGAATTCCCAGCATGAAATACGTGTATATACTTTTTCTATAATAATTACCAGATTTGCTGTGTTTTAATATTGAACTAGCCGCTGCGCGACCAACATGGTCGCTTTTAGTTATATATTTTCTTTTGCAACAATTCAACTGAAAGTAACATATGTAAGGAATGTTACCATTACCTGTCAACATGAATTTACGTTGTTAAGGGTTAGTGGGAGTTTAGCCAAAAAATTTAAAATCATTGCTAAATTCACTATAAGGCTGATTCTAAAACATAGTGATTAAAAAAAGTGAATTTCCATTACTTCGGAACAGAGTTAAAGATAAGACTGAGAAACCCAACACCAACAAAATTACATCCCTCTCTGTATGTACTATTTTTCAAAATGAAGATATATACACTTTATCATTAAATCAAATAATAAATTGTTGGGAAAATTTCTTCACTTATAAAAAGGAGTAAAATTTCAGCAAGTACTAAAATATAGTATAGATTACATCACTCTCTGTATGTACTATTGTTCGCAATTCAGAGATCTCCACTTAATCATATCAAATGAATAAATTAAAATTATTTCGTGAATAAATTAAAATTATTCACGAGTAAAATACAGCAATTAAATTGTACCAAATTACGTGCTGTCGTCGAGCCACTACACACACCCGCGCACGGCCGCTAATGTTTACATCCGGTAGTTGTAGCCGTTGCCATTCGGAGTGTAGAAATATTCTCGATTTTTGTGCCGCATACCTACGTGTTTTATATATATAGATGTGATCTCAATCCATTCAAACATTATTGATTATTTTTCTATAATAATGAATTCATTCAAACGTTATTGACTAGCTGTAAATTAATGCTTTAAAATTCCCCAAAAGAGGAGAGCAACTTTTAATCCTGCAGAAGTAAGGGGAAAATGTCAAAGATTGTTGAGAAATGAGCAATGTGATGAAAAAAACAGAAGAGCGCGAAGCCAACAGAATTCGAAATGCATGTAGACGCACAGAAGAATCTGAAGAAAAAACATTCCCAAGAGCTCGAACGTAACAGAATTCGAATTGCAGTGATCCGAAGCAGTGAGACTGTTGAAGAAACTTTTAACGCGTCGAACATACGATTGTCTTCGAGCTTCAACATCGAAAGGAGAGGAAAGCGATGAACAACGACAGCACCGACAAAAAACTTAAGCTATTTGCTACCGCAAAAGAATTTTAGCGAAAACTCTAGAACATCATAACACGAGGCTAATCATTGAAAAAAAATAATAACAGAAACTGAATCTCGAGCGAAGCCGGGTAATACATCTAATCGTTAATAAATATATTAAATAAAATTGGGGATATAACGCTGCCTTGTGGGACCCCGGACTTAATATTAAATTTACTAGAGAGTTGACCGTTAATTTTAACTTGAAAGGTGCGATTTTTAAGATAAGAGATAAGAAGGTGGCTGATTTGGCGTGGGAAGTTGTAGTTAATAAGTTTATGAATGAGACCGTCAATCCAAAGTTTATCAAAGGCTAGGGATATATCAAGAAAAAGGGCTGCAGTAGAGGATTTTTTTATCTTAGCACTAACGGGGTTTTCAGCGAGACGATAAACTTGGTGCGGGGAGGAAAGAGATTTTCTGAAGCCAAATTGGTACGGGATAATGATTTGATTATCTTCGAGATGCTCATAAATTTTCCTGGCAATAAATTTTTCGGTTATTTTACTTAGTGAATTTAGAAGACTGATAGGGCGATAACTGGAGGGTGAGGATTGGGGTTTATTAGGTTTTAAGATTGGGACAATAATGGAGTTTTTCCAAATGTGGGGAAAATGTTCAAATTTAAAAATAGAGATGATTAGAATTGTAATTTTGAAGATATATTTAAAAGGGAGGTTCTTAAGCATAGTATTATTGATGTTATCTTCCCCAGGGGATTTTCTTTTAGGATGTTATCTTCCCCAGGGGATTTTCTTTTAGGATGCTATTTATTGATATCTTTGATATCGGCGGGAAAAATAAAGGGAGTGGGACTTTCATGTGGGGTGTTTAAGAAGAGGTTGATACTATTTTTGACAATGTTTTCAGTACTTGGGTTCAAGGTTTGATTAGGGGTGAAATTTTTAGCAAAATATTTGCCTATAACTTGACATTTATCCATATCCCCCTTGAGGACGTTATCGTTATTGTCGGGGTCTTTTAGAGGGGGAATGGTTAGGTATTGATTTTTAAAAAGCCTAGCGGCTCTCCAAATGGAATTGTCAGTTGTGTCTAAAGAGTCTAAATAATTATTCCAATTAATATTTGATTGATCGCGAAGGTAAAATCTAAGGTCTTCTTGAGTTTTGTTCATAATAGATTTATTATCAGTCGTTTGAACTCGCGTGAACTCTCGGACTACTGTTGCCAAAGTCCGTTTTCCCATTCGTTTTTTCGCGCGCATCTGCTTATGCTCAGTGTTCGCGGAGCAGACGCCAGCGCATGTATCTATACGCCGACGTTCGCTAGCGCTGACATCTGGTGGCACTGAACACTAATCACCCCGCAAGTTCTAGAATTTGCCCAAAGTATAAACATGAACTTAATCTTAAACTAACTAAAGAGGGCAAAGCCACGGTTGGGGAAAAAAGGAAACAGCTACACAGGAAGAACAACAAGAGGCTCAAGCATCAACCTCAACGCAAGCAAATCAGGAACAAATAGAAAATAACAACGTTGCTAACAAAAGTGAGGATAACAGGAATAAAACTTATAGAAGACCCAATACAAGGCGACGAGGAAGAGGCTCACAGCAAGTGGAAAAAACCTGGGTAGCCCCACTAAGGAAACCTATCTACCCTGAGAATAACTACAATAATAAGAGCAGCTATCAATACAGGAACACTAATGAGACCAACAGAGACAGAAGGAATAAAAGAAGAGGACGCCAGCCCTACCATCAGAAACATGACGTGGTTGACACACACAACACCTATAATAACTATTCACCACGTGACTATGACTATGAATACTACTACTAAAATACACCATACAATCAACAACACACACCCAGTTTTTCGGGAGGTCAGCATAGTTAACATAATTACAACTATGATAATAAATACATAAGAAGGAAGACGTAGAAAATAACATAGGGGACTATCCTCATCACACTTATACAGCTACCTCCCAACCAAACAATCTACACAATCTTTCACAAATTAATACATCTCCACAATCACACTTGAGTGCACCTACACCAATAACTAAACGTAAAAAAAATAACGACAAAAGGTCTAGACTAAGCTTACAAAGGATTAGCCCATTGGTTACCACTAATGATGGTAGACTAATTTATAACAGGGATCTAAGAAATAAAAACCTAACTTTAATCCCGTCTAACCTAGAGGAAAACGGAAGCACTTCGCGTAGTCTAAGAAGTGATAGTACTAAAAATAATTTGACTGTACTTTCTTTGAATCCAGTCGAACAAATTAAAATAGCGCAATTAAATCTTCATAGTAGCAGGTTAGGCACTATACAATTTGGTCAGTACATAGCTGAACACAGCGCTGGCATAGCCCTACTGCAGGATGTCTCTATAAACCGGAGAATTGGTACACCATCTGGCTTTGGCGTTACTTGGAAAACTTACTGTTCAACCGGAGAGGCAGTATCAGGAAAATTTGGTAAAAATTCAGCTATAGCTATAAGTCTAAATATTACACCTATACTAGTATCTGCCGGCCAGAATCACGTAGCAGTTCACCTAGAAAATCAGGAACACAAATTAACTGTAATTAGCACATATGCTAGACCTAATCAAAATTTTGATGAATATCTTGAGGAACTGGAAGCTGTGATTAACACAACTTCGGGTGAATTGCTGATTGGTGGAGACTTCAACGCCCACTACACCACTTGGGGTTATGCCACAAATGACTCTAGGGGTGAGAAGTTATTAGATTTCATCTTAAAACACGGCCTTGTGGTTCATAATAAACCAGAATATGGACCTACATATGAGAGTAATGACAAACAAGGATGGCCGGACTTAACTTTAACAAGAGGTCATCTCTCAACGAAGCTATATGACTGGAAAGTAATGAATAATTTAACGTTAAGTGACCACAAGTGCATAGAATACAATTTAGACTTCTCACTAGTAACTCACACACGTCACAGACTGGCTACAAAGATTGGTAAACACAAAAAATTTAAGAAACAAGTAAAGATAAAAACAAAAGAAATTGGGAAAAAAATAAATAAAATACAAAACAAAGAGGAATTAGATGAACTAGTAGGTGAGTTATTAACAGCTCTAACGGAAATAGTTAAGGACAATTACAAATTTAAAACGAATCCCCAAACTAAAATACCGAATTGGTGGTCACAAAAGCTGAGGGCGGAAAAAAATAGGGTTCAAGCGATAAGAAGAAAGGGTCAAAAACAAACAGAAGAATCAGAAAAACTGAAATATAACATATTATACAAAAAGGAAAGAGCTAAATGTAAAAGACTAATTGTAAAGGCCAGGTCGGATGCCTGGAAAAACTATGTACTGATGTAGCAAATCCTTATGATAAGACTTTTAAAATGGCCACCAATAAATACGCGAATCCATTAGTACTGGAAAATATTTTAGACAACTACTCGACTTTAACAATTGAAAAACTACAGGGGAAGTTCATCAAAAGCTTATTCATAACAGAAAAGGAAAAATATGTCAGGCAAAATTTCGTGACTCCACTCACTTTCCCTAAGGTTACTTACGCTGAGATTAATAGAATATTAAACAGTGTAGACGCCAACAAGGCTCCAGGCTTTGATTTAATAGACTATAAGCTGCTGAAAAGAATTAACGAAATCTGTCCAAAATTAATCTTAGATTTAATGAATAAATGTCTACTCTTGGGCCATTTCCCAACCCCGCTCAAAAAAATCAATTGTAATTCTTTTTCGAAAAACTGGTAAGCCATTGAATGATCCCAAGTCTTATCGACCCATTAGCCTACTTCCAACCTTAGGAAAATTGTTACAAAAAGTAATACACGGCCGTATATTACACGAGCTCACAAAGGAAGTCTTTTGGCATAACAAACAATATGGCTTTAAAAGCGGGATATCGTCGGAACATGCCTTACATAACGTATTGAACATATTGCAAGTAGATGACCAGAATAAGGACCTGTCAGCGCTTATATCCATAGATATATCTGGAGCCTTCGATAGCTTGCGTTGGAAGTCAATCCTAGAGATACTAAAAGTTGCCCCATGCTCAAATTATATTAAGGCAGTAATTTCCTCTTTCTTAAGTAACAGAATAGTGACTTTAGAAGACAACGGCATAACAACAATTAGAGAAATCTTTGGTGGTTGCCCTCAGGGCAGCTGCTTAGGTCCGCTGCTGTGGAACTTAGTAGCGGATACAGCTCTATCGCAACATTGGCCTAACCACACTAGGATTCAAGCTTTTGCGGATGACTTCCTCCTCATAATTAAGGGTCCAGATAAGCAATCATTAATTGATAATATTAACATTTCCCTAGGAAAATTTAACAAGTGGGTGGAATCAAACAAACTCAAAATAAATTGGGATAAGACAAAAATCTTATATTACAATAGACCTCGAATCCCAGGGGGTTTAGGTTTAAGAATAAAGGATAAAATTGAAAACATAAAGGTAAAAAATAGAAAATTAATGGCAATTGACTCAATGAAGTATCTTGGTATAACATTAAACAGTTCCAATAATTGGTATACTCATGTAACTACCCAAACCCATAAGGTTAGGGAAACTTTCAACTTTTTAGGTAAGCTAACTAATAAGTGCTGGGGTGTCCATCCTAAATTCATAAAAATCTGGTATAAGACGGTTGCAGAAAAGATACTTACTTATGGAGCTTCAATTTGGGGTCTAAAAGCGGAAAAAAGGTGCGAGGAAGAGCTAGGAAAATGTCAACGCCACTTCCTCTTGGCGATCACCAGGGCCAACCGCACCTCCCCAACTTCAGCACTGCAGGTACTTACTCCAATAAACTTAACAGTAAAATACGAAGCAGTGCTCGGTCTTGTAAGCAGGTTAGGTGTGAAAGTGGAACTCTTCGGAAAAATGTATGATGCTGAAAACTATCTAAAGAACATAAATATTTGGCAAACTCATCCTTCGGAAACTGTTTATGTTGAGGATACTCCCAAACCCAGGAAATTAGAAATCTTTACTGATGGTTCCAAAACTGATCATGGCACTGGTTAAGCCTTCGTCGCCTACTTAGATGGTCAGGAAATTCACACCTGGACTGACCGCCTGGCCAGCGGTAATAGCGTTTTTCAAGCTGAGCTTCACGCTATAATACAAGCGACTAAGTGGGCTCAGGATCAAAATTACGATTTTAGGATATTAACAGATAGTTGCTCATCAATTCAGGCAATAAATACGCCTTTCACTAAAAACCCACAGTTGGCGGAGCTCCATAACCTTATTAGACTCTCGGGCAGCAATTTCAGTATTACGTGGGTGAGAGCACACATAGGCATAAAAGGCAACGAACGTGCTGATGAACTGGCTAAACTTTCGGCAAATACCCAAACAATCTCAGAAACAAAAATTCCCTGGCCACGTTCATATCTAAAGAAAAGCCTTAAGGCAGCCATTAAGGAAGAATGGCAATATATTTGGACGAATTGTAAAACCGGGCGCTTAACAAATAACTTCTTCCCTTCTGTCCGAGATGATAGGCTGTCATGCAACCGTCTGTTAGTACAATTATACACCGGCCACGGTAGTTTCCCGGTTTACCTACACAGGTTCAAAATTTGGGACACCAACCTTTGCGCCTGTGGGGAAGTTGGAGACTGGCAACACTACCTATTAAATTGCCCTCTCCATAAATGTCCACATCTTAGGATCCCTACCGATAGAAACATTAAAATATGGTATCAGCAAATAGCTTCAAATAAATGGGTAAAAAGGAAAGTAAAAAGTATAATGTGTTGGTTGCACTCAAATATAGATAATATAGAAAATTTTCACACTAACAATGCAGACATAATTAACAACACTTAACGTTCACAAATAATTACCACAACACTCTCATTAACAAGTAACTTGTTTATTCACTCAGCCCTCCTTTTTCAGCTCCCCAGCAATAGCAGATTAATAACTAACATTAAGGCTCCCTTAGTTATACTAACAAAACTAATAATTAACGGGAAAAAAAAGGTAGGCTCCCCCCCTTTCTCTCCCCCTTTAGGATGTGCCATGTTGTCAGCTCATCAAACTACTCTGCCTAAAGGCTTCCGGCGCACACACCAGTGGACTTGTTAGGAGCGCCAGCTGGGGTCAGGGCCGAAGAGGGATGTGTGCTTTTCTTTGCTCTTCTTTTCTTCATCTTCAAATTGCAGTTTGGCAGGGGGCAATAAATTACAGCTTTGGTTAGAACTTTCTATAAGTTGAAGAAGAAGATGCGACAACAAGCAACCAGCTAGCGTATGCTAGGAAATGTATCTCAGCAGGCTATTTCAGTAATTCCTACTTCAACGCCGGGGGTCGTTTGTAAGTATTTTTTTATTATTACCAACATCCCACCCACTTAATTCTCCTCCTGCTGCTAAGTTTAACTTGTAAGCCGTAAAAGAGCCTAACTCTTTCTGACATTACCCCCCTTTTTTCTTCTTCACACCGCTTTTTCTGTCAGAGTAATTTTTTTCCGGCTTAAGCTTAGATTAATTAGCTTATTTAGTTGATCTAAATGGTCCAGATCTTTAATGTTAGGATTCCCCGAGGAGGATCTACTCGGCACTTGTGTTGAGTAAGGAATCCGGAGGCAAGGTAGGGCTAAGGTTAGGACCTGCAATGATGAGCGAAAAGGCACGGGGCCTGCGTAAGTCAGGAGATTTGGTCTTATCTTCGGATTCTGACCTATCGACTGCAGCCTTGTTAGGTTAGCTGGGCCTTCCTTGTGTTGGTACAACCCTAAAGGTCACGGTCCTCGTCATTGGAGTGGTGTCCATGGCGATTACAGGACATGCTGGCTCACGAAGGTTCCGCAGGGTGGGTTGCACAGCAACGATGAGGTTCTTACCATGTTGCTGGTTTTGCGCCCAGGGTTGCGACTGTTTCCTCTCAAAATCGACCATTCCCAATTTAGGCCTAGTCGTCTCCTGTCCGGGATTTGCAACGCTGCCGTCTTTCTGTTTTTTTATTTTTCTCTTTGAGTCATCTTGCCAGTAATTTTCGGTGGCTCCTTAATTTTCTAACTTTGAGTCAGCTCGCGCTTCGCTCACTCATTAATTCTGTGCTGTCGTTCGTTTGGGTTTTTCTTCTTGTTTTGCCAACCACTTTTTAATTTTTAACTTTTCTTCGTGTGTTGGCTTGTGTGAGTGTCCTCCGGCAGAGTACTTTTCTTCAAAATTTTATTTTTCTAATTATTGGCCATTCCATCTGTTATGCCTGGAGTCCGCTTGTGCCTTTCTTTGTGGGGCTTGTCCTGGGGTTGGCGTGGCGGGGCTTGTCTGGGCCGTGCGGGGAGTGGTTGCCTGCTGTGGGTCTGTTTGCACAGCTGGGATTTACCCAGTGGGGCCTTCGGCCAGGTCGGGCCCAGCTTGTGCTTTGTGGGACATCTGGTGGCACTGAAAATAAAGAGTTCCCCACAAATAGGACAATGGGATAAAACGGGTTAATCATGCAGTCTGTAATGATCGAAAGCGTAATAACGTCTTACTTCTCTATGTGAGCTTAATTTTATACTGATATTTACTAACTGACTAACGTATTTTATAAATACTTCTCTTTATCTCTTTGACAGAGTGAAATTTCAATAAATTTTATAGGAAGTTTTCCTTTTAGAACTAGCAACCACCTTTATCATATAATATATTGAAAAAAAGGGGATAAAGGACAAAGGAGATAAGAGCCGACTTAGGGCCAGAGGAAATAATTACCGGGCTCTTAGGTCTAAGTCAGGCCCTTCCTGAACCAATGAGCTTTGTAAGAATATTCGGGATAATATGAGATACAATATGAGATACCGCAAAGAAATCTCATCATCCCTGTCAACAACGTTCGTCTTATTTCTTAACATGTCTTTCTCTCAAACTCAGATGCTTCCTACTTTTCCAAGGTAACCTTGCTGAAGATTAAGTCAAATATTCTTTTCGGCATATTCAATATCTGAAATTGATGATACATTCAGGTTATGAAGGTGTCCGTTTTTGCCGTCAATGAATCTTCGCATTCTACCAAAATACTTTCAAAATAAAGAAGTTCATGGAAATAGTTGTGTCTTCCAAGCTGATCTCTGTTAACTTCTAAACTGTTCTTGAAACGTGTATTGTCAACTGGTAATTTGTCGCTCTTTACGATCATCCTCACCAACTTAATTTTATGCCACTTTTCTTCTTCCTTATGTAGCTACTTTTAGCTATAACATTCAACAGATTTTGCAACCATGGCATAAAGGTATCTAATTGCTTAGAGGAGGGCTATAGAAATTAGATTTTCTGACATCCAAGTATAAAATTTCCGACAACCCCCCCCCCCCCCCCCACACGTCTCCATCTCTTGGTAAAAAAGAAAAATATATATTGATTACTGAGGGGGGGGGGAAGACCAAGTGTTGAACTGAAGATCTTTGTAAATAAATATGCTTAGATTTTTATGCTATCGATTTACTCTCTTATGTACTTGCATCAAAATGTTTCCAATGTCTGCATTTTTAGAAGCATTCAGTGTTTAAAATTATTAATCTGTTCTTCAAGATAAAATTATAAATTGATATTGATATTTTCAATATTGGTATTTAGAAGAAAGATTAAGCCTTTTAATTCTTTATTTCATGGGATATTGATACGTAGAGAAGATGTTTCCAAACACAGTTCTTAGTAACCGAAGAGCTTCAAAATGTTTTTCATATCACAAATTTTCGGCGAAGATACACAAGACACTAAAGAGTGAACTATCTCATAAAGAAAGGAACCAGCAGGTTATTTAAAAATAACACGGCGCTCTAATTTAGCTATATTTTTGATGTTGTTTTCGTAGAGTAATGTTAAAAATAATTCAAGCTCGAAATTAAAATTTCATAGAAACTGAATTTTCTTTTCAAAAAGGTAGTCTAATGACTTCTTTCTTCATGCTTATACATTTAAGCATGAAGAAAGACGCCATGCATTCGATGAATGTATCTTTTAAAGTTAAGGACTTATTACGCATGTTTTTACTCTCTTTTTTTTATACACACCTCACAACTCCCTGGGCATTGACATTGACATAAAACACTATAGAGGCACCAGGGAGCAAGAGCTCCTTATCCTCAGTATTAAAGTTAGTACGTGACATAAGATTACCTTTCTCAAGTTTACAAATAGTGTTGACAATGATTAAGGGAAAAAAATAAATTAATTAGTTGAAAAATCAACTAATTAACTAGAACGAATACGAGTAACCAATGTGGCATGGCTAACTTAAATGATAATAGAGTATTTAAACAATGGGTGAAACAAGATATTATAAAAATTGTTGATATATATATAAATGCTACAAAGTGTTTTTAACTTTTTATACCAGATGGTGCTAAGTGTCTGTATTTGTCCTTTTTGTATGTAAATGCATTTCTTCTGTAAATACAGTGTTGCCAACTTGGGGGTTTTGCCCCTAAATTTGGGGGTAAATTAGATGAAAAGGGGTGTTTTTAGGGGCCACATTTTCTTGAGGGGCATTTTGAGGGGGGAACATATTTTTAGGGGTATTTTCTAGGGGGTACATTTTTTGGTGCATTTTTTAGAAGTTACTTTTTTTAGGGCAATTCTCTATGGGAGACTTTTTTATGGGGGGTTTTAGGAGCTTAGATTTAAAGTTCATTAAAAAAATTAGAAATTAACTCTTCAGTTCAATTTTAATCAGGTTGATTCCAAGTTTACTGCCACTTTCTCTCATTAAAACGAAATAAAATAAGCAGTCAAAATACAAACATAAACAAATTTTATCATTTTGCTCGGCAATCATGACACGTGGCAAGTGGCGACTGTTTTGTCTTACTTTTACTGAGTTTTTCAGTATTTCTCTTTTGTGGTCTTTCCGGAAATTCTGCATATTTCATTCGAATATATTTATTATAAAGATAAAATAAGTAGTGACAGTTTTGTGTAACGGCGACAGAAAATAAAAATGTTCTGAATTAGCGGATTTCGATTTTCAGTCCCATCTAATGCATACATCAGCGATGTATTTTGGCTTTGAGTTTCATTCTATTGCCCAAAATATCAAGGAGAAAAAATTATTAGATGTCAAAGAGAGATGTAAGAAATTTCTGTGTACTTTGGCTCAAGAAATTCAAAAACGATTACCAGATAACTTATTTGTTCTGAGAACGATGTCCAATCTTCATCTTAAAGTTGCATTATCTCAAGTGAAACCCAGTCTCAATGGCATTTTTATGAAATTCCATCGGACTCACTTATACGGCAATAAAAGTGATGTAGAGTCAAAATGGAATCAATTGCAAAATAAATCGTGGTCAAATGTAGCTAATTCTGTTGAACTGTATTCAGAAGTATTTGAAGATTGTGATTCTGCGGGAAAAAAGCGATTTGAAAATATCGCTAAATTTTCAATGGCTCTAATAACACTACCAATTTCAAACCCAAGTGTCGAACGTGCTTTTCCGACATACAAAGTAATTAAAAATAAATTACGGAATAAGTTGTCCCTCGAAGTACTTCAAAGTATTATGATGGTGAGATTTACTCTACAAAAGAACTGCGGTTTATGTGTCAAATTCGTTCCTTCCACCCGTATGCTCAAATTGTTCAACGTCAGTACGTATGACTTTAAAAATGCAGGCAATAGTAAAGCGCAAAATGAGAGCCAGGCCGATGTCTTTGATGAAATACTCGATAATTATCCTGGCATCGACGAAATTTGAAATTAGAAAAATCGACAGTAATGTACAATCGAGACGCGTTTTTTTATTAGATAAGTTCTATACATATGTCAAATGTAAATAAACCTCCATTTCATTATGTAAGTGTGTATTTTCTATTTATTTCAGTTTATCTCTCAAACAGGATGCCTATTTGGAACCAGAATTTCTTTTAAGAAGGTCTAGGGGATCTCAAGTTGGTATTAGGGGGAAACAGGGGAATTTCGAGATGGCGCTAGGGGGAGGCGCTTCGTAAAGGTTGGCAACACTGTGTAAATAAATCTTAGTTGGAATGTAGTCCTTGAACGTGTCAGACACAACATTTGGCAGCAGAGCTTCGTGGTTGATTTTCTCCTCGAAAAGCCAGACGCATCGACATCCGGTCGCCGATGAATTCAAAATGCAACTGTGAGATTTCCTAAAGCGAAAGTTAAAAGATAGCAAAGAAAATGAATAATAACATGAAAAGCATTCCGTTGTTGAATAGTGGAAATTATTTACTCTGGTCTATGAAAATCAAGGCGATTTTAACTTTAAAGAGATTAATGGATGTTATCTACGAAGATAGACCACAGGATTTAAAATTACTAGAAGATTGGAAATTAAAGAATGCTGACGCTGTAGCCTATATTTTGCTATCACTTTCAAATGAACAGAGTCTCCAATTTGCGGAAGAAACAAATGCGAAAAATTTATGGTAAAATTAAAGAAGGTTTTCACAGGAAAAAATGAAGACCGGAAGATAGACACTGGAAATGAGCTAAAGAATATAGAAATGCAAGAAAACAAAAATGCATCTGACTACATAGCCAGAGCAAGGGGACTTTCTATGAAGTGTAGCGCACTTGGGTTAAACATTTCCGAACGTGAGCTGGTTTACTACAGAGTTCGTGGACTTAAAAATAAATTCGGGAAAATAAGAGACATATTGAAAACGCAAAGAGAAAAAGAAATGGATGAAATATTGGAAATTTTGCGGGAAGAAGAAAATACCCTTTTAAAACAGAACTCAAATTCCATATCCAGAAAAGGAGAAGCTTTCCATGTCAAGAACAGTAATAGAAACTTAAAACTTTGCTGGATCTGCAACAAATCCAATCATTTAGCCTGAAATTGTTTTTTCAGGAATAAAACAAGAAACAGGAGTGGAAATGCACCGGACAACGTGATAAGAACATTACTTAACGACAAAACTAAAAGCAAGCGAAAAATGAGATTCGCGAACGCAGCATTTGAAAACGAAAACGAAACACAGAACTTGCCCTTATGACAGACCCAGAACATTCCGGCTCTGCTTGTCAGGATACCTGGATACTAGATTCTGGAAGCAGCTCCCATATGTGCAAGGACCTTAAATTTTTTGAAAACTTTAATCCCGATGAAGGTAAAATAAATTTAGCAGGTAAGAATTCTGTTTTAAAATCTATTGGCGAAGGAATAGTTAAAGCTAAGACATTTGTAAACAATATTGAAAATACGTTAACTATTGATAATGTGATTTTGTAAGGTATACACAAGATTCGATTCACAAGAATCGAACTTTTGAGTGAATTAAAGAAGCTGCTTTAGATATGCTAATTTCGGCATACGCGCTTAGTATAAATACCACGCAGCGTCATTAATGAAAAGGGGAGGTTGTTAAGGTTGAAAAGGTGTTATCCTGCGCTAGTGCTTAGCGGGCCAGAAGTTTACATGGCAGTACTGCTGGTTTGACTTACTGTTCGTGAGTATAAAAATATATTGTTCTTGAAAGCTGTGTTTATACATTCCGTACAAGTAGTACGCATGCTTATTGCTGTAAAGCCAATTATATGTGCAACGAATTCAATAAACATTGTTTCATGTATAAACTGTGTGTGGTTCAAATTCAAATAGAGAGCCACTTCAAATTATATACACCCAGGTCTGGGTAGAAGTGAGCATAGAATCTCTATACTGGCGCGCGAAAATATATATACCCTGGTAGTTAGCGTTACATTTGTAACGAACAACATAATTGAAATTAAAAACTGCGTACTGTGTACTTATATTGATAAAATTGTTGCAAGTACTTATATACTATTTAAAAAATGAGTGTTGTAGAACAAAATCCTGCTGGAAATTTTCCTCGGGTAATTATGGTTCAGCAAATTGCGCCATTCGAAGCCACCTTCAATGGCGGTCCCTCAAGCCAATTCCTAAAGAAAATTGAGCATTACTTTCAGCAACAATGCACTCCAGAGGGGGATAAACTTAAAATTGCTCTAGCCGCTTTAAGAGGTAGTGCATATCAGTGGTACACGTGTATGAAAAGCAGTAATCTGATTTTTGACGATTCGTCATTCAAGCAACAGTTTCTTAGCGTTTTTCCAAAGACCTTTAATCAAAGTGAAATTGAAGCGGAAATTTATTCGCTAAGGCAACGTGAAGGTCAGTCTGCATTAGATTTTGCTACGGAAAAGATTTCCAAGTGTGAGGAATATTTAGAAGGGGTAACGGAAGCGGTAATCTTAAAAATAGTTATCCAACGTTTGAAGCCAAGTGTTCAAGATTTTTTAGATAATCAAACAATTACAAGCAAGGTTACCCTCCTTCAAGCTTTAGCTAAACATTACAATAGGCATTTCTTCGCTACCCCCTATCCTAATTCAGGTATGAGAGATTTTATACACCCCAGCCAAAATTTTTCGCGAGTTTCAAATCGACATCGTGGACGGCATGATAGTAAAGCCCAACGTTATAGTAACATTAGTGCGCTTACATTAAAAAATGTTCAACTACCTTATGTGCACTTGCAAATTGATTCAATTCCCATAACAACTTTACTTGATACCGGCAGCGAAAGGTCGTACATGTCAGAAAAGTACTTCAAATCGCATTACGACATGAAGCGCTTAAACACACATAATAAATTACGAACACTTTCAGCTCAAGGGGAAGAATGTCAAATATTAGGCTCATTATTGACACACATTAGTATACAATCCCAAAAAAAACGACCTTGTTTTTCATGTAATGCGAAATATGCAACTGGAGGTTATCCTAGGGATTGATTTTTGCTACTCGTGTAATGTAGCACTAAATTTCAAGCAGAATTCTATCTCGGTGCAGATGCACCAACAGTCCAAAGAAGCTGTGCTGCCCGTTCCGGTTGACTTGTCGAAAACGGACTTAAAAGAAAACGAAAAAGTTCGTTTACAGACTACTTTAAACAAATTTGCCGAGGTATTTTCAGACAAGCCAGGTATTACTCACGTTACAACTCACAAAATTGATACGGGAGACAGTCCCCCAATTCGTGCCCGCCCATATAGGTACGATACAAACAAGCAGAATGTTATAGACATTCATATTGATAAAATGCTTCGCCAAAATATTATTTCGCCGGTCGATAGTCCGTGGGCAAGTCCGGTTGTGTTATGTCGAAAAAAAGGCAACTTGCCTATTACTGATCCCGAAGCCTGGAGATTTGCAGTTGATTACAGGGGGCTGAATAAAGTAACAAAATTCTCTACATATCCTATGCCAATAATTGAGGATATTCTTCATAGTTTAAAGTCATTTAAATACATGACTACTTTAGATTTAACATCCGGGTTTTTCCAAGTACCTATGGCGGCTGAAGACGTTAAAAAAACGGCGTTTATAACAAAAAAAGGCACTTTTGCGTTTCGTCGCATGCCCTTTGGACTCAATGGGGCACCTGGCACATTCCAAAAACTTATGAATATAGTACTAAGGCCTGTTTTAGGAAAGAACGTTGCCGTATACCTCGACGACATAATTATTACGGGGGAAACTTTAACCGAGCACTTAGCTCTTTTACAGGAAGTGCTCTCTCTGATAAAACAGGCTGGCTTAACAATAAATACAAAAAAGTGTCAGTTCGTCCGCAAAGAACTACCGTATTTAGGATTCAAAATTACGCGTCAGGGCGTTCAAACGGATTCATCTAAAATCGACGCTGTAAAAGCGTTTAAAATCCCACAAACGGGAAAACAACTTTCGTCGTTTCTTGGTCTTTGCTCATATTACCGCACATTTATACCTGCATTCTCGGAAGTCGCCGAACCGCTTTACAAATTGCGAAAGAAACGCACTAAATTTACGTGGAGTTCTGAAGCCCAGAACGCCTTCCAAACATTAAAGCAGAAATTGATCCAAGCTCCGGTACTACGCCATCCAGATCACAAGCTACAATTCGTAGTGCAAACGGATGCTTCTAATGTCGGAATCGGCGCTGTACTAATGCAGGAAAACCAACCTATCGCTTTCACATCGCGAACTTTAAATTCCGCAGAACGAAACTATACAACCACTGAAAGGGAATGTTTGGCTATTGTCGTAGCACTCAAAAAATTTCGCTGTT
>OU015496.1:65023020-65093020 GCA_907164885.2 Dolomedes plantarius | reverse complement strand
TATACATCTATTTATAATTACGGTTATTTTCAAGCTCTAAATACTAACTGTAATTAAGGGATTTCCCTTTTTTTAGATCAATTAATAAAGGACATTATCGGATAATATCATGTTACTCTTTGCGTACTATGTATAATTAGAAATAATCTGTTGATTAAAATCAGCGTATTTTAAAACTATATTACAGACTACAAAAGTCTTACTAATGTTAAGCTCTAGGTGATTAGGACATGCATTTCTTTTTAAGAGTTTTTTTTCTCATAGGAAAACTAAGGAAATCAAAATATACCCAAAAGCTTTCAGTATTTTTCAGCGGTTATATGAAAAATTAATGACGATTTTTGTCAATCCATTAAAAATGCTTACAGTCTAGGGGAATTATAATCCAATTAAATATTTAGGCCTAAAATATAATGCTAGTTGTTTTGAAATTTATGCATGAGAAAAGAGATACCTCGTTAACTCTCGATTCTGATAGTTACTCCAGATCGTAAGACTCAACAATTCTCTGAAAAGTTTGCACTTTTCCCTGTTTGGATACAGGGTTATGCAAACTCTCTGAGAGTAAATATTTATACGCATTCAACCCGTTTTCGGAAAAATATAGCATATCTAGAAAGGAATGTCTCTTGTCTGCTTTGTAAGTACTTAAAGAAGTCGTGGTAGATTATGTTACGATTGTAAACGTTTACGTCAGCTCCAGAAAAATGCACAATACGCTGAGTTTGAAATATGGAATGAATACTTTAAGAATTTCAACATTTGCGTTTATCATAAACTTTACTACACAGTGTATATCTTGAATTCTCGGAAAGGATAAAAAATACAGGACGTTGTATATAAAAGCCTACTATACTGCTTATAGTCCAAGGACAACTTATAGTCCAAGAAGAGTAAAGGCCTTTTCGCATTGCATTCGGAACGTTGCGTTGTGATACTACGTTGCCTAAGAGTTTGTTGAGATGACCTGCGGTTTGTTTGACATATCATGTGGTAAATGACTGGGCTCTTGTGATTGGTTAAAATTTATAAAGCTGTCCCTACGTAAAGCTCCGGATTTAGTGTGAACAGTCAGGAACTCTCATCAGGCGTTTAGGGTATTTTATGGGATTGTCTCCCTGGTCATATCACAGATATGAACAAGGCCCGACTTTGAAGCAATGGGGCCCTGGGCAAAGCTACTTTAGGGGCCCCCTTCAAGGACAGATCTAGAGGGGGACACGTCCCGCCCCTCAGGACCAGATTTCCTCATGAATATGTGGGACACTCAACCCGGCCCACCGTAAATCGGGACCGGAAATTTAAAAAACTTTTGACCAGCTAGTCAAAAATTTGAAGAAAAAAAATAATAATAATGTGTTAGTTAATTAATTAACTTTATAATGTTAATAAATATATTCATGAAATTTTCTTCTGGAATTCAAATTAGATCACAGTCTAGAGTTATTACTACTCTCCTCCCAAAAAATATTAAATAAATAAATAAACCAGAAACGCTTATGGATATAAGCATGCTTTCACTATAGTGCGTACCTTGTGCCATACCCAGGATTTTTTTCTGTATCCGCCACGGGCCCCCCTTTACTGTATTAACCAAAAACCAAATTCTCAAAACTATGTACAACTTAATACTAAATTAGAGAGCCCCATAATTTTTGGGGCCTTCGACAAGCGCCCCACTTGCCCATGAAGAAATCTGGGCCTGGATATGAAGCATTTCTTTTTGATACAAGGTTCAAAAGAGTAAAGGCCTAACAGGAAGCCCCGAATTCATGTACGAGTTTGAAACAAAGGCTCAAACAAACACCTCAGCAGGCTTCTGAACAAATGATTGTTTGCCTGCTCGTTTATAAATTTTGTCTCCCCTTTCTTTGCCGCAAGCTTATAAGGATCACTCGTTTTTTAAAATAGTATTCCTCACAAAATAGTATTACACGAAAGAAAAAAAATGGCCATTAATGAAAATAAATGTTCAGTGGAAATTATATTTCTTTTGTACTACTTGCACAAAATACATTTTTTTCGAGAAAAATTAGTGTCTTTGGAGCACGTTTAATATGGCTTTTTGAAATGAAGCAGTACATCATTTAATAACTTTAATAAATATAAATCGATAATCCTCAGAAGTGAGTTATTATAAATGTAAATTATATTTCCTTTCATTAGGGAGAAAGCTCATAAAACGTTTGTATTGCATTATATGCTTTGTGTATGAAACGCGATCAAAAAACAAAACATTATTGGAAACGTTTTAAGTGATTACATAAATAACATGGAAAAAATTGCACATTTATCTTCAGGGGAGTATTTCAGCGAAAGTAATTAACTGCTAACGTGAAGGAATTACAAGCTGGTGAATTTAGCGATTAAGCCAGTATTATTTATGTCGCATTTTATCCTGTATTGATATTAATTACACATCATTCTCATTAATTAGGAAAAAATTCTGATAAAACTCAAGAGAGGAAAAGCCCCTTTTCCGATGCACGAAATTGTATTTTGAATATTAATCTTTCTTTAATGCCACGTAATTTTACAAGAAATAAAAATGTTTTAGAATGTTTTTAATAAGTTGTTTAGGTTTTCATTCAAACATTGAGGTTTTATAACCAGAATTTTATGATATTGTATACATATTATGAAATGCATTCGTACTACATTCATGCATTTAGAAATGGATTCGAAATGCATTTGTCATTAAAATAGAGTGAAAGAGTGGTTTAACATCCAGTTGAAACGTATCATGCTCTTCAAAACTTCCCAAATGAAATTAGTTGTATAGAAATCGATTGAAGGTGCCAAAACATAATCCAATAAAATTTTTAAAATGTTATGGTCGGATGACTAATAGGCGTATAGAAATGGGTGTACAGAAATCAACTGAAGTTGCCTAAGCATAATCCAATAAAATGAAAAGAAAAAGGTTTCAATTTAGGTTGATTAACTTAAACTGAACTGCTATTCTCATAATAATAAAAAATTAGTTTCATATAAATCCACTTCGATGTATGTGTCGCAAGAAGCTTAGCTATTATGAAATGTTTTATTATATATTTAAAATATATGTAAAAATGTTAAATGTAATTTAAAATAAAAATGCAATGCAGTATAATTTAATGTACCTTTAAAATGTTATTTAAAATTTCCCGAAAAAATTCGTTTATAGAATATTTTGTGAAATGTTGTAAGTATCTTCTGTATAAGTTTTGTAAGAATACTTTAAGCCTTTCCTTTTACATGCGATTAATTTTAAAATATATACTTTTATAAATATCAATATTGTCTTTTGCATGAAAATATCCTTAATATATCCCTCTTTTGCATTACCTATTTCTCACATCATGATTTTAAATACAGAAATTTCAAATTAATTACCCTGGAAATATACTTTATAAAATATTTTGTGAAATGTTGTAAGTATCTTCTGTATAAGTTTTGTAAGAATACTTTAAGCCTTTCCTTTTACATGCGATTAATATTAAAATATATACTTTTATAAATATCAATATTGTCTTTTGCATGAAAATATCCTTAATATATCCCTCTTTTGCATTACCTATTTCTCACATCATGATTTTAAATACAGAAATTTCAAATTAATTACCCTTGAAATATACTTTATAAAATTACTGAATGTACCGAAGGCTTTTTATATTCAGAATATCTCTATTTCAATTAAATAAGATTCTACCCAAATGCAATTCTGTAAACATTATACATGTCAAGTATATTTAGGATTACAATAAAGAAGTTAAAGTCAGGAAAGGCAGCTAATACAAGAGTAAAAATATTTCCTTGAGTTAGGCAATTTATATACACTTTCTACATTTCATTGTAAATTGCCTCATCCATTTTTAAGGTATTATATATAACACGAGAGAAATGGTTTTATTATTTAATAGTCGAATATATTGAAAATCGACCACGGTAGTACATGTTGATTTTCATCCGTAATCCAAAAGATAAAATGTTTATATAGTATTCGTTGAGAAAATTTAAATTAAAGGAGTAATTCAAACCAAAGTGGGAAAATTGTAAATATATAAAGCACTTTAAGGCATATTTGTCATCTAGAATACAGAAAATCAGTAAAAATACCTGTATTGAAAGCATATTTTATCATAGACTAGCTTTAAATATTTGACGTTGCTCGATAATCTTATTTTTATAAAATCAATAATTATGGAAATGTAAAAAGCAAACTATGACATAATAAAATCCATTCATAGGGTTACCGTATTTTACGGCGTATAACGTGCATGGCCGTATAACGTACACCTTTAATTTTAAACGAGATTTTTTGATTTTTAGGTATAATCTCCGTATAATACATACGCTTTTCTTGACGAAGAAACCGGAAATGTACATGTGCGATGCTCTTATCTTTTGAAGACATTCATTCGAAGGATTTTCCCAGGCTTTCGAACAATGGTATAATGAATTGACAAGCGATAAGGTGAACAATATGTGTATGAGGGAAATGCTTGAGGGAGTAAATAATTCTTTGTATATCTTAAAGAACCCAGAAAGTCTTTTAGTTTGGGACATGTTTAGATCCCATCTAATGGTTAATACAAAGAAATTGATGAAAGAGTGTAACAGAGACATGACAGTTATTCCAGGCGGATTAGCGCCATTAGTTCAGCCTTTAGATGTGCTTATCAATAAAGCATTCAAAAGAAATTTAAAATGTCAGTGGACCACGTAGATGTTCGAAGGTGAAAAACATTTACAACAGGAGGCCAAATGCGTCATGCTAGTCTAGAAATAGTTTGTGAGTGGAAAATAAAAGTATGGAATGAAATTAAACTTGACATGATTCAAAAAGTCATGAAAATTTTATAGTGTATCTAACAATCTATATAGAACGGAAGATGATTATTTGTTTAAGGATCACAGTAACAGTGATGGTGAAGAGGAAAGAGAATTCGATGATGTACCTCAAGATATAACGCGGTAAGACAAATATGACGAACTATTCATGTTATCCGATAATTAAAATTTTTAAGTTCATAAGGTATTTTATTTCTTTTAAATAAACATAAATAAGTAATATCGCCGCCGTCCACACCCGAAGGTTATACGGCCCTTCAATAATAAAACTAATCATGCCGACGTAATAAAACTAATCAGTTCAATTCAATAATAAAACTAATTCAATAATAAAACTCATTCAATAATAAAACTAATCAGTCCAACCAAACCGGGTCCCGAAGTTTTTCTTTTTGCAATTCGTTTACCTGTCTTTTTATTTTAAATCTGAGGGGCTATCCACCTTCCCCTTGTAGGGGGAAGTATATTTTCATAAGTTCCTGCATAATATTTGAATAAACATAATTTAGGTACATATAGAAATATAATCGTTTTATGTTCATCTTTTCCTTATTTTTAAATTTTTTTTTTTTATATCTGGCGAATAACACGCGTTCGAAAATGTCGATCCTCTTTTTTGTATTAATACTGCGCGTTATATGGCGAAAAATATGGTAATTGAAAAATAATATTGTGCATCGTATGTTTATTAGCATTAATTACTTTATAATTCATTATTCACAGTACGTTGCGATGCTCAGTATTCTTTTCTTTATCTTCCATGGAGTAAATGTTTTTGTATGCCTATTCTTCACATGAGTTGCCTTAATTGACCTTAAAATCCAAACTATCCATTAAAAAGGCTGAAATTCAGAAATTTGAAACAAAAGGGACAAGATAGTAATGATAAAAAAATTAAAAATCATAAGGGCAAAATGATGATATAATTTGTTGCTCAAAAATGTCAGAGTAGGGATAAAAATTGGTAACCTATATTTTTTACAGGGTCCTTAAAATCTACTGAATTAAATTTAATGCAATCGGATAAACGATTGATATTGTACAGGAAACAAACATATAAAACTTCGAGATTAAGTACATTATCTCTCCTGATTAAAAATGTTTCTCCCCAAAATTACAAAATGTTAGTAGTTTCGATGCTCAGTTTTGTAATTTTGAATAATATTTGTTGATATTTTTTTTTACATTTAATTAATAAAGCAGCAAAATCGAATCATGCATTGTATTATAATTAAAGGCGTATAAACCACCCTCAGAAGCAAAGTGTTATCGGAAGCAATTTAAGTAATTGCATAATGTTGGAAAAAAAGTCCCACGATCATCTGGAAGAGGTGTGTTCCAGCAAAACTAATTAACTCTAGGCGTGGAGGAATTACAAGGTGGTGAATTTCTCGATTAAGCTAGTATTATGTATGTGGCACGTTATCCTGTATTGATATTAATTACACTTCGGCCCCATTAATTACAAAGAAAACTACGATAAAATTTCGAAAGTTAGCTGATAAAGAAACCCCTTTCCTCCACTCATTGCATTGCATTTCTAATGCTAATCTTACATTGTTATGATTTTAAACTTCAAGATAATCAGAATGTTTTGGCTTAATTAACTCTTCAATTTCTAAATTTTTATATGTTACATTACATATTTAATAAATACATATATGTATATGTGTATATGATTCATTATAAAATATGAAAAAAAATTAAATAACTATTTCATAAATTTCATTAAGGTTATTTTCTTGCATTAAATTATTCTGTAAGTATTTCTTTTGTGAAATCTTCTGCTGTCATATATGAGGCATTCATAATTAAAGAGTAGGAAACATTATTTAAATAACTGTTTCATTCATTTCATAAGTTTAATTTTTTCATATTAAATTATTCTGTAAATATTTCTTTTATAAAAATTTTTGCTGTCATAAATGAAGGAGCTGAGATTTTAGGTTTTAAAAAGTAGCATTTTTATAACGTCATTAAACTGGTAGTCAAGAAGTAATTTTCTAAACTATTAACTGAATAAATTCCCAGTTAAATTAAATGCTCGTATATTTTTTAATGGTGCAAAATCAGCATAAACGTGTTAAAATGTTTCTGTCCTAGAACTTCATTAATTTAAATGTTATTCACATTAAAATTTGTGTATTATTATTAAAACATATTCATGTACACTGAAAAATTTGTAAGAAATAGTTTAAAACATGCTTTTATAAAAATTGTCTTTTAATAACATGCCCTCTTATAGCGTGTCTAATAATTTTTTGGGATCAACAGTGAATTAAATAAACTAAACCTAGAAAAGTAGTTACTCGAATATCTAAGGAAATATTACTTGTTGGCTATTTTTAAATTTAAGAAAAGATTTATTTGAGAAAACTATTTATCTGAAAGACTAGTGTATCGAGCGCAGGTGACTTGTTGTAGAAGGGTACCTTAGATGACATAAGAAAAACACGTATCTTATAAATAACTAACAACTTTATTCCAGTGGTCATGATTTGCCCGATGATCTGGGAAAAGAGCAGAATCTCAGAAATCTCAAGCAAAAATATACATTTTTCAACCTACCCCAGAAAATAGAAGATGTTGTTGAAAGCCAAAAGTAAGTCATCATAGATGTGAATGTGTTATCCACTTTACGAATCTCATGTGCAGGAAGGGCAAAACAAATTCTTTAGGTATTGTTTTAGGGAAGAGCTGTGTATTTTCACACAAAATTAAAGTTGTTAGCAATGGCTGCACAGAAGTTGAAAGTCAGACATATACTTCCAAAAGATTGATTCAGAGTGATGACACTTTACGGCAATCATTTGATATTAGTATGCAAGTTGTCCAATTTTTTTTCAGTTTTGTATGTATACAAACATGAATGTGATGCCAAGAAAAATTTTTCAGTCGTTACCAAAAAATATTGCGTGAATCAATTATAGTATCATCAGCAAAAAGTATGTGTAAAATCAGGCGTGAGGTTAGAAAGGAGTATGGTGTTTCTCATGCTAATGCTATTGCAAACATTGGTGTTTCTTTCCGAGGTACCTTGTTTACCCGAGGACATACTGTCGTATTGCCTGTAATAACTTTATTTATTTGGGCGTGATTCTTATTTATTTGGGTTGGTACATATTATTTAGTTCAAAAGGGGTATTTGGGTGCGTTGTGTTCATCTATTTTTTTAATACAACCCAAGGCTCTGGACATTAATTCGCAAACGAACAGGTCATTAATTTGTTTAAACTAGAGATAACCTTTCTTTCAAAAAACTGGAAACAATGATAACTGACTCAAAATTACAATACTAAAAAAAAAACTAATTTATTTACAATTTTATATTGTTTACATATTGACTCATCAATATCAATTATCTTGATGTACAGTTTACTAATTTACTGGTTTTTTTAGAATTATCATCAATTTGCGTTTAAAACTAGGTATTTCATTAATCTACTTTTTTTAGATTCAGGGAGCATATAATTATTAATCTAACTTATAGCAAAGAAAATCTATCCATAAAAATATCTTTTAAAAACACTGCTCCCGCACTAAAATTTCATTTAGCGAGGTGGAGTCTGAACAAGACAAAATGATTTTCACTCACCCAGTTTGATGATAACCACACTGGGACTCGAGTGTAGAAACTCTGCTTCGGCATGGGGTCTCGCTCCTTCCTTTTAGGTGGGGGGTGCACTGCGTCTCTAGGCTGTCGTTGGCATTCTTCTATTCTTTTCAAATGATAGGGCACTTATCAGGAAAATGATGTCATCGACATCTCTTGATCAAAGTAACGTTCAGTTCCGGGAAGACTCGACCGGATCTCCAATATTAAGGCGCATCCCCTTTACAACCTCGTCTCTATTCTCAAGGCAGTTTCAATCATATATTCGTCAACAGCAAATATCTTCCTTCCAAACGGGATTACGATGCAAGCATACCGGGAAGGATCAACCGGATCTCCGCACCGCAAAAGCGAATCTTTGTTTCTAGTCTTGTCGGCAAACTCCCGGGAAGGCTCACCCGGTCTCCGACAGTTAAAATGCCAATCTCTTCATCACCTGCGATGCTAAAACGACGGGAAGCGTCAACCGAGCCCGCACCGCAGAAGTGAATCCTCGAAAAAATCTCTAACTATTCTATATATTTTATATTCTCTCTTCGTTGCTCACGTCTTCTCATTACTCCCACATCCACTCAGGAAAGCTTTAAAATCTCATCCACTTAGCTTTAATTTCTATTTTTTCATTTTTTTTCATTTTTTTTCACTCTCAAATCGTGTACGACTTTCTTAAATCCTAACACGACCACCCAAGTCATCTCCACGTGTTCTGCGGTTTTGAAACTGTGTCCCCCTGTCATATATTCTCTACAAAGGTGCTTTGTGATTTAACGTCAAACCCGAAGCCAAAATCTATCTGTGTCTGAGATCTTTAGACCCCCCAATTCCTCTTAGCCTCTCTTAAATTGGCTAAGTCATAAAACGACCGCCCTCCTCTGCAATTAAAGTCGGCTTCCGAACTTTCTTACAAAATGTAATGGAGTAAGCCTTCGATGAATTTAACGTCTCTTAAAATTTAATTTAATTTTTCTTTCAATTCGAAGGCGCTTCATTACACATAAATCACAAATTTGTGATGTTGGGTCATTGATATATTGACCGATTACATAGGGCAACAGCGGTTTTGGTGCCGGGTATTTGGAGCTGATTTTATATGAATTTTATGCCCTGAATTTAAATATGGCGTTAGTTTTTGCCTAGGATCTATAACATTTTAGTGAAATATACAGTACACTATTTTAAGTTAAATCCATGGATCAAATTATAAACTAAACACGATATTTATTATTATATATTTTTTAAATGTTAAAGGAACATAAAAATCATAGAGAATATTGCAGTAGTCTTATTAAATATCTAATCTAATCTAATCTAATTACTTATCTAACTTATCTAATTACAAAGAGCAAGGAAGAGGAAAAAGTCATCAATGAAACCAACTAGTCACTGAACATTTCGGAAACTTCTTTTCCGTGACATTCTTGAATGTATTTTGGAACAGTCCCTTTTTAAATCCAGCAGTAATCTGCCATCATGTGCGTATCCCATCTTCCTTGGTAGTGGTCCTCCATAGTTTTAATATCCTGGTGTTTTAATATCTTTCACCTATTCCTCACTGGTGTGTCCTAAATTTTCAGGAAAATAGTCCAAGTGTCTGTGCAAACAGCGCACCTTAATGGTCATGTTACACCCAAGGGATCTGAAACTGTTTAGAATCTCGTTTACCAGTTCAACATAGTTTTCAGCTTTGCATTTGCCCAGAAAATTTCTGACAACTGCAACAAATGAAGTTTAGGCTTTTCACTCAGCCTCATTCATGGAATTTACTTAGGCAGGATCCTTAATGACTTGTCTTATTTGTGGGCAATCAAATATTCCTGCTATTATTTTTTCCGTACTCAACTTAGGCATTTTTTACTTTTTATACGCAAAGCATGATCCATTCATATCAAGATCCTTTACAAACTGCTTCATTAGGCCCAGCTTCATATGCAGTGGAGGAAAGACGATTTTCTTTCGTTCAACTAAGGGGTCGTTAATGACATTATTTTCCCCAACGTCCATGTTTTCTCTCTTAGGCCACTATTTTCTAACCCAGTGGTGGGTTTTGTCTCTGCTATCCCAGAGACAGAAGATGCAAGATATTTGATGTAGCCACTTTGCTGTCCAAGGAGAAAATTTACAATTTTTAAGTCCACACAAATCACCCATTGATGTTCATGATACTTTATCTTCTCCAAGAAAAAAGCTATGGTGTCATATTCTTCTTTCATTTTCGTTGAGTGAGGAATTGGTATTGAACCATATTTGTTCCCATTGTGTAGAAGGACACATTTAAAACTTCACTTTGAGCTGCCAATAAATAGGCGCCAATCATCTGGAAAACATTCAGGAAGACCCATTTTTTCCAGCAGTCCAGTTTCCCAGGACGACAAATTACCCATACTTGAATGTATTCAATAGAAAAAGAATATTGATAGATGAGTGGATGTACAATAAAACCTCATTTATCCGGCTCTCGTTGGTCCGGATGTCCGGATAATTTTGATCAGATTTGTAGACATTTTCATTTAATGTTCACATTAGAAAATACATTTTCAGTATGATAGTAAGAACGTCACTACAAGTACGCCAAATATTCGCTTTTCAGTTTGATTCAATGTGCAATTCCTGCATAGATTGTACAATAAATTATGGTAATAAAATGCTTTTTATTGAGTTTAAGAAAACTTCACTAGACTTACCAATACTTTGTTAAGAAATGATGTGAAAATATTTTGTTTTTTAATGTTTTGTAAATAATACTATGCAATTTTGTTACGAAACAAAGTAAGTCTTCTTAGTTAAGGATTTTGTATTGTTTATTACCCATATTACCCGGATTATCCAGATTTTCGATTGTCCGGATTGTCCATGGTCCCAGTTAGACCGGATAAACGAGGTTTTACTGTATCTAAAAAAGTAGAGCTGATAGAGAAAAACTGATTTCATATTTAGATTCAGCGCCTCAAATATAACTAAAATCACTTCTAAAATCCTAGGCACCAAAAAAAATTTTTTTTGTAGCCCTGTGTCATGTGTTAGATTTTGAGGTGATTTCGAAGCACTGCAAGGATGGTGAATATGCTAAATCTGATCTCGGAGAGATATCTGCAGAATATAATATATGGTATGAAGGTACAAAACTTTTTGCAGCATCAACCACACTGGTTCATCAGGAAAATTTTTATCTTAAAACAAGTTGGCAATGTATTATATACAGTAACCACCGCTTATAGTGATCACTGGTTATAAGAATCAACCGTTTATAAGAATCAATATAGCGAAAACAAAAACAAATGAATTATTTCCATGTTAAAATTTTCGCTTTAAAGAATCAATCCACCGGTTTTAAGAATCAGTTTACACTCTTCGCTTTCCTTTCATTTTTCCAAAAAAGCTACTTAAACCCTCAAAAGACACGAAGTTCTTTCTTTTTTTTAAGAAAGATTGATAAGATGGGATGGAATATAGTCGTAAAATTCACCCCTTTCTTTATTAGACATAACATCATAGTTTCCCCTTAAACGCTTTACCACAACACTGTCCTATTAGCTTGACGCGGGGGCAAGTTTACCCGTCCGAGTAAATCTTCGTCTGAGACTATAAGTATTGAAAGAGGTATAAACAGCCTCCTGAAAACTTCACTACGTCAAACTACCGTAGAAAACTTTTTCTTGCTCCCTTCCTGTAGTTGAAATGTTAAAACTGTTAAGCAGGTATGTTGTAACTTGTAACAAATATTGTATTTTTTCTTCTCTTACTATAATCATGTGTATCTACTTATAGGTCTAAAAATTAAGTTTTATTTTTAAAACTATGAAAATTAATTTTAATAAAAGATAGTTAATGCAAATTAAAGAGTATTTTATGGTAAATTATCTAATATATGTATATATAGGTGTGTGTGTTCCTGTCCAAAAACCTAAATTTCGGTTATAAGAATCAACCGCTTATAAGAATCAAAAACAGTAATAACAAATGTTATTCTTATAAGCGGAAATCACTGTATGCATTATTTTGTACGTCAAATATAGTTGCACATTAATTTTATACAAATTTGTGGTATGACATTCTCAAGTAGTATGATTTATTTTTTCTTGATGGTATCTTTTTCTTAACTGTCATATTTTGAGAACGTTATATCTTTTTTTTTAAATTTAGATATATATTTAAAAAATTTTAAGTATTTTAATTTTCATATTATTGATGTGTATAACATTTCACATGATTTTTTTATACAATGTTTTTTATAATGTATTTAATATTTCATGCAGAGTTCCCAAGCACAAAAGACACTTTGACATTTTTCCTTTTCAGATGTAGTGATACAATGATAAAAGGCTGAATCTATTTGAATTCTGAAGAGTTTATTATAAATTTGTATATTTTTATGTTGGGTTTTCATTTTAATCATGCGTATAACACTTCATGCTTTTTTATACTATGTTATTTATGCTGCGTTTAATTTTTAAATTGATTTTAATAAACATACACTCTTAAAATCCCGGGCAACGCCGGGTATTTCAGCTAGTATATGTATATATATATATATATATATATATATATATATATATATATATATATATATATATATATATATATATATATATATACACACACAGGGTGTCCATAATTAAATACCCACTTTCAAAAGGCTGCAAAAAAGAACCACTGGTCAGAATGACTTTGGACCAAATTTGAACTGAATATACTGGAAGAAGGAGGACACGATTTGGCATAATAAAAAAAATGTTCCAAAATGTATCAATAGATGACGCTGTAACATTTTGGAACTTCTTTTTTTATTATGCCAAATTGTTTCCCCCTTCTTCCAGTATATTCAGTTCCAATTCGAAGTCATTCTGACCAGTGGTTCTTTTTTGCAGCCTTTTGAATGTGGGACTTTATAATTATGGACACCCTATTTATATATATATATATATATATATATATATATAGGGCAAAAAGATGCATTCGCTGTTAAAAGACCCTTTACCTTTTATATCTAAAGAATATTTAATGTTCTGTGACGTCAGCAAAAACTTAACGCTGTGGTAAAACATTTCGACAAGATATTCAACATTAAATGTGATCTCTCATAATATATCTGTGAATGTTAGATGCGTGCATAAATAACATATGAGAGTTCTCTGAAACTTGAGGATATATTTCTCACCAAAAATATGTGAACTGATGTCGTGCGGACACCATTATTTTCATATTTATGTATTTTTTTAAACAGAGCTATAGCCATAGGGTTTATTTATGATCCGTTCATAAATAAACATTTATGCATGATGGTATGGGCTGGTCAAATTTTATAAATATATAATTTTTTTTTGTGTGATGGAGAATTTTTTTATGATTCATAAAATAAAAAGTTTCTTTAAATTAAATTTTAATAAAAATTTCTCTTTCCAAATTCTCCCTTGGTTATTAAAAAAATAATGATAAATAAATACAATGAAATAAACAAGAAATATAACATTTGATAAAAATTGGACTAATTAATATATATATATATATATATATATATATATATATATAAATATATATATATATATATATATATATATATATATCTATATATATATATATATAAATATATATATATAAATATATATATATATATATATATATATATATATATATATATATATATATATATATATATATATATATATATATATATATATATATATATATATATATATATCTGTGGTTTAGTACAAGAAGTGCCTAAGTCAGTTTTTTCCAAGATGACTTTGTTTGTTTGTCTCTTTAAAAAATATTATTTTCAATGTAAGAAGTACCCAAGTCTATACAATGGTTTAGAAAACACTTTTAAAGCATCAGGCAGACTTGGGTACTTCTTACATTGAAAATAATATTTTTTTAAAGAGACATAAGCAAAGAATGTCATCTTGGAAAAAACTGAATTAGGCACTTCTTGTGCCAATCCATTTATTATATTATAATGAATTGCTAACTAAGCTTGGATTATTTGCAAACAACTTGACAAATGGGCAGGGCCAAAAAAAATATAATTCTCATGAAGACAGATAGTCTTGGAGTTTTTGACACTGCTATGGGTTCCTGAGCAAAGCAAAACCGATGAGTACGCTGGCAGGGAAGAAATTCCTAATACGGAAATTTCTCTAAATTTTTCCTGGTAGCTAGAAAATACAGCCATCCAGCCAATTTTGGAAAGAACCATCGTCTATCGTGAACTGTTGTACAATATTTAAAGCTCAAGATGTCAAAATTCAAAAAAAAGATTCGAAATGGTTGGATCATAAAGTAAGTACACAGTCCAGTCATATTAGTGTGACCACCGCCTACTTTTGACGTCAACGCTAAATAACCCATCGCAGAAGGCACGTGTCATCAGTAAATTTGGGGGATATATAAAAATGTGTTGTAGGCATTCGGAAAACATTTCAGTTCTTGCAGTCATGCAGAAACGGAGTGATTTATCCGACGTCCAAAAGGTCATGATCATTGACTTTTGGGCCAAGGGTGGAAGCATTTCCGAAACGGCTAATTTTGTAAACTGTTCGCGGGCCGCCGTGGTAAAAGTATACAGTGCATGGCAAAATGACACTATCCAAAATCAACGACGGGGAAAATGTGGTGCACCACGGGCCACAGATGGCAGAGGTGGACGACGGCTGCGGAGATGCGTTCGGGTGAATAGACGTGCAACCGTTGAGCAACTGACCGTCCAGATGAACCAAGGGGCTACCAAAAGTGTCTCCACATCGAGAATTCAGCGAACGATGCTACGTATGGGCCTTCGCAGCAGACCCTGGTTAATGCACCTATGCTGACTGTTGTTCATCGGCGACGAAGGCTGGAATTTGCACGCTAGTACCGCAACTGGACTTCCACTGAGTGGAGACAGGTGGCATTTTCCGATAGATCACATCTTATGCTCGATCGGAAAGATGTACGTTGGCGTATACGGCGTGACACGTCTAAAAACAAACACCCTGCCACAATTGCAGGAAGGGTCCAAGCTGGAGGAGGGAGCATTATGGTCTTGGGAATGTTTTCGTGGTATTCTCTGAGTTCGCTCATCATTGTGGAAGGCACGATGGATCAGCACAAATATGCATCTATCCTTGCGGACCATGTTCACCCCTACATGCGAATTGTTTTTCCTCAGGATGATGGCATCTACCAGCAAGACAATGCGACGTGTCATAAAGCTCGCAGTGTACGTGCATAGTTCGAAGAGCACCAGGATGAGTTTACCGTACTCCCTTGGCCAGCAAATTCCCCGGACTTAAACCCAATCGAGAATCTGTGGGACCACCTCGATCGGGTTGTTCGCACCATGGATCCTTACCCGCTTAACCTAGCGCATCTGGCCACGGCACTGAGTCGGCATGGCTCAACAAACCAGTGAACACCTTCAGGAACCTAATTGACTCTCTTCCTGCACGTCTCGCAGCGGTCCGCTCTGCAAAAGATGGTTATTCTGGATTTTGACACGTGGTCACATTAATGTGACTGGACTGTGTATATGCATGATTTTTTTAATAATTTTTTCTAATAATTATTTTCCTAATATATACAGGGTAAAGATATGTATGGATATCTAAATTTGTGTCTTCATTATATGTCTGGGATCTCCTGAGATTACGCTGTTATAACACAATCATGTACCTATTTAAACCAAGACACTATTTCAAAACTGGTTTTTATGTGCGTAAATTAATAAAATCAATACAAAACGTTATCAAAGCTATTTTTAAAGTTCAATTACAACCATAAAGGATTTTTATAGTTGATGCAATGTTATTCAATTTCATATGCATTTTATTCATTTTCTAAAGTTCCTTAGTAAAGAGCGTAAATTTGGCCTATGAATATTTTACATTTTTCTTTGGACATTGATAAAACCATTGATAATAACAGCGATGTAAATTTATGGAAAAAACTATTTTAATTATTTCTTTAAACAGAAATAATTCAATGAAATTAATAGAAAACGTATTGTTGACTAGGCAAATTTAGTAATTTGATATATGGTGTGGTAGGAAATGAAAGAAAATTATTTTAAGAAGGCAACTATATATGATTTCACATATTTTAATTATATTATAAGAGTATTGCACAATTCAGTTTCGATTAATTCACTTAGAAGTAAAATTTACTTGTATTACTATAAACCATCAAAAAACAATGTTTGTGTAGCAATTAAAAATACTGTACCTCGTCGAAACAATTATATTCATTTAGATTTATTCAACACCTTTACAACGACAGAGAACATAAAAAAAGGAAACGAAAATTTTTACTTAGTAATTTAGTTTTTTTTTTTTTTATTTTGATGCACAGTAAAACTTTTAAGTTATAATTAATTGGTTCTCTACTAAAACTAATAGCACTGCTTGGAATGCTTTACTGCACAAAGGATTTTTAAAGGGAATAAAAAAAACCCGGATTAAAAGGATAATATCAACTTGCATGCTTAATATGTCCTCCCTTTCCCTTTATTCCAGTTCATCATCATTTTTTGCTTCTTTCTTTCAGCAGGAGGTACTGTTTTTTCCTAATGCGCGTATCTTAATGTGAAAGCGTAAAAGGACCGTATGCGCTAAGTGTCATTTCAAAGACAAATAAGGGGCATTTAAGCTTACTGACTCAGCAAATCTCCTCTTCTTTTACAGAGGCTACGCTTAAAAAAACAATATAATTACACTATTTTTGAATTTTATGGAGAGTCAGCTTCTTGACGTAATGGAAACTTTTTAGCGATTTTCCTGGATCACTTAGATTGTTTCCTGTATTTTAAATGCTAACGACAGTTCCAAGAGTATAGTTGGGGACGTTAAGGGTGACATAAATCAGGAAGAAACAGTTTGGGCTTAATTTATTTCATGAAAATAACGTTCTTTTGGTAGCATTTTACATTAAATTCCTAACAAGGAAGGAAAAAAATATATTTTTTAATTTTTGTAGAGAAATGGCATTACAGTCCTATATGCTTGAAAATTAAAAAAAAATATTACAATTTGACTCGAAATTTGTTAGGTAAAAGGCAAGATTTATAACTAATGTGAATATTAGTTTAAAAATAATGGTAACTATGAGGTTCTTGAATAAATATAGTAAGCAGATTTGTATTATGATCGAAAATTACGAAAAGTTTTGGATTTCGAAAAATAAAATTTTTATTTCTGAGAATTGTCTGTATTACAGTACACAATATAGTATGAAAACGAAAAAGAGTATATACTGTTTTCTTTCCTTTTCTTACCCTTTTCAGGGGAAGTGCATTTTAGTTAAATTTCTGACTAGTAGACGGCTGTTAGCGGAAAATTATACAACAGATGTTCATAATTGACTGATATTAAAAGAAGCTGGGGCGCCAGAAGAAAGAGACAGTGTAACCTTGGCAGAAAGAGTGTAACCTTGGAATATCGAATAACAGAGAAATATTTTTAAAAAAAATCTTGAATAAGAATTTTCCAGATACTAAGTTTCAATTTGAAGTATAGCTTTAAGTTAAATAATACATGTACGCAGTGCCGTAACTAATCATTCATGTGATCTGGGCAAGAATCTGCATTTGGGCCCCTTAATCAATTAGGTTTGGGAAAATAATAATTGTAAAACAAATACAGCATTTAGAGGCCCCCTTCCAAGTGAGCCCTGGGCGGGTGCCCCTGTTGCAACTGCCTAATTTCGGCACTGCATGTACATATAAAAATTAGGCATACTTAAAAAAATAACATTACATGCAAATAACAAACATATGTGCTTGTAAAATAAAAGAGGAAGTAAAAGAAGCTTTTAAAATATAAAATATGTCATAGTAATTGAATTTTATTTAAGAAAATAAGTGTTCTTCGCTATACATTTACATTCCGAAGCTCATAAAAAACTCCCAAAAACAAAGCAAAATACCTCAATTCTCTTCTGCTCAGGTTTTTTAGAAGCTGAATCATGCATCTGCAGATGTGCGTCTAATGTATAAAGTACGAAAATTTTCTTTAAGACAACAGTTAAAACCAATGATTCGAGAGGTACTTGGTTTCCAAGGGTTGCATTAAAGTATGTAATGCTTTAACAGCATAAAAAATTCGACAATTTAAATCCTTCACCCAAGTTAGCTTCATTGTTGAGAGTCATTAAATGCATGCTACATTGACCTGTAACTGAGATCTTTATTAACAATTCAACTGTTACATAATTACGATCATTCTCAAACGGAAATCATTCAATTCACAAATTTCTATCTCAATCAATAGTGGCTTAACTTTATCACCGCGAACTCAAAATCTCGCTACGGCGTGACGTCCTAGACTCTAAAAGTAACACAAAATAAAAGAGCAATTAAAGATTAACATTGATTGATATTTACACTAAAACTGACAGAAGCAATAAAATAAAACGCGAGTTTATTGACGTTAGATGGCTTTTCTGCTCATTTCGCAATCCCTATTCGGTAAGGAATTTTTCAAATGCTTATTTTTGTTGAAAAAAATGCCCCAGAAACTTTAAATGAAAACTCTTTTAAGATAACATGCGAATTGAAGGCCCCATTAAAAGTCATTTTACGGAGGAATAACATTTAATATTGATTATAATTTATAGCTACGGTTATAGAGAAAAATTTATATTTTATTTTAAATGGGATTCTTCTTTTAAAATCTACTTAAAAGCGGGGCCTTCGGATCAAATCATTTTTAAAAGCTTTAATACTTACATTCATAAATTTCATTCTCATACATCGCTTCGCTAATTCCTAAAATGTAATACACGACTATAACATAAAATTTAATATCTCGGCAAATACATTCGGTAAATAGATACACGAGCGCAAAACAAATAGTGTAACGCTGAAAGCCAGTAATTTTTGATGCATGAAACTTTTCCAAAAGTTATATTTTTAACGCTATTAATGTGGTTTGTTAGCGCAATCGGAATACTTTCTAGATAAATGAAAACCACACTTGCGCTATTACAAACATTTCCGAGAGATTAATGGCTAGAAATTTTATAAATTATATTCTTAGATTAAATATTTCATGGGAATTATGATTCTTAAAATAAATAGAGGGAGATTCTTTAATTTATGTTTGTCCCGAGCAAACATAAAATACACTTAAAAGGAAAAGCTTTAAAACAAATTTTAGAGTTAGCAATGAATGGTGTTCGTAAGCATCTTTAATTTGTCGTTAAAAATATTATTAAAATTTTTTTGGTGGATTTCTTTAATAAAATTTTTTCGAACTCAGTTTTGTTTAGTGGAGTTCTAAAATATCAGAAAACCTAGACGTTTTGTACTGATTACTGATATTTTGCTTAATTAAAAACCGAAAATTTTTCGGACAGTTACGAACAGGAAGCGAAAATGCTTGAAATTTAAAATGCATTCACTGATTTAGTTAACAACTTGTTACCTCGGTTTTTCTTCTTAATTCTAAAATAACACTGAAAGAAAAACATCCTACACATTTTTCTTTGAATTACAGAATTTAAAGGTTTTACTGAATCACTCTGAAACCGCTCTTCTTTTTAAAAAATTTACAAACTGTATAATTTTCTCTCTTCTCTTTCGGTTTGAACACCATAATTTCTAAAATTTAAAAACATTGCAAACTTAATTAACTAAATTTACATAACTTTTTCCTAATTTGCTGCAAAATATATTTCAGAGAAAAGTTCTCATAAAATTTGATATCTATGACTCTGTTTATCTTCAAGACGAAATTTATTTAAATTTCTACGTTTTTCTCCGAATCATGTAAAATCAAAGGAGACATACCAAGAAAAAAGGTAGAAATATGAACTTTTAATATTAAAATTAAAAATAAAAGCATTCTTCTTAAAAATCAGCGAAGCATTCTATAATTTATAGCACTTTAAACATATTATCTATATATGTTTTAATACTCTCTTGCTAATACCAATTCCGTTAACGCAACAATGCATTCTACATAACTGGAATACCAATATCTTCCTTTTTTTCAAATTTCCATTTTGTCACGAGTCGCCGATATTTAAAATTTTTGTGAACATCGAAAAAGATACATTTGTGAAAGACACATAACACAAAGTAATTGGAAGACTAACGCTGTGAAATAAATGCCATAAAGCCCTATTGGACGTTTAATCAAATACAATAGCACCAAGAAAAAAAAATGGATTGTTTATAATTGAATAAAAGGCACATACGAAAGGCAGTGAGACACACAGTAACAGACTAATGACTAATTGTAAAGAGTCATTCCATTAAAACTTAGAGCAATGAAATGTGAAATCCAGATCCTAGTTCACCGACTGAATCAGAAAGAAAACAACAATTAGGGAGAACTAAAAAGGAAACATTGGAAGGAAATAATGGTGCATAAAAACTGTGGGAACCCAGAAAGACTTCAGCGAATGAGGGAGATTTCTTTAATGACGGAAACACAATGGTGAATCATAGCAAAATGTAAAAGGAAAATGCACTGTAAGGTGTAAATTTGAGAAATGAACATTGGATTCCACAAGCACAATGAAGACAGACTTAGTAGAGGACCTTCCCCCACTTGTTTGGTTCTCTTTTTGACAGCTAATTGTTGTTTTCTCATCTTGAATATTTTAACTTTTAATCGTAAGCCTACCACCACCACCGTTTATTATCTGCCTATACTGGAAACTCCATATTTATCTGATTTTGACAGTTTATTGTTAACCCTGTCTCTTATGGATTACGACCGTATCGGCTAAGTCTATGCTTCTTGGCTCAGTCAGGGTCTTAGCTCTCTTTTCGGGTGACATGAGTTGTAACCCGATGTTACAAATAACCCAAACTGATTTTTAATGCATTTTCCTTTCCAACTGACATTTTCCTTTTCATCTCTGTTATCGCATGGTATCACTTTAAAATTTTAACTTTTTAAAAATCTACATCAGGGGTCGGCAACCTTTTTAACTAGGAGGGCATATTTCAGAAATGCGGGAGTTCGGCGGCCACTAGTGGGTGAAGAGGAGGAAGGGGGTTAATATTTAAACATGAATATATTAATGCAACATAAATTTCTAATACATGAGTTCAAATTTTAATTTAAACAAATTAATCTAAAAATTGATAATGCAATATTTGGCATTGCAAATCTGCAGCCAACTTGTTGTAATGTGGCACATAAGTTGAACTCCTAGTTCTGAGGCATTGGTACGGCCTAGAGCCATCCTGTCATTTTCTTAAATGTTTTGTCCTTCGTCCTTACTATAAAAAATAAAAAATAATACTTGGCTTGCCAAGGTAAAAAACAACAAAAAATTTTATAAAAACAAATAAAAATGTATTTCTATCCTTAAACTTTCTCTTTTAATTTTATTCATCTTTGCATCGTATGTAGACCCTCTTTTCTACTGCCCTGCAAGATGCTTACTCACTTTTTCTTAAACTATAAACTCACGGATTAACAGCGGCCCAAACATTTTACTCCTTTCCTATACTCTGTTTCATTGGTTCCCCTCTGCTTGTTACCCGAAAGTCTGCAATTGAGGGCGTGGCCCAGGAATTGCAGTTGCGACCCATTTCCTATGGTCCTATGGAGGCATTGGTCCAAGTGAGTGTGAGTGGGGCTTGATCGGTACTTTGAATTTGAGTATTTGGATTAGAAAGCAAAGATTCATGTGCATAAATTCTTGGTATTAAATTCTTCCAATAAGGAATAAAAATATTTGAAAAACTAATAAGTGGTAGCATTTCTATCGCAATAATTTTCTAATTTAAGATTTGGGAAATGTAATGAATTATCTTTCTCCAGATGCGATTTCCTGAGCTGCAATTTATCTTTTAAAGCATTTATCGTATTTATCATACAAGCAAGGTGAGAGCGACGCTGTCGAGAGATCAGACTGCTCAGTTTTTGATTTTTACGGTTTTGCGAATTTAAATTTTTTTCCCTAAAATTATTCATTGCAAGCACGAGCGTTTGTGCTTCAAATACCTAAAAGTTTTCGAAATTTGAAAGGCGGATACCGAGGTGTTCGCGGGCGCCGCGTGGCCGACCCCTGATCTATATATATATATATATATATATTATTTCTAATTTTTTTTGCTTAATCCCTTTTTCTCCCTTCATACTTAACCAAAATCGATAAATGAAGAACCGTTTTAAAGATTAAGATCTCCACTTTGTGCGAATTGTTATTTTAGAATTGCACATTGTATTGTTTGCTTAAAAATTGAAGTATAACCATTATAATAAATTTTTCTTCCCCTAAATGGCACGCGCGCTAGCTTTTTTTAATTTTACCACTATCAATCGCACTGAATATTTAAATTTAAAAATCGCTTGCTTTTATTATCATTCTGTGATTTCATTAAAGAGTTTCTTTATTGGTAACATCCGAGTAGGTGTACATTATTTATTTTTCATGGAAAGTCCATATATAATATTTCTAGAAGGTGATATTTTGTGACGATCCTTTTCTCTCCTTTCATACTTAACAAAAACCGATAAATGAGGTACCTTTTAAAGATTACGTTCTCCGATTCTGACGAATTGTTAATTCAGAGTGCCGCATTGTATTGTTTGTTTACAAATTGAAGTGAAAAATTGACTTTTGGCCCTAAAGTTGTTTCCCTGGATGTGTTGAAACGGCACAGCCAAATATTATGCAGAAAGAGGTTTTTCAATGTAAATATCACATTTTCCATGCGTTTGTGTCATATTTAACTTTTAATATTGTCTACAAAGATTTTTTGACGTGTACATTAGGGTGGAGAGAAATTTTATTTTCTTATTTCTTTTCTTTCCTGTATCATCAATCATTGATCCATGGCCCAAGATGCAAAAGTGCAAAATTTCAACCTGTTTTGAAAATATCTTCAGGTGGCGCACTAAAATTGAAGTTTTGAAAAGTAGTATAAAAAGGCGACATTTAAAAAGGTGGTAATAAAACTCAATAATACATTTTTATTTGTTTTATTTGTTACACAAATTAAATATATTATATTAAAAAGCATTTAAGCAATAGACTCCTCCTTAATAATGTTTAAGTATCATTTTCAGAATTTTTTTGGATTTTGTTTTTCGTGAAAATATTGAGATTTTGTCTCAAAAAGTGGCAAGTCTCGCCTAGCTTTTATCTTCGTTCTTATATAACCGTCTTTTGCCTCTGAACCACAAACAGATAATGCAGCCTCCGTTACTAGATTTACACGTTTGCACAAGTAAGCTATCGTAGCCTCCGTTACTAGATTTATACGTTCTACTGCCTGTGTGTGACAAGGAAACTTCTTAAAATACAGGAAATTGTCTCCTGAAGAAATCTTAGTCTTTATTTCCGTATCACTGTATTTCATCGTCATTGGTGGTTCAGTAACATTTTCTTTCCACCAATTTATCAAATCGTAATAATGTGATGCTCTGATCTGAAGTTCAGGAAGCTGAAACAAGCGTACTTTTCTGCCTTTGGTCTGTTCTCTTGCTTTTAATATTCTTCGAAGAGCTAATTCTCTTATATGTAATTCCTTGTCTTGTAACATAGCTAGCAACACATTTTTAAGGTGCGCAAAGAATAAATTTCGTTGAAGAGTTTTTAATACAATTCTCTTCAGCTTGTCTTACATATAAGAAGACCTTCTAACCATATGAAAAACGCGGATAGGCCCATATTTACAAGAACGTTTAGTCTTGATGTCAAACCAGGTTGGTGCGTACACTTTCATAATAAAATCGACAAGTCCTTTCAGGTTGACCGATGGTTTCATTGTTCCTACATAAAAACGAAGAATCTTGTTTGCACAAGTAAGCCATCGGGAATGTGCTAATTTTCCTGGATCTCTGTCATCTAAGCTAGGCGGGATTGTGCCAACAAGAAATAGCTGAGGACATTTCGTATAAATATTTTTGATTGGTGCTTAATAATTCAGCATTAATATCCTGCAATTCTGAACTTACAGCTTCAAAGGTCACCACTTTATATTATAGACACTTTTCAGGACTTTTTCCAATGTTTCCTGAAAAACTATTTGGACCTGTAGTGGTAGCATCGAAGCTGGCGAAAAGATGACGGAGTGGTAATTCATTAGCATGTAGTAGGCACACAAACCACGTTAACGGTCGACTAAGATTATTTTTCCAATAGTCTAATGACACCGTTTTTCTGTCCTGAATTTACAGCAGTACCATCATATCCAATTTCCACCAACGATGTATGAAATTCGGAACTTTTTTCTAGAAACTCAACTATAATTTTTTGAATCGTAATTGCATTACCCTAATCAAGTGAAAGATGTCCTATGTACTTAGAATTAAGAATGAAGAGCATATTTCTTTGATTTCTGAGCCAGATTCTGAAGCTGTACGTTCAGAATTGCCGGATGATAATGCTGAATTATTAAGCACCAATCAAAAATATTTGTAGGAAATGTGCTCAGTTATTTCTTGGTGGCACAATCCCGCCTAGCTTAGCTAACAGAGATCGAGGAAAACTAGCACATTCCCGATGGCTTACTTGTGCAAACAAGATTCTTCGTTTTTATGCAGGAACAACGAAACCATCGGTCAACCTGAAAGAACTTGTCGATTTTATTATGAAAGTGTACGCACCAATCTTGTTTGACATCAAGACTAAACGTTCTTGTAAATATGGGCCTATCCGCGTTTTTCATATGGTTAGAAGGTCTTCGTATATGCAATACAAGCTGAAGAGAATTGTATTAAAAACTATTCAACGAAATTTATCCTTTGCGCACCTTAAAAATTTGTTGCTAGCTATGTTACAAGACAAGGAGTTACATATAAGAGAATTAGCTCTTCGAAGAATATTAAAAGCAAGAGAACAGACCAAAGGCAGAAAAGTACGCGTGTTTCAGCTTCCTGAACTTCAGATCAGAGCATCACATTATTACGATTTGAAAAATTGGTGGAAAGAAAACATTACCGAACCACCAATGACGATGAAATACAGTGATACGGAAATAAAGACTAGTATTTCTTCAGGAGACAATTTCCTGTATTTTAAGAAGTTTCCTTGTCACACACAGGCAATAGTGTAAAAAAGTGTGGCAATAGTGTGTAAATCTAGTAACGCAGGCTGCATTATCTATTTGTGGTTCAGAGGCAAGAGACGGTTATATAAGAACGAAGATAAAAGCTAGGCAAGACTTGCCACTTTTTAATACAAAATCTCAATATTTTCACGAATAACAAAGTCCAAAAATCTTCTGAAAATGATACTTAAACATTATTAAGGAGGAGTGTATTGCTTAAATGCTTTTTAATATAATATATTTAATTTGCGTAACAAATAAAAACAAATAAAAATGTATAATTGAGTTTTATTACCACCTTTTTATATGTAGCCTTTTTATACTACTTTTCAAAACTTCAATTCTAGTGCACCACCTGAAGATAATTTCAAAACAGGTTAAAATTTTGCACTTCTCCATCTTCGGCCATGGATCAATGATTGATGATACAGGAAAGAAAAAAAATTTAAAAAAAGTTTTTTTTGCTCCACCCTAGTGTACATATCTCATGTTCATCTGTTTTGTCTTAAATTTCACCTCCAATATTGTGGCCAAAGGCATTTTGTAATTGGTTTCGTATTATCCTTTCGCACCATTGTTATTTGACAAACAATTGCTACAAATGATCCGGTTCGTCTTGTATCTTATTACAAACCATAACCTCGCTATATAATTTATCGTATTTTAATCGCATGAAAAAGGGTCGCAAGGGCCACCAAGTATTGTTTATACCTTATTTTTTTATTAACTATCCATATTTTTCATGCCTTCTTTTCTAACTTAGCCCACAGTTCACAGCATAACTTTATGCTGGAGTTAAAGCCTATAAGGTCATAAAGGTTTCATATTCATAGTGCTTTGTACTTTTAGACTATAATATGTGATATTTTTGGGACAACTTAGGTTACTATGAAATGGTGTACGCCGAGGCGCAACATCCTCTGTAAAGCCATTATTTTCACTATTATTATATTAAGTCATTTGGACAATTGCCAGTTTTCTCTTTTGTGTCGGCTACTTTCACAAATTTTCATATATTCTGAATTTTTATTAATAAAAATCATTTTGTGTAAAAAAACATGCTTTTAAGTATATTTGCCTGCAGTTGACATCATGATAGATTTCTACTGCTGACAAAGCCTCAGGCTTTTGGGCTCCAGTTAATATTAAACTGTCAGAACTACTGTGGAGGTTTCAAATCTGATGTCACTCTGGTGAGATACTCTTCATCCCTCTCATTATAATATAAGTGCTTTAATAACCACAACAAACAAAATTTATTGCAATGGAATAAAATCTGACTCAATTAAATGGTTAACGATCATGAATATTTTAAATGATTATCCCACACAGATCAATGAAATACCTAAAATCATCTCAATATCCCTCAAAAATCGGAACTAATATATATAATTTATCACTAAAGGATTAAAAGGATGACTTTTTCAAACTGGTATCATTTTATTACATGGGTATGTCCTAACATCATAGTAAGAAAAAATCTATCTAATGAGAAACCAATAGCCCTCCTAATAAATCGTCAGATGTATAAAAGCCCGCTGAATAAATGTGTTCAACATATTTAATATTTGTTTATTACCTTGCCGAAAGACACATAAAAGTCAGTTTTGGTACGTATTTCGCAAAACGCCATAATTTTTCATCTCATGCGTGGGAGAAATTTATGGATGTATTTGTGGCAATCGTAATCTAGGAAGGCAATGTTATAAAAAATGCAGATTCTTCGCAGAAGCAACCTGAAGTATAAATATTTTGAATTAACTGGGAAGCAGTTTTCGAGTGTTTTATTTACTTTCTTGAGATCCCTTTGAGTTATTTATTCATTTATACACTTATTTAAGATTTATAGTTTAGTCCTCTAAATTTATGGGATTTTGAAAATGTAGAACATGGTGTGTTACTTATGCCTCATGTGAATGCATCTTAAATATAAATTTCGAATTGTTAAAATATGTATTTGCTAACATTTTGCGCTAATGTAACAGAAAGCAACTTTTGTAACTGAATCAGTACTTACCAATCAATCATGCCTACTACTTTTTAAATTTTATGGTGTGCAATGTTAGATAAACTGCATGTGTTATGTGTAGTTTATCTAACATTACACACCATAAAATTGTGATATTGTAAAAATTGTGATATAGTTCAAACATATTCGTGGGATTTAATTTATATATATATATATATATATATATATATATATATATATATATATATATATATATATACAGGGTGTCCAGCGAAGAAGTCCCTGATTTCAAAATTAAAAATCTCGAAAACAAAGATCTGTAGAAGAACGCAACAAACGGTATATTTATCGTGAAAGCTTTAAGTATTTTATACACTAATTTTCGAAATAGTTACAAAAGCTGCTAACAGATGGCTCTTTGCAACTCTTATCAGCATGCTTATATAAACGTGTACTCTTTGCAATCACTACATCACAATCTTTTCAAAATGTCCACCTTTCGCTCTATGGAGATGGCGCAGTAAAATTTGCCATCACACCCTTTAATTTCTCAACAGAAATCGATTCAGCTGCCGCATAGATCGCCGAATGAAGCTCGCCCAGCGTGATGGGATGGTTCCTGTAGACAGTATCTTTTAATGTGTCCATAAAAAATAGTCACAAGGACTCAGGTCTGGGGAATATGAAGGCCAATCCATGACTGCGGCTCTATTGCTAAATGTTGCTAACAGCTCCATCTGTTAGCAACTTTTGTAACTATTTCGAAAATTAGTGTATAAAGTTCTTACAGCTTTCCCGATAAACATACCGTTTGTTGCATTCTTCTACGGATCTTTGTTTTCGAGATTTTTAATTTTGAAATCAGAGACTGCTTCGCTGGACACCCTGTATATATATATATATATATATATATATATATATATATATATATATATATATATAATATATATATATATGTGTGTGTGTGTAATACCCGGCAGCTGTAGGCATTTGTCGGTAATAGCTGTAGGCTATAGTCGGGCCGAAATGAATCTCCATAGATTTCTAGAACAGTCTTTATTCTGGACGCACAATGGCGGCGTTTAGAAGTATGTTACATCACACATAAAATCACATGTAAATTCTGGGCTTGCCTGAGTATTTAGCTGCGTTACTTCTTGATTGACGGAGGAAGGACGGGGCCAGCGGCGCGCGGCGATAGAGCAACACGTGACAAAAAGAGTGCGGAGATGACAAAAAGCATGGACGGGACATCAGCAAAGTACTCGGACAGTCATAAAAAGCACTGGAAAACTCTTGCTCTGGCTTATACGAAGGATTCATTACCTCCGCCACCAGTGGGTCAAAAACTTCTAATTGGTTATCGGTGACCACCTGACCTCGTGCATTATAAGTCGTATGATCTTTCGGAAAGCGCTAGGTAAACTCGTGATGTTGAATCATGTTTTAAAAATAACTTTTAATGTTCTACACGTGTGCGTTAAGGGACAATTTAGCAAGTTAATTCGTTTATCCTGAGGTCATAATTTGAATTAGGGGGCGATACTTTATCCAAACGTTCACGGGAAAAATTTAGAATATACATTAATTAATAATGGTTGAACGTTATTATTAAACACACACACACACACACACATTCAGGTGGTTATCAAAATAATGGAAACACTAAGAAACATCATAAAAGCTTTTATTAATTCGAATCAGGATCACCTTTGAAATATTATACCACCTGATTCACCTTGGAATTGGATTATACAAGTCATAAATATTGGTTAAGAATATATTACACCATTTTTCAGGGAAAATTCATGAAAGTTCCTGTTTTGTCATGTAATATCACCAGATTCATCTTGGAATTGGATTATACAAGAAATGAATAGGGGTTAAGAACTTATTATACCATTCTTCAGAGAAAAATCATGAAAGTTCCTGTAGAGATGCTGTGGGGGATATCTATACCTGGCTCTATCCGCTTATACAGATTACAGTGGTTAGATGATATATAGTCGGGGGGGGGGGGTTGTACAGGGCAAGATAAGATATTTGACTTCTTTTTCATGCACTTCAAATCAATACTTGACAGATTTAGCTGTATGTATAGGGGTAATGTCCTCCTGGAGAACACCATCTCCTGCAAGAAACAGTGTTTGCTCCATAGGAAGGACTAGTGAGCTAAAATTTGGACATAGTCCTTCCCATTCAATCTCCCTTTTAGAGTTACAATAGGGCCTGCAGAAAATCATGAGATGGCATCCCAAACCCTGATAGATCTACCTCCATGATTGACAGTTTAGATGAGACAGCCAGAATCTTACGCTTGTGCAGATGTTTTCCAGACATACGCAAGTCCTGTTACAAGGAACAATGTGAACAATGATTCGTCAGATCAAATGCCGTTTTTGGACATATTACTCTACCAGGATTTGAGCTCGTGGCACAGGTGTGGGCGATATTTTGTATTGGCATCTATTTCAAGTGGCTTGGGAATAGCTACTCTTCCGTAAATGCTTTTTTTGTGTAGTTCCCTTCTGCCTCTAATGGTTGATAATGGAAAATGCAGATGCAGATTGAGCTCGTCGGTCATTTTGGTTGCAGTTGTTTTCTTTCTTCATGTCGCAATCCTCTTCAATATCTCGTCCGTCTCTTTCACTCAGCTCTTCCCTTTCGTCCACTATTCTGTTTGGCCGAGGATATTTTTCCGTGCATGTGCTTTCCTGTATGCTATCATGACTTCCGATACCATAGCTCAAAAATCACTCATTAGCCTGGGGGTTGCAGTAATAGACACTCCAATTTAAAAGCGCTCCAACAATTTATCATTTTTGCAAGGTCTGCAATTTTACGCTGTTCCCTCCAAAAGCACAATGCACTTAGGTTCATTACTGCTACCTGGCAGTAGAATAATACGTACACTATAGTATATAAAAAAATACCGGTAGCTAGACTTGTTTTTTAATGAATGAGAAGCATATTCATAAACTCCACTATCATTGATAAGGGTTTCCATTATCTAGATAACCACCTGTATAGTATATATATATATATATATATATATATATATGAAATGACACGAACTGGGTCATCTCATGAACTAATGCATCATCGTGGCCGGAAAATAATACAGTCAGCTTCAGGAGCAAACTAATTTATTAACGAGAAAAGCAACACATCTTATTCAAATCGAGTCAGTCCAGCGTCTCCTCGTAAGAGCGCGAAAAATAGAATTATGTCACACAGGTTGCCAGAATTGGCGGAGGAAGTTAGTGTGTAGAACGGCGAGGCAGAGAAGAAAGAGGGGTTACCAGAATATCGCCCATTCTGAGATAAATCTCAGAATGGGTTATCATAGGCAGTTAGTAATATTATCACACACACACACACACATATATATATATACATATACATATATATATATATATATATATATAAATATATATATATATATATATATATATATATATATATATATATATATATATATATATATATATATATATATATATATATGTATGTATATATGTGTGTGTGTCCTTAAAAAGGCAATTATGGAATTTCGAAAATAAATCTATATTGATTTCAGTAGTATAATATTTATATAACAAACAATATTTCGCCGCGTTTACAGGATTGATGGCAATGGTTATTTATAATATTGAAAGTTTACAGCATAAATGATAACCTTACCTTTGGGAAAACACATCAACATATCCTTATTTGGAAGGACTGGAAAATGTTATGGCAAAAACCTTAAACTCTTATTTTCCCATTTCACAATAATCCTATCCTATAAATAAGTATTTTTAGATCGTTCGTTTTCCCTTCTGCAATATATCTATTTTAGGCTTACGCGTGGGAACATGGAATTATACAGTATGATTCCGCAGGATTATAAACTTCCTGAACGAACGTTGCTCTAATCAAACCGTAAGGATATCCGCTGTAGAAAATAACGTATTGGATTGGCTGCTGTGTGCAAAAAAGAAAATAAAGAATTAAAAATTCACTTTTTTAAAGAAAAAATTTTTTTATGGCATAACTACAGTCCTTTCTACAGGCGATGCGGGTTGAAAAAATCTACAGCAATGTTAGCTAGACAAAGCCAATTTATTTTTATTTTATTTTTAATTACCGTAAGATGGGATTACTTTGTGACTGAAGGTGTAAGTTTGTAACACATAGTTATTTTTTCGTATTTCGGAGCTTCCGCCGCGCTCATGATACCGGATAGGCAAAGAATTGCGCCAACAGCTTGTCCGACATACATAGACACCTAGTGGCCAGGGTCCGAAGCTTCTGCGTGCTATTTGTCTTCGATGGGCAGTGTATTGTTCAAAGCTGTTGTCAAGCTATTGGCTCAAATTTCGGAAACTTTGTGTGCTGAAGGGTAACACATTATACAACCAACTACCACAGGTAATTACCTTTTATTGTCAATATGTTGAGTAGATTGTGGAGCAATATAACTTTTGTGTAGTGATATTTACAAAGTAACCGCATCTTATTATATATATATATATATATATATATATATATATATATATATATATATATATATATATATACATATATATGTAATGATAACAATAGATGGTGTATACTCTGGGTGTAGTCGTACATATAATTTGGCCGTTGAAATTTATCAGTTTTGTAGTCATGGCGGAGTAGTCGTCAGACCAGGGCAGGCGAATAGAGAGAATAGAAAGCTGTCACGGCCGGTTGCTGGGGCGAACTCATAAAGATAAAATGCAGTCGAGGAACAGAGGCAGGAAGTCCAGAGTGAAAAACGTACTTCCATCGTCTTTAACTTATTTTATTCTTGGATCACTCAATGACAGCTTACAACATTGGTCGTGCCTTACACCTATGCACACTAAACACATCGCGCGGCGGACGAGACGGGGACGCGGCCCCGCCCGTACAAATTTTACAGGAGTGAAAACTACATGTTTTCTGGCCGTGAGCAAACAGACAAAAGAATACAGAATCGCGTAATTTCTTTCCCGAGTACGGGTCTATGAAACTTTAAATGGCCGGAAAAAATGACGCGCTAGGGTCACGTATCCGGAAACGGACACGTGACCCTAGCGCTTCATATGGTGTGATGGGTTTCGAATGTTCGACCCGGTTCGATCTTATTTAACTGTTATGTAATGCTCCGATCGTGGCTTTAGGGGAAAAACTAATAGATTATTTCGGGTTGCATTTGAGGGGTAATGCTTTATTTCCAAAGGGTAAAAGAATTTAGATTGGCGTTTTAATAATAAAAGATTTGAAATTTATTTCATATATATATATATATATATATATATATATATATATATATATATATCATTTATCTAAAGTTTGCAAATACTATAGCCATGTGCATTAGGGTGGATCGAAAAACGCGTTTTTTCTGCAATACAATTCTAATAGCGCGGAAAACTTGCGCATAGGCGTCATTATAAATGAAAAAATATTAAAAAAATGTTTTTTCAAAATTTGAAATCGCGCAGAAGTCCTAAAGTTACCAAAAAAGTCAAAATACCGGTGAATTTAAAAAAAATGCAAAAATTACAAAAAAATACATTTTTTGTTCTAATAGTGAAAAAAGTGTTTTTAAGAGTGTCCTTAATGCATACAAAATATAATTAGACCCATTCTTGTTTTACTGAATTCGCGCAAAAGGACTAAAGTTGCGGGTTGTATCGTAAAAAAACGATATTTCATGATTTTCGACGATTTTTAAACATGTGCCAAAACCCATAAAAGTTTTATTTTTAATTTGTAATAGTGTAAAAACCATTCAAAATAGTTTTCCCAATCCAGAAATAATACTTTCAGACCTGTTATTCCTTAACTATATTCGCGCAAAAGGTCTAAATTATAGTATAAGTTAAGTTATAGAGTCCCGTAAAAACGACGTTTTCCATATCTGATGAGTGTTTATTTAACACATTAAGGTTTGCAATAAGACTCTAACGAGTGATTTACAAAAAATGTATTAGCCAAACATATCATATTGCAGCTCTCAGCTCATTTCAACATTTAATCTGTGCTGAAATGACCCAGGACTCACGGCGAGGACGTGGCTGCAAAGCGTTTCCCACCCTTACCCTACCCAACCAACCAACCAGGGTGAATTTTATTTACAATATTTACAGTAACTATTTACTTTGTACAATGCATATATGTTCGTTGTAGGCAAAAGGTTATTTACATAGAAGCCCCTATGAATTCTGACTTTGAATTAAATGTGGGCATCAGCTGTCTTGATTTTAAAGTAGCTCTAATATAACCATCTCGATTTTCACGCCCGCACACTTTTTCTGCTGCTTCTGTAACCAGTTTTACACACCTCTCAACTGACTGGGTGTGGCATGGGAATTTGAGGTAGTTAAACTCTGGTAGCGCTTTGTTTTTCAATAAAGAAGCAATGTGTTCAGTTGGCATCTTGGACAGTAGTGGCGGCGGTGTTAACTTGCAGATTGACCAATCAATTAGTTCGGTATAGTCGTTTGCACTAAAATTTATTGAAGGTATTTTGAAGTCTCTTACATAACCTTCAGGGGGGCTTGGGGTGCCTTGAGTGGATGACAGATCTGTACTGTTTGTCCGGCATCCTCGAGCCCCACAGCAATGAAAAATGTCACCGAACTTGGGAAATTAACCCTCGACTGCGTATTCAGGTTTTGCTACGTAGTGACTGGTCTTCAGGTGATTCATGGTTGATAAGCCCAAGAGGCTTGGGGAACCGGTGGAGTATTCTGACTTACATAACCTTCAGCTGATGGCTCATTTCTGGATTTAAGGATCCTTCTGTAGCCAAGTTCTCTAATGTGTGGTCTCTCATCCATTATCATAGCCATCATCATATTTTCAGGGTGGCAGAAAGATGCGTTCCTTTGAATTACTGGATCAATGATTTGCTTGATATTGTCCGGTAGATGTCTGGTTGTTTTAACTACCTTCAAAATATGCTTCGGTCCATCTTTCACAGTGTAATTTTTCTTTATATCAAACCAAACAGGTGCATATGACTTCACTATGTAATTTGCAAGAGTCTGTAACTCAATTGTTGGACTAGTTTGGGATACATACAATCTTAAAACCCGGTTAGCACAGGTTAGCCAACGAGAGTGGCTGATGCGTCCAGGATCCCTAGCAGCCAATTCTGGATTACAGATTCCTGTGTTGACCGCTTTTACAATGTCTAGGAGATACTTCTGATCTTTACTCAGATCGTTTTTAGTGATATCAATGACTTCTTCTGATTGTATCGGCTCAAAATCTACAACAGGGAGTTTCTCACATCCAGGGAGTTGTTTTCCAACTGGACCGCTAAATGATATTGGTCCTGTTGTCGTTCCATCCAAGTGATCAAACAAATGCCTATAAGGTAACTCGTTAAAATGTAGCAAGCAGATAAACCATTGCAAAGGACGGCGACACTTAACTTCAATGTTATGTACAACACCGCTTTTCCATCCAGTGTTTGTGACTGTTCCATCACATCCGATGGCCTCCACTGCACTCATATCAAATTCCTTCTTTTCCAAGTGTTCGTAAATACTGTCAGCAATTTCATTTGCGGTACCTTTCTTTGGTGTGACATGCCAATGTATTTACCACCTGGCTCACTTATCACGCTAATATGTTCTTCTTTTATAGTTCTGCGGTACATTTTAGCTCCAATCTTTTCTTGAGTTATTGTATTATCTTTTCTTTCGTCGAAATAAATTGCGTTGACTTCTTTCATCTGGTGGTCTTCTTCCGTTATTGCTTTCCGAGTCTATCTCTTCTTATTTTGTTTCTGTCTATGACTTTTGCTATGTTTGCGTCAGATATCAGTCCCAAATCGTGTAAAACACCGGTAGCTATTGCAGCGGTGGCTCTGTCCGACACCCCGAACCTGTCACTCAGCAAGGATGTTGTTGTCAGCTTCGAACGCATTTGCGCAGAAGAAGGCAACAAAAAACCTACATCACAGTCAGCGTCTGCCGAAGTTTTCTGTCTTCTATTTTTTTCATCACTGCAACCACTCATTACACTTTTGCTTGTGCTGGGAATACTAGGATCAAACGTAGTAAGCGTTTCATGAGACAACAACTGTTCTCTTCTTTCTTCTCTCTTTTGTAATTTATTAGTTTCCTGCGCATCTAAACTACCAATAACCATTTTCCTTGCTGTTCATTGATCGTGCATGTTCTTGGTGCCGGCGGAGGGGAGTAAGCGTTGTTCTTTTGCGCGAATACAGTTAAGAAATAAGGGGTATAAAAGTGTTTTTTATGGATTAGTAAAACTATATTACATAGTTTTCACACTATTAGAATATAAAAATACAATTTATATGGTTTTAGCACATGTTTAAAAATAGTCGAAAATCATGAAATATCGTTTTTTTACGATACAACCCGCAACTTTAGGCCTTTTGCGCGAATTCAGTTAAACAAAAATGGGTCTAATTATTTTTTGTATGCATTAAGGACACTCTTAAAAACACTTTTTTCACTATTAGAACAAAAAATGAATTTTTTTTGTATATTTTGCATTTTTTTTTTAAATTTACCGGTATTTTGACTTTTTTTGGTAACTTTAGGCCTTCTGCGCGCTTTCAAATTTAAAAAAAAAATTTTTTAAATATTTTTTTATTTATAATGGCGCCTATGCGCAAGTTTTCCGCGCTATTAGAATTGTGTTGCAGAAAAAACGCGTTTTTCGATCCACCCTAATATGCATGACGCAGCCTAGCAGCTAACACAAAAAGAACAAAAACACAGGTGCATTAGCACCCAAAGATAGAAACATAGGTGAATGAACACCCAAAAGGCAAAAAATCAAGCAATTAGACTGAAAAAAGTCAAAAAGATATCAAGAAAATCATCTATCTTTGCTTGGCTCACCAGCCGTGGGTAAAGCAAAGAAACATAATCAAACATTAGTGGTTTCGCCATGGTGTCATATTCAGAACAACGTTTATAATTAATATGGCTAAATCAAATGACAAAAAATTTAAAGAATTTCCTATGACACAACGGTTGTAGGTAGGTACTACAAAATAACCGCTTATAAAAGAAGCATATACAAAACGTTATAAAATAAATATGAGCACCACCCACGGGACCACTTGTAGACCTGCAAATAAACGAGAAAAGAGAAGTCATACCAGAATAAAATGAGTTAAACAAGAAGTCTTCATATCCCGGCTTCAGAGCTCGTACAGAAGACCAGACGACTTAGAAACGATGAACATATCCGTCTATACATTATATGCGTAAGCCAGTACACATGCGGTCGTTCCATCACGTATGTCAGCAGTCATCTTGTCCCGGGCGTTTAATGGCTTTAACCCGGGCCATTCATATTCTTTACGTGTGCGGTGGAATTATTCAAATTATTAGCGGCCGACCTAATATAGCACTCCAGAAAGTCCAACGGTATGCTATTATCATGATATTGTTTCGCCTTGAAAATAAAAAATTTCTTACTAATAGCTTCTCTAGAATTACATATTCTGCAAAATCTTAGTATCTGGCATAAGATAATGTTGATAAAAATTTTCTTCGCAATGTTTGATGACCAGTGTGTTAATGATATTACTTTAAAAGGGAACATTATTATTTTATCGTATACTGAAATGTATAAAAAGCTATCTTTTATTTCGAACGTAATATCCAGGAAGTCCGCGCTTAAAGAGCCGTCGTTTGTGTTTTTTAATGTAAAGCAGTCTGGATATATATTTTCTAATTTGAAATTGCCTGGCGTATTAAAAATAATAAGATCATCAATATAACGAAAAATCTTTAAATCCAAATTAACAGAATCCGTCATATTATATGCATGCTCATAATAAAATAAAAATAGGTTGGCTGCAGTACTGGAATAACTAGTTCCCATACCCATTCCATTTGTTTGCAAAATAATATCCTTTCCGACCTTAACAAAGTTATTAAATAAACAGAAATTGCAGAGATCGTAAAATAAAGTAGATCAAACATCCGTCAAATCCTCCTTCACGTCATCATACAGTTGTATTAAGACATCTTTCAAAGCTACAATTGGTATATTCGTAAATAGGTTTTCAAAATCATAGGTGTGTATTGAGTTAATATTTTGAAAGTCGTTATCCAGACTCTCCACAAGTTCTATACTATTATAAATTATCCAAAAACTGTTTTTGTACTTATATTTTAACACATTTAGAATCCTTTTTAGGTATTTTTCAAACCTAAGAATGAAATTATTGCCAATACTTTTTAAATTGCTACATATAAAACGAAATTTTACAGGGTTTTTATGAAATTTTGGAGTACAAAACAAATAGGGAAGACTTCTTTCAGAAATAGGAATGCCGCTTTTTCTTTCGAAGGCACCAAATTTTTTAAATAATACGTTAATATCCTGATTATATAATCTATACGTATCGCCACTATTTAGCTCCGCTTTAATTGTATTTATAAAAAAAATCCTTTCAAATTACTGCAAAATTTGATCCTGCTTTATCTATGGGACAAAAAACAAATTTATTTCTCCGTGCCTTAACTTTTTGATATATCGCTTTATTCCATCGGTGGTATGTATGCTCATTGTAATTGATATAACGTTGAAGAATATCTTCAAAATAAGTCACAAGTCTTGCTTTCCATTCGCGGAACAAAATTAAAGATGTAACATATTTGTAGCTAAGGCCCAAAATGTAGTTGTCCAGATTTCTTTTAAAAACGTCGCATGCTGTTTTAAATTTGATTTTTTTATTTAATCTAAATTTTGTACCTAGAAGTAAAAATAATCGAATAACATTATCTTTTATAATATCCAGATAGCCTATAAATACATGTCCTAAGTTTTCATCCACAAATTTTGAACCAGCATATTCAGCACATACTCAAGACACATCGACACCGCCCGCACGAACCAATGCACTGTAACTAAAAAAATAACCAGCTAAAGGTTTCGTGTACGTAAATGGCGGTATCACTGCGATGCCCTTTACAAGAAATACATCAATATTGTCTTTGACAGCATTGTATATATATATATATACAGAGGCTGTTCGCACATTTTTTAGACGATTTTGGTAAGCGGTAATAAAAAATCATTTGCTGCAAAAGAAATAATTGAAATTGTACTATGTTTTTAAAAGTCAAAATTATCGTCTGCGGCTTGAAAGTTATACAATTTTGTTTTGTTTTTATTCAAAATGGCGTTTTTAACAAAGCAGTGGTTCGAAGGCTACATTACTGCTCTTTACGAAAAGAAATATGCATACTCCGTTATCCCAAAACGATGTGAGAGTCATGGTTTTGTGATATCTAAAGCGTCGATAGGTAATATCGTCAACAAGAAAGGAAAAATACGTCAAATTGAAGCCTCAAGTGGGACAAAAATTCCAAACAAGTATACAATGAAAAAACCGACATCTTCGACTATTGCAAAGGTACGTTGTTTAATGTTAAAAGAAAATCACCCTAGTCAAAGGACAGTTGCAAAATCAATAAAATGCTCGGTGTCCACTGTAAACAAAATGATAAACGTTGATTTAAATCATAAGAAAGCGAAAAAACGCAATGTGCATCGTCTTCTTCCAAATCATATCGTTGAACGCAGGACACGCTGCAGAATTCTATATGAGAAACACTTATCCAAAGAAAAATGGAAAACAATTGTCACAATAGATTAATCATGGCTGTATTTAAATGACTACAACAAAAAAAGAGCCATTTATTATCATAAAACAGGGAGAAAAAAATTTAAGTACATGGTTCAAAGAATCGAAAGAAAGTTTTTCTAAGGGATTCATGATTGCTGCTGGTTTTTCTTATAATGGGAAGTTAAAAATAAAGAGAGTGAAAAAAATGTCAAGATTAACTCCAAATACTACCAGAAACATATTTTATCGCCAATTTTTCTGAATGAAATACCATCGCTTTACCCACAGTGCCATCAATCTGTGATACTCCATAAGGACAAAGCTAGCAGTCACACATCAAAATCCACTGTAAATTTCCTAAAAGAAATGGAACAAAAAACTGGTATCAATACCATACCCTTCACTGATATCCCTACTAAATCTCCCGATGTATCACCTATGGATTTTTGTGCTGTCGGACTTTTAAAATCTGCATTATGCAAACGTAGTCCCAAAACCCTTACAGGACTCTAGAAAGCTGTTCAGGAGGAATGGGATAGAATACCTCATCTGACACTCCAAAAGGCATTATTATCCTGGAAATTGCGGTGTCGAAAGATAGTTCAGAAATAGGGATGTCAAATAGAACATTTAAAACACAAGAATTTTATGTAATTTAGTTTTGTGAATACAATATACATCGTCTAAAAAATGTGTGAACAGCCTCTGTATATACGAGGCATTTTCGAAAAGTAAAGATACAATGGCGCATACTCACTCGAAAAAATTTTAATTGATTAAATGTACATAACAAATTACTTTCTGGTACATGCCTTATTTTTCGACATAGTTGCCACCATTGTCAAAGCATTTGTTAAGTCTGGGTACAAGCTTTTGTATTCCACAGTCATAGAACTTTGCCGCCTGTTGTCGGAACCACATTTCATCTTCAATTTTGATCTCATCGTCGTGAAAGTTTTGCCCTGCAAGATGTGTTTTCAGGTAAAGGAATAAGGGGAAGTACCTGGGTGCAAGGTCCTCGCTGTATGGCGGAAGATCTATAATTTTCAATTCGAAACTTTTGAGTAGTGCTTTGGTTTGAACCGCTGTATGAGGACGAGCGTTGTCATGCAGCAACTCCTCTTGTCAACAAGCCCCTGCGTTTATTTTTAATTACCCGTCTGAGACACCTCAAAGTCTCGCAATATGCATCAGAATAAATAGTGGTGCCGGGAGGCATGAAGCCAACCAGAAGAATGCCTTGTCTGTCCCAGAAAACATAAGCCATGATTTTATATCATTAAATTCAACGAGAGATAAATTTCCTGATGTTTCATACATAATTTATAGACTTCAAATAATTTATAGACAAATCATCTAATAACTGAAAACTAATAACTCAAGGCATTCTTCTCGTATATAAATCTCTCTCTCTCTCTCTCTCTCTATATATATATATATATATATATATATATATATATATATATATATATATATATATATATATATATATATATATATATATATATATATATATGGTGTATATACATACATACATACACACACACACACACACACACATATATATATATATATATTCATACATATATTTCTATTCCTATTCACTCGTATTATTATACTGAATATCTGTAATAATCATTTTAAGAACTTATTTAGCATTTTAAAAATTATCTGAATAAAACTACTTAAAATGTCTTTTAGTCTAGTATTCTTAAAAATATTTTTTAATAGTGACTTATTTATTTTAATGGATACTTTGCTTATTTGTCTTAATAAATCGCCTTTCGTACCACTCATGCACTGATTTCAGTTATTAGATGATTTGTCTTAATTTGAAGTCTATAAATTATGTATGAAACAACATGAAATTTATCTCTCGTTGAATTTAGTGATTTAAAAGTATACGTATCATCATATAAGAAAGTAGATTTATTTGCCAGCAAATCCACGTTATAAGCACACTATTATTTTTCATGATGGCATAGCTAAATAACTCTGCTCTTAATGTAGTTAAATATTGTTTAAAAATGCATGATTCAAATCTTAGGCTCATCACTATAACTTTAAATAAGATTTACGGAAGAAGCATTAATTATTTTGTTTATTAAAGTGATGGCACAAAATATTAAATCTCTAACTTTATTACTTCATTTTCATTTATTTATTTGCAATATTATCTCAACAGCAAAACGGGTTCTCATTCCGGGCCATAAAATGTTATTATTCCAGGGCATGAAGTGCCCAACAATTACTTACTGTCATTAAATAATTGTTGCCATTTATTAAGTGCCCATAATTCAGTGAACCTTAAATCCCGATGACATTTCAATATCGCTCTTTCTGAAAATTAGAGCTCATGAATGATTTATCATGCAATGTTTAGAAGTCTTCATTTTTTAATGATGTCATTAAAAGGAAATGACATAATGTCGGGAGAAAATAATTTACCTTAATGAGGGTGCATTGGCTTTCATGATAAATAGCACGACATGTGAATGTACATTTAATAAATCTATCTCGGACTTAATGGTTGTTTATTTCTTTATTGAAAGTGCTATAAAAATAATCTTCGCCGCTTATGACATAAATAACTGGAGTATTTCATCTCTCGCTTTCTTACAATTTATGGGTTGGACTGATGCTAATCATGTTCCACAACCGGAAAATCATAAGTGCTCGAGGAAATCGGCTGAAACAGCTGGTGATTTGCATTTCAAATTAGTTGGGAATCAATTTGTTGACAACACTGGTTTCAACTTTATTTTTGTTTTTACTCCCTTTATGCTTATTTTTGTTATCAATTAATTTACGTTTTGCGTGGTTTTGTTTCTTAATTTACTAGACTTTTGAAATGGAAGACATATTTTAGCTTTGAAGTGCTTTGGTGTAGTTTACTTATATTTTGAATATTATGTTTAAAATATTACAGTTTTCTTATCTCATATTGTTTGGGGATAGACATTTTGCAGATTTAATTGTAGTTAAGAACCATAAACAGATATGGAGGTAGTTACTATTATGATGATAAAACGTAAACAAATATAGTTTTTAAATTTATTAAACTAAAGAGTGTTTTAATGCCACAAACACACGCACACAACCACACACACACACACACACACACACACACACACATATATATATATATATATATATATATATATATATATATATATATATATATATATATATATATATATATATATATATATATATATATATATATATATATATATATATATATATAATTTACCAATTTTAAGATCTAATTTAGCAATTTTAAAAATATTTGAATAAAACTACTTAAAATATCTTTTAGTCTAGTATTCTATTAATTTGCCCACTAATGATCTTTTTTGCTACCATCATGCACCAATTCTAGTTTAAACGTTGAATCATATTTTAGAGCAGTGGTTTTCAACTTGGGGGGGCACGAATCCCCCCCCCCCCCATGGGGAGACGTCTGTGATATTCTGGGGGGGGGGATGGTTGGCAACAAATATATGTTGAATTTTCTTTCTAGCGTTACTTACGTTTATTAGGTCTAGTTGGGGAAGTATGGTCTGAAGGTCCATAGGGAGGTTCATAGGGAGGTTCATACAGAAAATGGTTGAAATCACTGCTTTAGAGAATTAAACTTTTCTGATCTAAGGAATTCTTCATTATTAGAATATATTAATATTACTTTGCATAGATTAAATTCAAACTTATTCAAAGCAAATAATAATTTCTCCATTATTTCCCTTATCTAAGTCATATTATACTGGATAACACTGTAAAACGAGATTCAGGGGTTATCCAAAATAATGGAAACATTACGCTAAAAAAGAGGAATTTCGTTCCTTCTGATTAAAGAGCTAATTGCACAAATACTCATCACTTTTTCTTTGAAATCGTTTAGCTAAATTTCATAAGGCTGTGTTTGGTTGCATTTTAAGCTGTGCTTTACAAAAATTATATGAAACTATACCCAAAATGAGCAACCTGACAGATTTCCAAAAAGTGCAAATTGTAGGTGTGGGCCTGTTTGGTGTATTAGCAACCTCAGTTGCAAAATTATTGGAAGTTTCGAGAGGTATTGTGTCTAACTACCAGACAGCGTAAAGAAGTTCATGGTAAAACATTGTCTGCGGGACAAAATTGTGGAAGGAAAATAAAAATTATTGACAGAGACAGGAGGACATTAAAGGCGATTTTTATCTCAAACAGAAATACCACTGGGACACAAGAGACTGCTGTGCTTAATATGCATGCACAGAACCCAGTCTGGACTCTCATAGTGATAAGGGAACTGTATAAGCAAAATATTTACACCAGATCTGCTTTACCAAAACTCCTTGTGTCCCAGATAAATGCAAAACGTAGACTACAGTGGTGCCAGGAACGTAAAATATGGAACGCTGAGCATTAGAGACTTGTATTGTATTCTGATTAATCAACTTTTACATTATTCCCCATCCGAGGACGTGTTTACGTGTGGAGAACACCGACAGAAGATGACAACCCAAACTCCCCTTCTAACAATAAAGCTTTTTCAAGGTTCCGCAATGCTTTAGGTGGTTACATAGTGGTTTTTGGCAGGTCCCATTATCATTTTAACAGGAAGGTACCAGTGGTTATTTAACCATTTCGGGCGACAATGTCCATTCAGTGACGCAGATATTGTTTCCTGTCAAAGATTGCATCTTTCAAGATGATAGCGCACCTATTCACAGAGCTGGAACTGTTAACTCATGGTTTGATGAACATTGTGAGGAAGTTGGATACCTTTCCTGCCCTGAAAAATCAGAGATTTAAAAATCATCGAACTACTGTGGTCTGTATTGGGAAACAGAATGATATACCGTTATCCTGCTCCAGCATCTCTTAAGAAATTGGAGCAGTTTCTCCCTGAAGAATGTGCAACATATATCTTATCACCATTCGGGACTTGTATGCTTTCATTCCAAGGAGGATTCAAGAAGTTTTAAATACCAAATGCGCTCCAACACCATGTTAGGACCGTAATACCTACTACTGCAAGGTGTTTCCATTATTTTCGACAACCTCTGTATGTGATTTGCAAAACACATATGTACTTATTTTTTACTAATCCGAGATTGTCTAGCAAGGCTACACAATCTCCATGAAACCAAAAATATCTAAAAAGTTTAAAAACAGTAGAGGGTCCCGAAGGACCTTGTCCTTTGTAAAACCCAAACAAGCCAAAAGATGGGCAGGGGAGGCGATGTCGGCAGAGAACCAATAACACTCCGGGAAGATCTTCTGACCCTGGCGAAAAGTGAGTGCTCTAATATGACCACTCATGAAGCGCGAGAAGTCTGTTTAATATTTTCTGGGCTTGAGCTGGAAAGACCCATCCGAACTTCTTCCAAAGTACCATGGGTGTCAAGGAGGAGTTATTCAAAGATGGTTTAGTTCTGTGTTCTTAAGGGAGTAAATATCTCTAAAAGTAAGAGCCTCACAAGGGCTCACGTACTCCTCAGCAGCAGTCCTGGCTAAAAAGTCGCCCCTTTCATTACCGTCAATCCCAACATGGGAAGGGATCCACTGAATATGAATAGTGTGTCCAGATGAAAGCCGGTCAAGAAGACCTAAGATGTCCAGGCTAGTCTGGTCCCCAATAATAGTCCAATTAGAGAGGTGCTGAACTGAAGCACGACTGTCAGTTAAAATCCAGACATCGTGAAATTGATCCTCAACTTGACACGCATACTGCAAGCCCTTCTTGATAGCAATAAGCTCTGATCTAAAAACCGAACAGAAATCTGGATTTTTAAACTTAAATTCCACAGCACAGGTAGGAGTTGTTATGTGCACTCCACTACTAAAAATTCCCCCATCACCTCTGCTGCCTTTGGTATATATCTTTAAAGAAGATTGAGGGATTCTATGGATAGTCTCTAGAGCTAATTGTCTGATGAGGGCCGGAATATCAGAGTTTTTTTATTACACTAGTTAAGAGATCTTCATGGAAATGGATCCCATCAATTTACAAACCAACGCCCAGACGATTTTAAGAGTGGCGCTCCACATTAGCAGAAGGCAGACTCAGCATTTTTGCAAAGGAAAAGGGTCTATGCATCCTCATACGCTGGTTGTCAGTCCAAGTATGAAGGTATGCAGAAGTTCTATGCTGATCATTGTAACTGTAAAGCTTGTTATAGTATTTTCAGAGGCGATAAGTTCTTCTCAACGACAGAAGAGGTAGATTACTTTCATAGAGCACAATGTCATTTGGACAACCGTGTCGAAGTCCTGTAATGATTCTAGCAGCGCTCAACTGCACCCTTTCAAGTTTATTCAGATTGGTATTGGAAGCACAAGAATAGATGGGAAAACCATTCTCCAATATTGGCCTAACAAGAGAAATGTAGGTAGTTCGAAGGGTGCTAGCTTCTGCTCCCCAGTCACCACCAGAGATGAATTTAAGTATATTGAGTCTTTTTTTACCCTTGACCACCTGGCCTCCAATGTGTTTATTGCTTGTGATTTCCTGGTCCAAGATGTACCCAGGTATTTTGCATTTTTAACATGGTTTAATTGAGTTCCGTTCATGAAGATCATGTAGTTTCATGAAGTATACATTCGCCCATTGTACCACGAGACGAGAGTCACTTGTTTGAAGCGAACCGCAATTTCTAAAAGAAATACTTGATAGAAGATGCGTTTACCATCACCATATTTGCCCTTCAAAAGTGCCTAGAGTAAATTGAGATTGGTGATATGCTTCAATTTATTGAAACATATCACTACTGAGTAAGGAACCATGAGACTTGAAAGGACAAAAAACTAAAATAAAAGTTATAATCGTATAATATATTGTATAATAAATAGACAGGCAGAAATTAGCTTAATTGTTATTAGGTGTAGAATACAAACGCTTTTACTTAAAAAGAAAGAAAAAACACTCTTACTTATTTTAAACTTTTCATGCTGAGTATCTGTAATCTCTGTAAGCACAAGAACAAATACTCCATAGGAGTCATTGCCAACATAATTATGAGAATTTTTAAATTGTTCTTTGTGTACAGTCCAGGATTAATATACGAATGCCGCTGTTTTCGTTTGCTTGTTATTAGAAACACTTAAAATGGAGATCCACAAAGGAGCTTTTAAAATGAATGGAAATTCACATTTAGCCACAGTCATGATTCATCACGGAGTGTTTAACAAACTGGAGATGCTTGAAGATATCATTCACTAGATGACTGAAATAAATTAGAATATTTAAATGAAGGAAAAATCTTTTTTTAAAAAACATCTTATATTGAAAACTCAAAGCCAAATAAGCCGTTATTTTTTACTGTTGCAAGCAGACTATGTTTATTATTTTGAAGCACAACAATACTTGAATGTTTTGTCATAATGAAACCAATTATGAATAAAACAACAGGATTTCGTCAGGAATAAGATGGTGTGATATAGTTAACGAGAAGTATGGTTATAGGGTAAGGTAAGGAGAATTTTCAAACATATGATTGTGTGATAAAAAGAGAATGATTATTCAAAAGTTGAAAACTGAATTGCTTCCTTGCGAATATTCTTTTATTTTCATTCTTTATCCGAAGAATTATAAAAATTTCTGAGATCAGACATATAAGTAACATTTCTACTTAAACATTTTGTTCAATTACTAAAGTTGGAGTGTAGGAGTAAAAAAAAATTCCATAACAAAAGACATATTTTGCATAATATCATATTTTAAACTCATAGTCTACTAGGATTACTATCATAATTTGTCATAAAGGACGGTCTATCTTGTAATAAACATTAAAATTAAATAAGTATAATTAAAATAACTGTTTAGGCGTAGCATTTTAGAACAAATTTATAGGAGCATACTTCTAATTTTAATTACTAAAAACAACCACAAAATGGGAACATATAGATTGCAAAAATGTTTCTCAAGTACATCGTAAATGGTAAATGTCAGCGGTGTATGACATTTATTTTATACCATTTAGTAAGTAGCATAAGTAAAACGCTACTAATCAAAATAAATTTGTTGAATGATATTTCTCTCTCTCTGTATGTATGTATGTATGTATATATATATATATATGTATATATATATATATATATATATATATATATATATATATATATATATATATATATATATATATATATATATATATATATATGTATATATATATATATATATATATATATATATATATATATATATATATATATATATACAGTGGAATCTCGATCGATCGTTTTCGGATCCTTTGTTTTTTCGTATGTGTCGTTCATTTTATCCAGTCCCACCGATCATATTGCTTTGTTATGTTTTCGCATCTATCGTTTTCCCACATTTATCGTTCATTTCAGTCGGTCCCTTGAAAAACGATAGATCGAGATTCCACTGTATATATATATATATATATATATATATATATATATATATATATATATATATATATATATATATATATATATATATATATATATATGTATATATATATATATATATATATATATATATATATATATATATATATGTATATATATATATATATATATATATATATATATATATATATATTTATATATATATATATATATATATATATTTGTACTGGTGTGATTGTAGTAGACAGCATTGGGATATCTGACGTGTCACAAGGACCAGAGGTAGCCTATTAGTAGTCCGTCGGTTTTCGGCGCCGAGGGTGCTAGGTTCGAATCCCGATAAGCACCATTTAATATGGGCACGCTAATTCTGGAGAGTACTTCTTTGAGGGTAAGAGAGGGGGGAAGAAAGTACGAGCCCGACAGATGTTACCCTTGGGATGCTCGGTCAAAATTATGGTGCGCTTTAGCCATTGTGCCATTAATTGGGATGCAATTGTAACCGGAGTCGTAATACTCAGCCCACACTGTTGCGTCACCATGGATTTTAATGATGCGTCACCATGGATTTTAGAAAAACTAATATGACTTATAGCACTCTTGTAACCGAGATTTAAATGATTGCTTGGCAACGAGCAAGAAAATAATTTTGTTATATATGTGTAATGTTAGTTCATTAATGCGGTCTTGTGTTTTGTTCGTGTTCTTGTATGTAGAATAAAATGATAAAAAGAACGGCGTGGCATGCGTTTTCCTTCTGATAGTAGGCTATGCATACGTTTTTAGTAGCTTAAAAGAACGGATCTAGCTCAGAAAAGTGGCAGTCGAGAAGCACTATACAGGTAAGATACCTTGTCTCTAGTTGCTACGTAACATTTAAAGGCGCCTGAACAGGGACTGCCAGTTTGCTAACTTATGAAGGAAAGTGTGTCGATGTTGGTATTTATAAAGACGTAACTTTTGATTCCGATTTATGAAGTTCATCTAAATTGATCTAATTAAGGATACTGCAATAAGGAAATATTATTTATGAAGCTGGATGTACTAAAGATTTCAAGTAGTTTGTTTGAATTAAAAATAAGATAGTAATAAGCTTGCCATCTTTAGTACATATTATGGATGCAGTAATAAAAACGAAACGTTCTACTGATAGAACCCAAACAACAAAATTTCTTAGGAGAATAGAAACAAAATTTGAAGAAAATACATATTTTGAAGATGAACTTGATGAATGTTTTGCTGAATTGGATCTTAAAAAATAAAGAATTAAATGAATTAGATAGTCAAATATTTGCTAATATTAAAGTGGATGACGTGGAATCTGAAGTTTTGAAATGTGATGAGTACAACACAAGTATAGTAGTGTATAGTACAAAAGTTAAGAAAGTGATTGCTAGATTACAAGACCAAAATGATTCCAGTTTGACTGTAGATCAGAAAGAGGAGAAGGAGGTATGTCGCTCGTTCGAATCCCCTTACGTAAAACTCCCTCGACTCACAATTGAAAAATTTAATGGTGATCCATCAGATTGGCAGAGATTTTACGATCAATTTGATTCAGAGATAAATAAAAATTCAAAAATTTCTAACGTCGATAAATTTAATTATCTCAGATCTTATTTGACAAGTGTGGCGTCTGACGCGATTAAAGGTTTAAGCTTAACGAGTAATAACTATCGGTCTGCTATTGAAATTTCAAAGGAAAGGATTGGAAAACCAACGGTAGTTGTTCACTGTCATTTAAATAAGCTTTTGTATTTAACTCCTGTTAAGAAATCGAATGATATATTTGCTCTTAGAAAGTTGTTAGATATATGTGAAACCGAAATTTGGAATTTAGACGCGTTAGGCATAAAATCTAACAATTACGGTTCCCTGCTTTGCCCAATATTGATTAAATTATTACTGCAGGATATCGTTTTAGAAATTGCAAAACAGTGTGATTCAGACGAGAATTGGGATGTTTGAGGGTGCTTCGCATTTTGAAAAAGGAAGTAACATACAGGGAGAAAGCTAAAGTTTTGTTTCGTGATAGTCGCGACAGGGCATTTAGTTCTCAATTGAGCTCTTCGCTAAATAAAAAAAAGTGAAAGGCCTCTAAATAATAAGAATGTATCAAAATATCCAACTTCGTCAAATTTTTAAATGATACTGGTAAAAGTTATAATTTATGTGTTGCTTGTAATGACGGAAAACATTTTTTGACTGAATGTAAGGTGTTTGCTAATTACCCATTAAGAGAAAAATAGGATTTCTTATTGAAATATGGATTTTGCTTCAAATGCTTAAAGCGAGGGCATACCAGCAAATTTTGCAGGAGTAACGTAAAATGTGAGGAGTGTAATAGGATACATTTAAAAATTATATGTTGGGAATTTAACCAGATGGTCAGTTTGAGAAGAGACCCGCCTCTACAGAAAACGCTGTTGCTAATGATAAAGCATTGGCCAATAGAACACATATGCAAGATGTCTTATTGCAAACTTTAACAGTGAGATTAAAAAACCGTAATAAAGAAATCCTTTCAAGAATAGTATTTGAAACGGGATCAATCGAAGTTACGCAACTAAAGAGATTATTTCCAAGATGGATTATAAAGCGGTAGGACAAGAAAGAATGACTCATAGCCTTTTCGGGGGTGTTAAGGCAACTAGAACGCACAATCGGTATAGGATACATCTAAGTTCTCTGTCTCGAGATTATTTATGTAACTTTGAGGTTTATGACCAAGAGATAATCTGTTCCAATATTCCTAAAATTAAGAGTGGTCCTTGGATTACAGAAGCACAGCAGTATGAGATAAAACTTTCAGATTTGAAGGTTTTAATAAAACTCTCGAGGGCCATAACAATATTGATATACTTATTGGTGCAGACATTTCTGGAAAGCTTTTGAAAGGGAAATTTAAAATATTATCAAGTGGATTAGCTGCAGTAGAAACACTTTTGGGATGGACTTTACTGGGTAAGATTCCTCAAACTAGATGTAATAGTGGCAATTCTATGCTTGTAGTCTAATTATTCGCAAAGAATGAAAAAATAAGTTAGTTATGGGATTTAGATCTTTTAGGCATAAGGGAACCCGCAGAAAGTAAAAGAAGAGATGATTTAAATAAAGAAACATTAGCTTTGTTCAATTCAACAGTTAAGAGGAATTCGAACGGGAGGTATATTGTTCCTCTTCCCTGGCTTAAAGATCATCCTCCGATACCCTCAAATCGTAAATTAGCAGAAAAAAGATTGCTGTCAACTGTGAGATCACTGAAAGCATCCGGGTATTTAGAGGCTTATCAAAAGGTGTTTAAGGACTGGCCAAATGAAGGTATTATTAAGAAGGAAGTGGATTCAGATGACGATGGCCATTTTTTACCTCATAGAGCTGTGATACGGCAGCATGCTATAACAACTGTACGTTCTGTTTTTGACGCTTCCGCGAAGGAAAAGCATTCTATTTCGTTAAATGATTGTCTCGCAAAGGGTCCTAATTTAATTGAATTTATACCTGCAATATTACATAGATTTCGAAAAGGAAGGTTAAGACTAAGTGCTGACATAAAAAAGGCTTTTTGTCAAATTAGTTTGACCAAAAATGATCAAAAATTTGTAAAATTTCTGTGGCATGTAGACGGTGACTGTAGCAAATTACAAGTGTATAAACACTGCCGCGTAGATTTTGGGATAAATGCTTCTCCCTTTTTAATAGCAGCTTCTTTAACTCATTTATTAGATAGAATTGAAGAACCATTTAAAAGGATAGCTGATGAACTGACAGCGTCATTTTATGTGGATAACAGCGTTACAAGCGTAGACAATACAGAAGAGTTGTGAGAATTCATAAAGACATCAAAGACGATCTTAGCATCGGCCCAGTTTGATTTTCGAGGTTGGCAGTTTACACAAACTGATGAAAATTTATCAGAGGAAGATTTCCTCGACGATGTGGCTGTAGAGTCCGAAGAAAATTATGATGTAGCAGTCTTGGGATTGATTTGGAATAAGAACGATGGCACGATCAGATTGATGCCTTCACCCAACGACAAAGAAGAATACAAAACCATTACGAAGAGATCCGTACTTTCTATAGTTAATAAAGTGTTTGATCCTATTGGTTTTACAGCGCCAGGACTTTAATGCCAAAATTGATGTTGCAAAAATGTTGGAAGGATAAATTTAATTGGGACAGTGCTTTACCACAAGAAATGGCAAAAACTTTTAAAAAATGGGAAGAACAACTGGATTTATTGAGAAACATAAAAATTCCTCGTAAAATTTCGGAAATTGATCTAAGCAACAGTGAAAAACAGCTGCATGTGTTCTGCGACAGTGGCAAAGTTGCTTATGCCACATGCGCTTTCTTAAGAATGCAAAATGGGGAAGATATATCTTGTCAACTTGTACAAGCAAAGACGAGAGTGGCTCCATTGAAAGAAGTTACCATTCCCCGTTTGTAGTTACTTGCTTGTTTGATTGGATCAAGACTAGCAGGTACTATTATCAAAGAACTGAATATTCATAATTTGAAAACTTTTTACTGGAAAGATGTCAAAAATGCCTTGTACTGGATAAAGAATGATGGTGGCTGGGCTACTTTTGTACAAAATAGGGTGACAGAAATCAGAAAGTTAACCGATGTTGATGATTGGAATCATGTGCCTGGTCCAATCTTAATCCAGCCGACTTACCTTCAAGAGGTTATTCCCCTGATGCCTTAAAAAAATCCCAGTGGTGGAACGGACCAGACTGGTTGAAAAAGAATCACGAATTTTGGCCTAAAAGTGACATCCTTCCAGATGGCGAAGTTATTGCTTCAGAAAAAAGAAAAACCGTTATAACAGCTCTCTATGTCTCCGGCCAAGAATTTGATATTTATGAAAATTATTCTTCACATAAAAGGATGGTAAAAGTAACGGCCTGGCTTCTTAGATTTTGTGAAAACACTAAGCAATCGAAAGAAAATCGTCTATTAACTGACTTAACGGTTGAAGAACTCAATAAAGCAGAACATGTGGTGCTAAAATATGTCCAAAGGAAATGCTTTCCTGGGGAATCTAAAAAGTTGTTTAACTTTTCAACTTTTGTTGATGAGAGGGGGTTGATTAGAGTCCGTATCAGAATTTCGATGAGGAAATATTCAGAAAATTTCAGATATCCAGTAATTCTACCCGCAAACCATAACATAACACCTAGAATAATTGAAGAAAGGCACCAAGAAATGGATCATACATGAGTACAAATTCTTACGTCAAGTTTGAGGGAAAATTTTTGGATAATTAGATGTAGGAAGACAATTAGAAAGATTCTGCAAAGATGTATTCATTGCCAAAGATTCTCATCAAAAACAGCTGAAGTGCTGAGTGCTCCGCTTCCAGAATATAGAGTACGAGATGCCGGTGTAGTTGAAGTCGTTGGATTAGACCTCTGCGGACCTTTATTTCTGAAAGATGGACAGAAATGCTGGATTGTATTATACACTTGCGCCATTTACAGAGGGATACACTTCGAGTTAACAACTTCTCTATCAGCTGAAAACTTCCTCCTAACGTTAAGACGCTTCATTGCGAGAAGTGGTCGACCACATGTCATATACAGTGATAATGGAGCCAATCTAGTTGCTGCTAACAAATAACTAAATTTTCTAGATTGGAAACAAATAGAAGATTACGCAGATGTGAGAAGAATTCACTGGAAGTTCAACCCTCCCTCGGCGCCGTGGTGGTGGTGGTGGGATTCTGGGAGCGTTTAATACGAATGATAAAAGCGATTTTGAAGCGAGTTCTTGGAAAAGCTCGCCTTGGCTACGAAGAGCTCCACACCATAATTTGTGACACAGAAAGTATAGTGAATGCGAGACCACTAACATATGTATCGGAAGATCCAAATGACCTAACACCTCTCACACCCGAAATGTTTTTGTAGGATATACGTGAAACTGGTGTTCCAGATTTGGACTTAGTTGATAAAACCAAGTTTTTTTTTCCAATGCGGAGGGACTTGTCGTGAGACTTTCGTCTATACTACGCCGCAATTTTTACTGCCCATTTTATTGTGGGGGCACCATATAGGCGGACAGCATTACCCCCTATGAAGGGACGACACGAACGGATGCATTTTTCGTAGCGGGACGCCAGCATTCGATCCGAGCACCCTCAGCACCGAAACCCAGCGCGCTGTACCAAAGGGCCGCCACAAGCCCTGATAAAACCAAGTTAAAAAAGAGATTTACATACCGGCAAAAATTAAGAGAAGATCTCCGTCAACGATTTCGCAATGAATATTTGGGAACTCTTCGTGAATTTTCACTAGTTAAAAATCTACTAAAATTAAAGAAAGAATTTTGTATTAATAAAAGATGACAATCTGAAGCGTCTTCAGTGGCCGATGGCTAGAGTCTTGAAGATGTATAAAGGTAGAGATGGACAGTTTCGTGTAGTAAGACTCAAAACAAAAAATGGTGAACTATTGCGTCCATGCCAACGTTTGTGCCTTTTAGAACTTTGTGATGAGAAAGTTCCACCTAGGCCACAACAGCAAACCAGATATGGTCATGTCCCGCAACTAGTGCAGCGGCTTGGTGTGGACCCTGAGAATCTTGGTTGAGCATGTCGTACGTCCTGCTCTGCTCAAGGTGGAGAGAATGTTGCGTCACAATGGATTTTAATGATGCGTCACCATGGACTTTAGAAAAACTAAGATGACGTATAGCACTCTTGTAACCGAGATTTAAATGATTGCTTGGCAACGAGCAAGAAAAGAATTTTGTTATATATGTGTAATGTTAGTTCATTAGTGCGGTCTTGTGTTGTGTTCGTGTTCATGTATGTAGAATAAAATGATAAAAAGAACGGCGTGGCATGCGTTTTCCTTCTGATAGTAGGCTATGCATACGTTTTTAGGAGCTTAAAAGAATGGATCTAGCTCGGCAAAGTGGCAGTCGAAAAGCACTATACAGGGAAGATACCTTGTCTCTAGTTGCTACGTAACACACACAGCCCATTTGGACCTGGTCTGGAAGTTTCGGCCAATAGGCATTAGAAACACAACACAACACAACAACAGTTTATCACAAATTATTTCATTTTCAAAAACAATAAAGTAATGTCACAAAAACCATATAAATTAGTAACAATAAAATATAAATAATATTTTATTGTTATTCACTGAAGCTTTTAAACTGCTTCAAGGAGACTTAATAAATGTAATAAGAGAAACGAATGATATATTTAAACAAAATGTAAATTAAAATTTTATTTTCAATTATAATTTTATTTCATACACTTGGATTAACTACCTATATATTACAAATTAAAATAAAAAGGAATGCTTAAAATTTTATCGTATAAAAAGTGTCATGAAAACTAACTTCCCGGATGGCAGAGAGGCAAAATTCAAGGACGGGAAAACAGCATCTGAAATCCACCAATGACCTTAAATCGGTTTGTGATTTGGATTCCGCCGCCGACAGTTATACGTGTTACTTGGGCCGGATGTATACAGTTAAAACCCCTCCCTTTACCTTTTACACGTATTATATAAATGTATACGATGTTGCAAAAATCCTTCAGGTTCAGGAAAATATTGGTTGTGTCCTTTTAAGATCCTCGCTGAAGTTTAAACGTTTATACAGAACTGGTAATGGAAAAAATGGTCTAAAAAACACAGCAGTTTGGAATCGTCTTTTTGTAATTCCAAACTGCAGTGAACAGTCTTTTTAAGGTGAAATAAATGAAAAGAATTAATTTCCCTATAAATTACGGTGTGTTTAAATATAGTTAATACAGTCTTTGTTAGCAGTGTTAGAAATGTGTTGAATACCAAACAAAATAGTTTTATTAATTTGCTGCATCTGTATACAGAAAAATATTCATACCCGTAGTTAATCAATTTGCGCTATGTTATAAAAACTTTAATTCGTGAAAAGTATTTGTGAAGTTTGAAGATCTTTTCAAGTCATCGTATTTATTCACACATTTTTTAAAATCTAAAATTCAACCAGAACGTAGTATATGATGCTAGAAAAAAAATGTTAGTTGCAAATTTGGTACATGAATACAAATGCAATAAATCTAAACATTCTCCCTTTTTTAAATCCTTCCTCTTAAAAATTATAAAAAACCCTCTAATTTATTTCTGTGAAGTCATTATTATTTTACACAAAACTGTTTCCTAACACTGCATTTATTAAGCACAATTAATTTGATGCACCACTTTTAAGTTTACTATTTGATAAATCTACTTACTCGAAGTGCAAAAAATAGTCATTTAAATCAAAAATTTGCTTTATCCTTGCAGTAAAAATTAAATGCTCAATTATAATTAAATTATACACTTTGAAGCAATGTAAAATGTTTTAGAAACATTAGCTTTCTTTATTGTAAAAAAACCTGATTAATTCTTTTAAGTAATTAGATTTAGAAGAACAAAGTCTTTTCGAAACGATAAAATCAAATCGAAGTTGGAAATAAATTGGATAGGGATTTTAAAAAGACAGAAACGAAACAATGCAAAAAAATTTCATTATTTTTTATCGCATAATTTTGCATTTCCATGTTTTTTTCCATACTAATTATTCCAGTTCATTCGGACTATTAAGTTGAATCGATTATCGAAATGCAAAACACATAGATCAAGGGTTCGTATTATTTTTATGTTAGGGGAAAAAAAGTTAAAATATTAATTTGTGACATGAAATAACACGAACAAGCATTTAAAGTGTTTATCATGTAATGGAAAATTTTCTGTTTGCGCTCGCCGACTGTTAAAGACTTTTCATATATCCTTCTTTTGTCTGTTAGCCATTTCTGTAAAATGCGTCATTTGGACAGAATGCGATTTTCAAGTATAGCAGTTACTTTCTCGAAGTGTTCCGGTGGGAAATTGTGTCCTGATTGAGTTTTTACATCGGCGAACACATTTCGTATTTCTCAGAATGAAAGTGATAGTTACTTAATGCTTTTTTCCTCGTACTTTTCAATTTTTAAATAACTTCTTATAGTTTAAAACACATAACAGGACGCGGTTTAGGAAAAATGCATTAGGGAGGGAATGAAAGAAATGTTTTTAACCCGATTTATTAATCCTATATAAAATGCTTAATTTCATTACATTTTCGAAGTAAAAGCTTTAATAGATAAAAATAATATTTTAATAGTTCATAGATGTTTACAATTAGCGCAATGTAACTGCAATATATTTATTAAAGAATATGACTTAGTTTTAGATGCAAATAACTTCAGCGTATTTAGTCCTTTAATGCTCTTTAGTTTTTATGACTCAAGATTTCGACAGAGGAAAAAAATTTAAAACGCTGATAAGGCAAAGATGTTTTTTCCATAATAAAAAACATAACCCAAATCTTTTTTACACTAATGTTTTTAAAAGTTTCTTTTGTATTATGCCAAAAAAAGATAATTTTTGTATCACAGCATAAAAAAGAACTAACGATTACTATAACTACAATCTTATGTATTATTTTTTCAGAAGTATATCTTCGGCAGTAATTGTTTAAGAATTCTACGAGTTTATGAAAAAGCATGTATTGCAGTCTGTGATTATTATAATATTTGACCAATAATTGGAATTTCGAAAATATAACGGTTACTTTACTAAATCACAATCTTACTTTAAAGCATTTCCCATTGACTCTAAATATAATATATATATATATATATATATATATATATATATATATATATTTTATAAATATATACAGAGAGAGAAATTTCTGTGTGGCTTCCAGCCATGGTTCTGGAAAAAAGTTGCCATTTTCAGGGGTGGACTTCTCTATGGAGAGCAGTAATGGTTCCTAAAAAAAGTGGCTGTTTTGAGGGGTTGCCGGTCACAGAAGTTTCACTGAATATATATATATCAAGCTTAAGTAAGAATCCAAAAAATTTGCAATAATTTTAGAAATAACAAGCTTAAATGTTCTCGACTGGTGTGGAATTTTGTAGTCAACAAATTGCTTTTCGGTAATGCAGAATTCAGTATATAGTCAAGCACATATTTTACATATTTGTAGCAATCTTAAGTGTGTAATTTCGGAATGAACGAGTTAAATTTAATTGTTAATTTGAACTATAAAATAGTTGCAAAAATGTTAAAAATTATTTAAAAAAGTAGTTATGAAGCTATCAGTCGGGGATGGAACTTCATCTCTTTTAATTTTCTATCTTTTGTGCCGTATCATAAATCTTTTGTGTCTAGCTACTATGATTGCAATTTAACTTCGTGTAGTCGCATCTAAAACAGTTCAGGGAAACATAGGCTCCAGTCAAAATAACTTAAATTCTTTGATGTAAACACGTTGCACCTACTGTGTTGGCTTTTTTATTCTTATTTTATTTATGCTGTCATCATATAACATCATTGGAGATTTACAGTGGATTTGAATTCCAGAGTCTAAAATTTTGGGGTGGATAAGTTGAAATATTACAGCACCAAGTCATTTTACAAACATCAAAAAATACCGAATGCTTCGAAAGAAATTCTGCTATATCATAAAAAAATTGAAGAATGGTGCTCGATCTCTTATCATGGGCAAAATTCCTGAACTGAAAACTCTTGTTCTTTTTTACTAAAGACCACTTAGAGAAGGGGCTAGGATGATTTCTCTTTCAATTCGTTCAGTAGATTTTTCAGTGAAGCGACACATCATTATCAGTTATGCATTTTAACCGAAGAAAATGCTTATTTCATAACTTATATAATTTATATATAAGTTATGAAATAAGTCTTTTCTTCTTATATACAGAGGCTGTTCACACATTTTTTAGACGATGTATATTGTATTCACAAAACTAAATTACATAAAATTCTTGTGTTTTAAACGTTCTATTTGACATCCCTTATTCTTAACTATCTTTCGACACCGCAATTTCCAGGATAATAATGCCTTTTGAAGTGTCAGAAGAGGTATTCTATCCCATTCCTCCTGAACAGCTTTCCAGAGTCCTGTAAGGGTTTTGGGACGACGTTTGGATAATGCAGATTTTAAAAGTCCGAAAGCACAAAAATCCATAGGTGATACATCGGGAGATTTAGTAGGGATATCAGTGAAGGGTATAGCCTTGATAGCAGTTTTTTGTTCCATTTCTTTTAGGAAATTTACAGTGGATTTTGATGTGTGACTGCTAGCTTTGTCCTGATGGAGTCTCACAGATTGATGGCACTGTGGGTAAAGCGATGGTATTTCATTCAGAAAAATTGGCGATAAAATATGTTCCTGATAGTATTTGGAGTTAATCTTGACATTTTCCCACTCTCTTTATTTTTAACTTGCCATTATAAGAAAAACCAGCAACAATCATGAATCCATTAGAAAAACTTTCTTTCGATTCTTTGAACCATGTACTTAAATTTTTTCTCCCCTTTTATGATAATAAATGGCTCTTTTTTTGTTGCAATCATTTAAATACACCCATGATTCATCTATTGTGACAATTGTTTTCCATTTTTCTTTGGATAAGTGTTTCTCATATAGAATTCTGCAGCGTGTCCTGCGTTCAGCGATACGATTTGGAAGAAGACGATGCACATTGCGTTTTTTCGCTTTCTTAAGATTTAAATCAACGTTTATCATTTTATTTACAGTGGACACCGAACATTTTAATGATTTTGCAACTGTCCTATGACTAGGGGGGATTTTCTATTAACATTAAACAACGTACCTTTGCAATAGTCGAAGATGTCCGTTTTTTCCTTGGATACTTGTTTGGAATTTTTGTCCCCCTTGAGGCTCCAATTTGACGTTTTTTTCCTTTCTTGTTGACGATATTACCTATCGACGCTTTAGATATCACAAAACCATGACTCTCACATCTTTTTTGGATAACGGAGTATGCACATTTCTCTTCGGAAAGAGCATAAATGTAGCCTTCGAACCACTGCTTTGTTAAAAACGCCATTTTGAATAGAAACAAAACTTTCAAGCCACAGATGGTAATTTTGACTTTTAAAAACATAGTACAATTGCAATTATTTCTTTTGCAGCAAACGATTTTTTATTACCGCTTACCAAAATCGTCTAAAAAATGTGCGAACAGCCTCTGTATAAGTAAATACTAAACTAGTAATTACTATACTAACAGATTTAAAATTAATATACGACACTTTTCTTTAGTTAATTTTAAATCTTTTAAATATTCTATAGCTATACTACAGCTCAAATTGACAATTAAATTTAACTAGTTCGTTCCAAAAATTACAAATTTAAGCTTGTTAAATATATGCAGAATATGCGCTTGAATATGCACAGAATTCTGTATTACCGAAAAACAAATTGTGGAGGACAAAATTCCACAACAGTTGAGAACATTTACGTTTATTAGTTCGAAAAATATTGCAGGTATTTTTGATTTCTTCTTAAGTTTGATTGATATATATATATATATATATATATATATATATGTATGTATAATGAATATAAGTAAACCAATGTAATAAAATATAAAACTTTGCACATTGTCTCGGATAAGACTTTGCATAAATTAATAATTTTTGTTGCTGAATCGACCAAGTGAGCATTTCCGTGTTGTAGAGCGAAATCGCCTTTGGTCCGGTTCAGTGTTTGTACTTTTATCTTTCAAGGTGTCTTCTTATACTAGAGCAGTGATACTCAACCTTTTTTTTCTCTGGGGCCACATGCATACGTTTGCTACGTTACACGGGCTGGAACTTAGTGCACTATATCTCTTAATTCAATAACATAAAATATAAAACTAAAAACCTAAATGTATTCAAACGTTTTTTTAAAAATGAGAGAGTTTTATCCTGAATTAAAATTTATGACTATTTTAGACAAATCAGATTTTTACTTCCTATCTGCTACTCTCATTACGTCTTGAAGGTAAGAATCAACAAACCGATTTCCATATAAATTCATCTCCCATTTCATTTTGGAATAGGGGGATTCAGAAACATACGTTGATGCGAACAACAGGAGCAGCAGAGGTTACATTTTTATATTTTTTGGACATTGATTTCCAAAATTATGTTTACAAAAGCTACTGCCTGATAATGAGTGAGTGTTTCGGGAAGCATATAAAAGCTAGGTGGGCCGCAGTTTGATTTCCCCTGCACTAGAGGGCCTCAGTTATTAACTGAGGCATTTCATATTTATTGCTTGGTATCGCTTTTTAAAGGTTTATTGAGCCTGTCCGGCTGTGTAAAGGAGAGGCTTGTTTTACCCTCATGCAGAAGGGCCCCGGGTTGCCTCAACTGGTTGGTAGATCTGTACTGTCCGTCCGGTGCACAGGCCCATAAGAAAAATCACAAAACAGGGAAAATATACCTTCGGCTGAGTTTGCAGGATCTTGCTACGCAGCACCGGTCATTAGTTTGAAACTTGTCGAATGGAATGGCCATCCGGGACGACGCAATCTTTCGAATTACCCTCATGCAGAAAAGATAAAATAGGTAGTATAAGAATTTAATAAAAGATCGGAGGCCTTCCAAGATAATCTGAAGAAAAAAACATGAAGAATTATTCATGTTATAGTAAATTATCAATTCTTTCTTCTAGCCAATAAATTACATTAAGTGTTTTTGTACATAATATTTTTGGAACGAAGTTCTATTACGCGGCTTACAGTAGAGTGAACTGGCAGAAATCGTCACGTAACGAAAAAATTTGTTATGCCCCCTCCAGAAGACATTCTCTCAATGGACTTAGTGGCTGAATGGTTATCGCATCGGACTGCGGAGTGAGAGGTCCCCGGTTCAAATCCCCGCACAAACGCTACGGGCAATTTTAATTTCCTTTCTACTGTTAAGGGGACTCAGCACCCAAACCAAAAAACTTTTTATTTGCTAACAACTTTGTTAAATTATCTTTTTAGAGAAAAATCTTTTTTATGCATACTCTAATAGCCATAAACAACTGTAAAAACTGTTAAAGAGGGTATATATTCTTATTTTACCATTAATTATAGACTTTTAACTGAGTACAAGCAACAAGTTATAATTCAAGAAATTTGCACTTTTTAAAAAAATTGGTTGTAAATAGATAAGAAAAATATTATCAGCCAATATTGCTCAAAATTACACTTATGACACTTCGATTGATAATAAAATAATGCCAGGTGGATATAAAATAAAATTGTGTATACAAATGCAGATTGGCAAACTATCAAATTATTTTTCTTCACACAAAAATCTTAGAAGCAACCTAATGTTCTTGCAGGTGGAGTCGCAATATACCATAACTCTGAAGATACCACCCACATTTGTACAGAAAATATGAGAATATTTTTGTCTAACATTAGTGATTTGAGTACTAGGCATTCATCAGTTGGTGACATTTGTTCAGTTGTTTGTGAAATGGGAAATAATGTTAAAGTAGTTATAGTACCTATTTATATCCCCAAATCAAAAGATTGAGGATATAACATTATTTATCCATCTATCGCTGTTAGTATATACTGAGGGAGGTTCTAAATTACTTAACCAAAATTTTCATAAACTTCCACTCATATTGGCTGGAGACTTCAACGTTAACTTCAATGCTAAAGAAATTTTTGAAAAGCTCACATCTTTTTTATCAGATACATTTGATTTAAGTATTAATAATGACCCAGCGCAGTTCACAACGAAATACTGTACAATCGTTGATGCTGTTTTCTCGAGATACTTGGATAAAATTGAATCTCAAACATATGCATCTTATTATAGTTACCATAAGCCTATAATTACCATGATACAATATAATGATGAAATTTAAAACGAACTTTTACTTATTTAGAATTTTTTATATATAATTTATAATTCACTATTTTATATTTAATTTGTAATAAATGACTATTTTTCCTAAAATATTAAATGGAATTTATTGTTTTAAATCCTTACTTTACATTTTTGCTCTGAAAAAATGATAAAAAAAATAAAATATACAAATTAGAGAGAGAGAGAGAGAGTTGGTTGAATAAAAGAAGGCTGCGCTTTTTGGCGGGACAAAAATCACTAATATAATCAATAGAAATCTACATATTAAATCACGTTTAGAGTTGAAAAAATAACGTAAGGAACTTCGTTCCTGACGGGGGTCCCCCGACCACACAATTTTTTTGTTGTATTTCTCTAAACTTCCTTTAATTACTGAGATTTTGATTCTAACGCCATTGTTATTTTCTTAACTGTGTATCCTGTTTTTATTTTACTTGAAATCTATATAATTAAAACAGTTGTGTAAAAGACTGACTCACTGACATACAACCCACAGATGAAATCGCTGGACCTAAATTGCTGAAATTTTGCATGGCAATTCTTCTTATAGTGTAGGGGTGCACTAAGAAAGATTTTTGAAAAATTCTTCCTAGATTTATTTAAATTAATTTTTAAGTTGTTTTAGTAACTTTTTTTAAGTTTGCATTTAAAATAATTATTTTAGGGTTATAAAATTTATATCACGAGAAAGATCATAAAAATTCCTTTAAAATGAAATATTTTTCGAATCTTTATCTCCATTGTGTGATTATTGGTGAATTTTTAGAGATTCATTTCTAGAGTATAAATACTAAATGCTGATCACTTGATTTCTTATTCTGGTACTTTAAATAAATTTATCGTCACATGCATAACAACTAAATAGACAAAAAAAAATATTTTTATTTTCTTGCTAATGCGGCAGACTATTGGACATTATCCAAAAAAATATTAAAATACAGTAAAAGATATGTTCCTCAAACTGTACTATATTAAATGTACTACGTTCTTTAGTATGTCCTATTAGATTTAATTTGAATATTTTCTTCTACATTATTTTGTCTATAAAAATATCCGTTACGATTTTTTTATAAATATATTTTTTCGTTTTTTTTCATCAATTTCATACATTGATCGTTGTATTTATTATAAATATATTTATACATATTTTTGGCATTAATTGCATACATTGACCGTTGTATTTAATTTAAATGTACTCCGTAGCGAAGTACGGGTTTTCAGCTAGTGCGTCATATAACATCAAACTTTAAATCATTATAAGTCAATTATTTCACTTTATTTCTGAAAATGCTGTTCGTTTGAGCATTTTTATGCAAATTTTAAAAAAATATTATGATCGTATAGAGGTATAATTATACTAACAATAAAAATCAATTGAACACTAATGCTTCAAGGGATAACAATGAAAAAGTATTATATCATTTTTTGGTTTAAAAAAAAGAGATGAATCGGAAATTCCTTTCTTTTTTATAAAATTGCTTTACAAAAGGATTAGTTGGCAGAGCGTAGGTCACATTTCGGTCTGTAATGTATGAAAATGTAGCCATTGGAACATTCTGTAACAAAAGTTAAAGCCCGGAATAAAATACGTTAGAAAATATTTTTTTTGGATATAAAAAATTATTACTTGATTCAAGAAATAATTTATAAAAGGGAATATGTGTTCCTCACATAAAATAAACTAAAATAAATGGTAATTGAATTATTAACAAATTGAGAAAATTTTAAGTCTCTCTTTTACTGTATACCTATTCTATTTTACTAAACCTTTAGTTTGATTTTAATGTGAATTTTTCTCGTAATCTGAAGAATTTTCGAGGAATTTAAAGTACTCTTTAAATGGATTACAGGACAGATTTATCAAGCAGTTGGCACTGAATCTTAGCGGATCTAGGATTTATATCTTCGCAAATTGTCTGAATTCAGTTACAAGGGAAAGACGAAAGTTTCAAAGAAAACAAAATTACCTTAAGCACTAAAGTTTCAGGAATTGCAATCTAAAAATTTCAGCACAAATGATTGTGAATCGGAAGCTACGTTTAAATAGCATAATTTTATATCATTTTTAATATACTTTTATGATTATATAATTTTTCCAAGTTTGAGTAGCACTTTTCTCCATGTTTCAACAGAGGGCTTTGAGTTTTAAAATTTTCATATTTAAATAAATGAAAAGTTATTTTATATCAAATATCTGAAAAGTTAAAATCGCTAGTTTTCTTTGTAAACTCTTATCAAATTATACAAGGGTGTTTTAAAAAAATTCTCAAAATATACTTGCTATTTAACAAAATTGTGGTCTCTGAGACAAATTTGTTTACCCAAGAAAGAATTCTTATCTTTGTGTAATGACTTTACATAAATTAATTGTTATTTGTAGAAAAATTAATTAATGATTTTTATCTTCTTAGGTTAATGAGATTCTGCTGGAACAGGAGTGAGATTCCATTGATACGTTTATTGTGTTTTATCATTTATATTATTCGTTTCCATATGAATGAATTTTAACTGAAGGAAGTTACTATTATATACCAAGCTCTAAGTAAATACAAATCAGGCAGAATTAATAATTAAACTGCCCAAATTTATTACGTTCGAAAAGATTTGATTCAACCCAAGTATCACGTAACAATAGTATCTGAAAAAATGAGAAAACACTGGATTCAGAAAATATTGTTCCCTCAAAATTGGAGTTTGAATTTTGTATTTACTTTATAACAATAATACTTTTATTCAATTCAAAAGATGTGTGATACTGTACGATAAAGCTGTAAAGAGACAAAAATGTTACGGCGGCAGTCTGGCTGAATTTTAAATTCTTGAACCCGACTTTCTTGTTGAGTAAATATATTCTACTATTACATATATTTACCAAGGGACTGATATACATGTCATAGAGATAGAAAATGCTTGTGGATAATTTCATAATATTTATGAAAAATTCAAGATTTGAATTACTGGAATATTTCAAACAATGGAAAAATATACTGATTTAAAATAAGTCTTTTCAGAATTTTAGCCATTTATATTTTCATACTTTATTTGACTTTTTAAAATAATAGAGGATATTTCTCTATTCTTTCAAATTTGTTTTCGGAGGTATTCTTAAAGTGTAGTAATATGGACTGATCCACATATTACCCGAGCTATAAAATGAATAGTTTAGTGGATAATAAATGTCAATAGTTTTTATCCACTGAAAATTTAATTATAAAATGGACATGCATATAAAAAGGACATACAAATGTAGATTAGAAGAAAACAAACCGCAATTGAGTTATTGTGTTACAGCATAAAATGTTAGCTCATTTGTGCAGATTGCTTTGAAATTATTGTATCAATACTTTGATTTTATATTCCGACACCATTCACTCCCTGAGCTATAAAATGAATAGTTTACTGGATAATAAAAGTTAATAGTTTTTATCCACTGAAAATTTAATTATAAAAAGAACATACAAATGTAGATTAGAAGAAAACAAACAATTGAATTATTGTGTTACAGCATAAAATGTTAGCTCATTAGTTGATTGCTTTGAAATTATTGTATCAATACTTTGATTTTATATTCCGGCACCATTCTTACCCTGAGCTATTAAATGAGTACTTATGACAGTTTTCGGTTAAATTCTCGACACATTTCGTGTGGTCTATTATAACTGTAATTTGAATAATATGTTTTATGTAACCGAATATGTTCTATGTATGCATCGAAAAAAGACTGGTATTTTACATGAGATAGAAGTATATTAGATCGGATTCAGTCAAGGCAGATGGAATGGGAAAAAGATTAATGCTATTCAAATGAAGTCATTACAAAAGAATAAATGCTTTTAATCTGCTGACAGAATATTAAGTTGAAATTAAAAAAAAGTTATAGATCTGATATAAGTTAACAAACGTTAACTAGTGAAGATATTTCTATGAAGAACAATTGTCGAATAAAATAATAACAGAGCATTGGAAAATAACTAGTCAAGAAGCAAAGCCAAATTATTAAATTCATCGTATAGTTTACGGTGAAGTGCAGTATTAGTTAATGTTTCCGTACTCTGCATTTCATATGTAATGTGCTGTGAATTTTTAATAAAAAGATAAGGGCAATGGGTGAAAAAATGCCACGTGTGTTACAAAAAGTCAGCGGCCTAAAAGTAATAGTTAATAAACTCCCATTGAAGTACAAAGTTAAATTTTTCTGTGTGCAGCGGAAACACTTAAATGTCGAGATCTCGAATATTGAAATGATAAAACATCTACAAGAGCGCATTTTCTGCCTTTTTGAAGTAAAATTATGAATTTTACCGTAATAATATTATATAATGTATGTTTGTATGCATTTTTGTTGCAATTTTAATTTCAGTTGCAATTTAAGTTTCAGTTACAATTTAAATATAAAACTCAGTATAAAATTGAACCTTAATGTCATTAAAACTATTTACCTTAAATTTCTGTGTGCCTCACATAAGAGATATCGAGATTACACTGTGCTCTCAGTATTATTTCAACCTATTTCTCAAATCTCAAAAATTAAACACACACATTTTTAGTTCTAGTTTGGATATTTAACGAAATAGTTTGGTGTATCAGAACTTTCCATCTTAACAATATTCAACCTTAATGGTTTTCAATATTCGATTCAGATACTTGGAATTAAGGGCGCAGTATCCCTCGAAAGTTAGAAACCCATAACTAATTCTAAGCCTTCAAAACTTTACATTTTCATGTACTTCAACATACTGAACTGATATAAAAATAAAAGAAAACACTAAAATACAATGATATGTGTTTTATAGATTTTAAATTGCAGTATCAACAATATGTGACACGAAGCACGTTAAGAGCCAAAGAGAGGATGACGGGAACAAAATTTAGTTCATCCGCAGTATGTGATAAATCCCAGCAGCCTTATTTGGGTAGCCGTGATTTTATGAAATCCTTAAAGCAATGTTATATATAGCAGTGCTCTGTGTTTTATAAGCCTCAATAACTTTATTAATTCATATTTCTGCGTTATAAAAAAAGCGTGTTCACGCACTTTCGTCAAGATTCAATCCAGCAAAATCATATTGTCCAAGGATTTAATGGTCTAATGCCTCTTTCAATGAAATTCAAGACATGAAAGTTAGAATAATTTTGAAACCTTTAAATTGTACGAGCTGAGTGGCAACCCAATGTGTTGCGTTTTCGATTTAAAATGAAAAGGGTTTTATTTCTTAAAGATTAAAAACTGTTTAATCACTTTTAAAATTATATTAGAATTTTTAAAAAACGAAATAGTTATTTAAAATTCTCTTTTTCAAATTTTGGTTTTTGGCTTTTGAAATAATTCTTTCAAATTTGCTTTTCAAATTTGCTTTTTAAATAAAAAAGAAATTCATTCAATTAGAAAAAATTCTAAAGTTTTAACTTCTCATTTCCTAAAACTAAAACTATTTCTGTTACTTTAAAATTATTTCTGGATTTCAATTATTAAATGACTCGTTCTCAGACTCGTTCTCAACTAATAATTTTTTCCTTTTGGCAACATGGCCGAATGTAAACATTAATCTCATGTTGGAAAACGTGCTTAAAAAAATAGAAAGACAGTTCTGACGAATTCAAAATTGGTGGCGGAAGAATCCTCATGAGTTGCTCATTAATTAGAAACAAATTTCACGAACTTGCTGGAATTATTAGTGAGTAAAATAATAAGTCGAAAAATTACGAACTCGGCATTCAGTTACGTTAAGATACCATGGCGATCAGCGCGGGAAATTTCAAAACTGAGTTTTGCAAGTACATTTTTTTTTAAAATGAAAACATTTTTTTTATAAAATGTATTTTTGCATATTTTGGAAGCTAAACATCTAGCAAATGCCGATAAATCGTAAAATTGACATTAATAGGTGCAGAAAACCGAAATATCTGTCCATCGAAATTGTCGATTTCGTGAAATTCGGAAAACTGCTTTTGGGGAAAAAGCTTCGTTTCCAATGAAAAACATTTTTAACTTTATAAAAATGCGTATATCCGTAAAGATGAAGAGTTGTAGAACACATGGAAATAATAAAAAAAAAAATGTCTATTACAGGACGGAACAGTGGAATTTTGCATGCATGAAAATAGTGGAAATTTCCGAAACGGAAAGGAGCGGGCCCACCCGGAATGTCAGCTGTTTCTGCTGTCCGCTTCTTTTGAGTTCGGCGGTTTTAATTTATTAATGAAAAAAGTTTAAAGCTTTGAAAGTTGAGGATATCATCAGTGTTCGCGTCTCGTCCGTTCGCGTATATCAATTATATTCACTACGTTGGGGACATCTTATACGGCTTGCAAATTTCTCTCCACTGAGGAACGTTGTTAGTACGGAAACATAAATGTCCTTATCACCCATGCGGGGGGAAGTTTGACGAGAGACGTTGGGTTGGGGAATATGTAGAGAATCTTGTTCTTGATATAGTGTCCCCCTGTCACCTGATGAAACATCTCATGAATTTCCCCTTATTCTATAAACCTCATGATTGACTTGTTAATACCATGATGGTGTCAAGAGCAGAAGCTGACTTCCCGCTATGAATCATATCTAATTATTTCCCCTTTCCATGTAAGCCTTTCTTTTTTTATCTTAGGGGCTTTTCAACCCCTGGAGGCACTAAGCTGTCGTCCTATCAGTGGAGAAACCAGGATCCCTTTCAAGATAAGTAAGGGGGGGGGGGGAGTACAGTTTCGAAAGAAGAAACTTTCCTTTCTTGGCGCTGGGGAGGAAAAATTAACCCATGAATTATCTTTCTATGTACCATTTTTTACGTTTTTGAAAAGGTCGGGCAACCATAACACCTCCTTTCCGTGGTTGTGATATTGGATCTCATGATTGCAGTCGATACTTCATAACACCTCAAAAACTGTAAGAATAGCAAGATACTGAGAATAAATGACACCAGCCTAATTAGTACCGAAAGAAAAACATTTCGTAGCAGCATAAGAGAATACGTGGTCCATAGTTCTTAAAAGCTTTTTGCGCGTTCGACAACAAAATGCATTAAATGATTCGCATTTAGCTTCTGATGAAAAAAATCACGAATAATGGATTACCCCGATGATAACACTCTTAAATTCACAGATATTCGCCATCTAGTTAAAAATGCAACAGACAGCATTTCATATTTTAAGGGTTTTTTTAAGATGCTGCGAAACCTTAAAAAAATTAGGAAATGCTAAAACCGTCGTATATATCACTACATTTCATCGTTTAAAATGAAACGGTTTGATTTTTTTTATTTAAATGAATAGATATTCCGACCAATATGTGATCATGTCACGTATTTTGATTTTTTGTGTATTCCGAGTCTTCTATTCCCTAGTGCAAAACAAATTTTAAATGTTTCGCGAATTTAATTCTTTGTTCCAAACGTAATGGGAGAACGTAGTGGGAGAGTATCGATATGGCGCAGCAAAAAGTGATCTCCATTTAAATGACCCATTTCTAGAATCTTTTTAAATAGTAATAAAAGATAACAAATATTTGAATAAGATATGATCAAGATATAAAATAACTTCATAAAATTTGTTCATTATATATATATATATATATATATATATATATATATATATATATATATATATATATATATATATATATATATATATATGTATATATATATATATATATATATATATATATATATATTTATATATGTATATATATATATATATATATATATATATATATATATATATATATATATATATATATATATATATATATATATATATATATGTGTGTGTGTGTGTGTGTATATATATATACAGAGGCTGTTCGCACATTTTTTAGACGATTTTGGTAAGCGGTAATAAAAAATCGTTTGCTGCAAAAGAAATAATTGCAATTGTACTATGATTTTAAAAGTCAAAA